>CAJHZI010000240.1:2227500-2532500 GCA_905160935.1 Enchytraeus crypticus | reverse complement strand
AGAAAATAAAGAAAGTAAACAAATATAACTAGATTACCAAACGCAATCCCTTCAGAAATATCATTTGTATAGTTACGGCAATAACGCTTTAAATTAATTCCAAAATTTATGCCTGATACAGGCCAAAGAGTCTTGACTCTCAACTGAATATTGGTCACTTATTATAAATATTTTCTATTAATGTTTGGTATTTATATAATAAAAACATTTCTCAGAAAAATGTCATTTAGATCCATTTATCTTTATAATGAAATAATCAATGGGAAGGTTTTTAGAAGTGGGGGGGGGGGGTGTAGATCATTACCCCTCCTTTCTAACCCCAAATGAGCCACTAACTCTCAAGACTAACAAGCGGTTCACGATCTTTCATCCTCCCAGTTACTCTCTCTCTTTCTCAGACTTGCCCAGACTTTAGCATTCCAATTAAAAGTCTCCGCCACTGCGTTAGCATACTTTAGTTTCTTCCAATTAAAATTGCATTGACAAACGACTTGGGTTTAAAGCTGTGTGTGCTAAAAATTAATTGTATTAGAATCGGACATGAAGAAAGTCCAAGGTATATATTATTACTAACAGTCAGATTCCAAGCACACAAGAGAACACATCATTGATAAATTAGCTGAATATTGACAAAAAATCTTCGCTGTGTTAATTTTAGAAATAAATGATTGATCAACCTGTTTCTAGCAGATCAATAGATTAATAAAATACCTGAGGACAATCTTTAATGAAGTGACCTTTCTGGAAGCACAAGTGGCACAGATAAGTGCTAGGTGGTTTTCTGTTGTGTTTGTTAGCATGGTTAGAATCTTGATCTAGATCTAGTCCAGACAGCTGAGCGGTTAGCACGTCGAGCATTAGTTTATCGTCCAAGAGACCCGGGTACGATACTCTGCAGTGCTGGGCTGATGTGGGACGGCCTGTAGCAGAGTATAGCGTCGATCTGGCCTGAAAAATACATCATTATAGTAGCATATGATATTTCAAAGTGTAACGCACGCATGCTAATATACACGGTAACTTATAATAATAAGTAAGGTAATGCATGCTAATATGCATGGTAACTTATAATAATAAGTAAGGTAACGTATGCTAATATACACGGTAACTTATAATAATAAGTAGGGTAACGTATGCTAATATGCATGGTAACGTATAAGTAGGGTAACATATGCTAATATGCACGGTAACTTATAATAATAAGTAGGGAAACGTATGGTAATATGCACGGTAACGTATAATAATTAGTAGAGTAGCGCATGCTAATATGTATGCTAATGCGCCAAGCCGTCGGTACACCTTAATTATTTAATTATAACTCATTAATTATTTAATTACAACTAATTACTTATACAGTAATAACTAATTAATTATAACTAATTATTTATTTATAACTGCTAATCTTGTTATACAGATACTATATATCGCGTGACTGCATAATTTAACATAGGCCTACCTATTAGAGACTAATAACAATTTTAATATATATTTTTAATATATATTTTTATATATAAGTGTTGTTAACGCGTGTTGAATTCACTATACATACATCTATATGATTGAGAATGCTTAAAACATCAGCAACGTTGTTGTTGTCTCGTGTTGTTGTCGGGAAGTGGTCGCCTCCAATGTTGCTGAACGCTAGAGCGTCGTTTAGAATGTTTTCCGTTCTTATCTGACTCTGTATGGACTGCAGGGTTTCCAGTACCTGTAGCAAAGAATTGAAAGCGTATCACAGACATTGGTAAAAAGCTAGGGTTATCGTCAGTTTCCTCGCTCGAATGCGATGTCAGTGACGGGCGAGCCCGCACATACTGATCTGTGGTCGAGTATCTTACCAACGTCGCCACTGGCTCCAACCGGAGCATTGTACACTTTGCACACTTTCAATTATATCTGTATTACGTAGATATCTGTTAATTGTTTTATATCGATTAATTATAAGACAATGTGACTATAACCTTTGTCTCTTTTAGAAATAAATTGCTGCTTCAATACAATAAAAATATTTCGTTAAAATAGTTTATTTCAGTTATTTATTTGTCTTAAACTCCCTTAGAAAATCCTACGAGTATGAGTTCAGAGTTCATATATTTTGCTTTTAAAGTATCATAAAATTTACACAATATGTCAATGCTCGTAACATAGCTTACGCAAGAGTACATTACTCAATGTAAAAATTACCTGGGAAATGTTGAGGGAATTGAAATGGTCAATGCTGGAAAGAATGGAAGAATTAGCTGAGTTCGTAGCCACAGGGTCAGAAATTCGTAGTCCAATCGGTAGCGTATTTAATCCATTTAATTGTGAGCGAATGGGCGGTGGTTCGGTTCCCAGTCCATGCAAGCCTAATGTCCTGAAATCTGGCAACTCCGACTCCAACATTATCAAGCTGATTCTAAGTCGTGGTTAGAGTCCAAAGGCAGAATTATTGATAATTAAAATATTAATTAATTTGTAATCAATTACTGTTAATTACGTCTCTCTAAGTGTAGAGAAATAATTCTCGGTAAATTTTTCAAACCAGTAAACTACTGTGTTCAACATTAATCTATGGTTATAAAGTAAAGCAGCAGACACTTCCTGTTATATATGGAAAGTTTATGGCGAACATAGAAAGTAAATAGAAACCTAATTTAATGTAATTTTTAACTTAACTTAACTTAACATAATTATACTGGTTAAGGAAGTCACAAGGACCTGTAACACCAGTTTTTTTATGTAATTTCATACCTCTATACATAGAAACCGTAAAGGGAAACAAACTTCTACCTCAACATCTTGGTGAAACACACACATAAACAATGTGTACGAGGCGGTAAATTGAATAAATTGTTTCTTTGCATTCTTAACCTGTGGGTCGTGGCTCATTGGTTGAGTGTTCTACTGCAGAACAATTGATGATCATCAGGTAACGGGTTCAAAAACTCACTGGTTATGGTTCGATAGGTATAAAGCTGACGCTTGGCTCGAATTTACTGTAATAAAATCTTGGAAATCCTTTACAAACTATAAATTTTCAAATTATTAATTAAACGGCTGACTACTAACGAAAACTTAAGTAATAAATTATCTTATATGATCCATCAGGCCTTTCACCCAATAGCTAATAATTAACCTTGGCGAATGCATTTTCCATCTCAACACCTCAGGCATCATTGAGTTATTTATACACTGTTCATTGACTATATCTTTATAAATAATTTAGTTAATATTTTACAAAGTTGGCGGAAGGTTCCTAAAAATGATGGCAATAAACAGTAATAGGAAGCTATTGACATCATCTCTTCAAGAGACGATGGCTTATTTTCAAGAGATTAGGCTTATTTTATAGTTACTGCGCAAGAGATTCTCTGTTGCAGTAACTATAAGATGAGCCTAATCTCTTGTGTATTAACCGTTAGATTAATCTCTTGTAGATTAGTCAAAAGATAAGTCAAATCTCTTGCGCATTAATCATAAGATCTCTTGCGCATTAATCATAAGATCTCTTGCGCATTAATCATAAGATCTCTTGCGCATTAATCGTAAGGTACGATTAATCAACAATTGTATTGTGTATAGTGACGTTAATCCCTAATCTAGATCTCAACCTAATGCATAATCATAATCTCAACCTAATCTTTAATCTAGATCTCAACTTAATGCATAATCATAATCTCAACCTAATCTTTAATCTAGATCTCAACCTAATGCATAATGAAGATCTCAACCTAATCCCTAATCTCAACCTAATGCATAATCATAATCTCAACCTAACCCCTAATATCAACCTAATGTATAATCTCACTGTGCACAACGGTTCTGTTGTATAAGGCAGCTCTTAGCATAGAGTATGGACCATCAGTTAGGCCGCAGCTTTAAGAACAGTTACATCTGTTCAACAACATGTCCCGACTATAAACACCGGATACACTACCGCACCACGATTCTCTCCAGGCCGCTTTTTACTCCAGCTATCCACAGGAGCAAAAATTGAAGTTGATAAGAAATCATGGTTTAATGCATGCGGTGGTAAGGTAGCAATGTGCCCTTCATTCGTCATAAATAATTTAATATATTATTTAAAAAATTAAGCGATTCGAACAAATTAACTACTGCGCTATAACATATTAATAGTCACGAATGATTAAATATTTGCTTTAGGAGATTATGACAATATTCTATACTTTAAAGTATAAATAAATAAAATACTGCAAAGTGTTCACTTTATATAAAATCGACACTGAAACCAAATTCGGATATTGTTAAATCTATTTGAAATTCATAAATATATTCTACAGCATCTGAATCTAAATTAAATAATGTAGACTACCTACTCCAGACTTAAAGCATTCGTTTTAATCAACGTTTTAACGTGAGCGTTTCATATGTTGAATGTTAATTGTCACACAGTACTGTAGCTCTGATGAACTATGTGACAGAATTCAAACAGTTGGCTGAACATTTCGATTTTGATTAATTGATTGATTACTAATTGATTGATTAATTGGTGATTAATTGATTATTGATTAATTGATTGACTACTAACCTGATCCAAGTGATGTCACCATAACGAGCACAAGATTGAAACTAGATATAGACAAGATATAGACAAGATATATGTATATATATATATATATATATATATATATATAATAGATATATAAAGAAGATATAGACATTGTGATTTATCCCCACCCTAGCTGAACTGGGTTTCAATGGATGAAGAAGATGATGATTATATTGTCCTCGTGATCATCGTCACATTCTAAACGATAAAACACCGATGATTTTTACATTCCTATCAACCCCCAGGTCTGAAACATTATGACGCCCTCACTTAAGATTCCTTGAGTTTCGAGAAAGGAATTTAGCAGTTGATTCGCTTGCGGGATGCAACGTGCATTTCACACAGACCAGTAGAGTAAAATATGAATTGAGTTCTAAGTTAATACTGAAGGTGATAAGAGATATAGTCACTCTGTGTAGAAATTTTTGATAAAAGGAGAATCCAATTCTATTCCTCTGTTAGATATTAGTTTAATTATTGATCTCTTTAAAAAATCAACACGACCAAATCCCATTCAACATTTAGGAATATAAAGTTATTTGAACATCCGTAGTGGTCCAGCAAAGACTTACTTCACTGGTCAAAGCGCTTCTGAGACTGTGTTAAGGGTAATTAACTATACAAAGCTTTCTATTTTAATTGATTGATTACTTTATTGACTAATTGTTTGATTGATTAATCGATTGATTGATCGATTGATTAATGGATGTATGGATGGATTGATTGATTAAGGGAAATTTCGAGTAATGATACCACAAAGTTATACTAGGGAGACAATGTACGGCTACTATAATCATGTGTTGTACTGCTAAATCGATTAATTTAAATCGAAGATTCCTATCCTATAAAAATTGGTACAAGAGCGTAAAACCTACAAAAAAGTAGAATGCGAAGTTGATTGAGTATTGGTTGTGCTTGATTGATTGATTAATTTAATGATTGAGTGATTTATTGGTTGATTGATTGAGAGCTGATTTTGGGAAATATGGAACTCAATTAAACATAACGTTGAATAAATTGGTGGACTGTATCAGCGAAATATAAGTTTACATCTTTGAGGACCCACATCTTTGAGAACCCACATCATCTCTATTAGAGAATCTCCACACTGACAGTGAACTCTGCGGTGTTTACGAATGCACCTCCAGCATTCGTGCACGCAGGCTTATCTATTTCAACAGCGATTGTTTTGGGAACTGCGTATCTCGATGAACTTTTGTTAAATAAACTTACCACTAGTGTAAACAAGGTGGAAACAAGCGCTGACATCTGTCGGGTGAGTAGCTAATATAATACTTAGTTTACCCAGGCTTCAGCGAGGATGATGACCACTATACTTGTAAGACTGGAAATAATAAGGAAAAATTAAACTGTGCGGGAAAAATAAAATTAAAGCAGAAAAAAATAGAAATTGTAAACGAATGTTTAAAATTCAAACGAGAAAGTTTAAAAGGAACGACTTTACTATTGACGTCCCAGACATTGCCTTAGGGCGAGGAACCGAACGTTAAATTCTAATTGATTATATTTACCTATTTCTGGAGTTAGGCTTTGACCGGAAATGGATTGGCGTCCTGCAATTTAGGACATCCATACAGTGATCATGGACTCAAAGACTAGATAATCCAGGAGTTAGGGCTACAACACTGTGGTCATGATGGACTCTAGGCATAGGCAATTGAATTAGCTGTGGTTGCCTTATTTTGCTATTTAAGTTTACACCTACACATAATTGATACTACAGTGCTCAAAGCTGTCACGGACGACAGTAGCACTCTAATTCTGTTGTTGTTGTTGTCGTTGTTATGTGTGATAGTATCTAATAATTTTTGCTAGTATCTAATAATTTTTACACGTATGTTTTTGTCACTTATTTGGTGTTGATGCTGAAATAAACACATATCTCTCTCTCTCTCTCTGATACTAGCTTAACATTTAAAATTTTGTAACGGGCTTTCTAACTTTTGTAATGTCCTATATACAGATTCTCATAGAGCCATAAACTCCACATAGAGTAGGTCAGTGGTAACCAGTGATGACAAAGGGATAACCATTAACAAAGTGATAACCATTAACAGAGTGATAGCCATTAACAAAGGAAGAAATTCACTCAATTTACGATTATCTGGACAGGGCTCTCTGGTGTGTACGTCTAAGATCAAAACTTTTCATAATAACTGCGGGCAGTGAAATGTGAAACCTAGACCACCAGTTTGTATGAACGACCCATAAAGTTCTCTACTGTATAATATATCAACCGCCGAATGCACGACATAAAAAGTATCCTAAAAGTCAGCCATTGTTTATAAGACTTAAAAGATATCCTAAATCTCAGCCAATTCTTTCATACGACATATACAATACTCTTATTAATCGAGGTTCCTCCAGACACTTTGTTACCTTGTTACCTCGTACCACCAGACACTTTGTTACCTTGTTACCTAGTGCCACCAGACACTTTGTTACCTTGTTACCTCGTACCACCAGACACTTTGTTACCTTGTTACCTCGTACCACCAGACGCTTTGTTACCTTGTTACCTTTTGAAGTCGTAAATTAATTTAGGTAATTAAGTTAATTAGGTAAATTAAGTTAATTAGGTAAATTAGATTAATTAGGTAGAATAGTTTCCATGTTCTGATTAAATTTAGTCTCAAGCAACCATAGGAGAGACATTTAAATGACTAATGGATTTTTGTAACAGGTTAAAATGTAGCTTTAAAATTTTAAATATAATCGCTGATGATGCCTTTAACATAGCATAGACTTTATTTGTTTATTAAAAAAGGTAAATTACAAAATAGAGGATTTGTCTATATACACTGAAGCAAAATAAAGAATAGCGATTAGTACTAATGATCAGGATTAGTAAAGAGCGACATAATAACAACTCGATTAGAGTGCTACGGATATCCATGACAACATGGAGCAGTGTGAAACAGAATCTAAACCGATGAGCAGCAAAAATACACCGCAGATGTGTCCTGGGTGATGAAACTATCACATATTTTGCTCAAACGTAATGCAAATGCAGCAATGAGCGTAGATATTGTTAGAGTATTAGATGTTAAAATTAAGACGTCTACAATGCTAAGTCCTACTACACTTGGGAGTCGGGACCTACAGTCTTATATAATGCACTCTGACAGAGGAAGTGAATGACTCATTGTAAGATGTATCATTATTGACTGGCGAGTCATACAGTAGTACAATAGCAAAATACGCACATACAATATCTGAATATTAAATATATATAATTGCATATAATATATATAGCTTATTCGTTAAATTTCTACCTAATAAGTATTGAAAAATATTTAAACAATTAGAAGTATAGGCCTAATATTTTTAACAGCTATTAATTTTATTAGTAATAGATTTCGATATTTAGTATTTGTCATCGTTTCTCACATGTTCAATGATGTTAAAACTCGGTAAAATTTGTGAAAATAAAACATCTTAACAAATTTCCTTTCCACTTCATGATGAGCTGCTATCGATCAATAAATTTATATTGAGCTAAACTATAAATAATATATTTCAACTTTAAATGGCACGCAATCATCATTGGCGACGGGTGAGTCTTGGATTAGAAATTTAATTTATATTTAATATTTGCAAATTTAGAAATAGCGTAAAAGAGGCGTGAAATAGAAACCATTCGAATATTCTACCAGTGTGGCTCTATCTGGCGATTAATCATTATTTAATATCCGTTCACTGCAGCTATTTTAATCCTAGACCTGTTTATTTTACCGTCGCAAGCCGTCGTTCCGCTATCACCATTCCAGCACATTGTATAACTACCACAACTCACGGGGGCTTTACCGGTCTGACGCCTCTCTGGTATTATCACGGGTTGGCGTCCTTCGGTTGCCAGCAAGACGATTTCTTCTCCTGGGTAAGTACTTCTGGGATTAACGTTAACTCTGACTCTCATGCTCGCTGATTCACCATGATGCTCCTTGCTCTCAGCTACAGCGTCATCATCATCATCTAGACGATGATGACCGTTTGATCCCCCGCTAATCTCGGCACCCATTCCTCCAGACAACCCAGAACAGACGACATCTTTCGCTTTATTGAAGTGCACCGCAGCCGAAAACCATTTTCTATCAGATGTCTTGGACGGTTTGTGATCCAGTACGGAAGCGAATAAGGACTCGGGTCTCTTTGGACGTATGTAGCAGCTGTCCGAGAAGGTGCGAGGTCGAAGACGGGGCTCGTAGTGAACGGTGGACCGGTAGCGACGCTTGGTGGTGTCGGTGTAGCACACGAGGGAGTCGCGGTAGTTGATGGGGCAGAGAGAAGGATCGATAGTCACTGAGGTCTTACAGCGCTTCTGAGCAGAGACCTCGCAAATTGTTAAGCATTTTTCTTGCGGGTTGCTGCTCCGCACATCTGCTATTGCCACACTTTCTGAATACTGATCAGGAACCATTGCACTGCTTACCTTTTCACCTCTGTAGAATCCTCAAATATGGAGGATGAATCGCTTGACCTTGAGGAAATCGCTGTTCTGGTTTAGAGTTGGCTAGAAATAATAACGTGCTCTTCTGATGTTTTACTGTGAAATAATTTAGCATACAAATACACAGATTTGACTTGCTAAACGATTGGCATCGTTGGGCCCTATAATCCTGAAAACCTTCTAATCTACTTGATCGAATATTCATAAGTCTCAGTAAATTAGGCCTTTGCCAGTACGGCTATATTACACGCAGCGTATTTCATATTTTCTGCAATCATTAACAACATATAGTATATTGTTTAAGTTAATAAAAAGTTTTATTACTATATGTAACGCATCATTTGAACAAAAAGGTCGTACTTGATCTGCCAAAGCACTTTATGCAGGAGCAACTAGGTTTCTCTGACAAATTTGGCTGTGGGAATAATTAGCTAGTCATAGTCTAAAACGAAGTAAAAATTTCATAACGTAAGCCTAGTTTTAGTACTTTAAGTAAGTGTAACACGAAATCTGCCTAATATAGTAACCATGAAACTCCACTATATATCCTCCGCATGGGCAATGTCATCGTAGCTGTACACATAAAAGCATCTTCGTGACACTCAAATATACTTCAATACAATAAGTCCTATTTGAATTTAAAATGTTATTACAGATCATTTAAAATATTTAAAATTCAAATCGGCTACTCTAATAACATCGTCGACTACTTTGTGTCTTCGAGCTTCTAGCTAATCTATTTAATGCTATTACACACCTATGGCATCGTGTGGAGCGAGCCAAAAGATTTGATTTCGACTTTGTGTGTAAAGATTAAAGGACAATGCATACAGCTCACGGCTAAACCAAATGACCACAATAATATTTGTACACGTTCTGCCAGTCTTTTGCCTGCGCCAAGTCATGAGCCTGGCATTATGAAATCATAAGCCTGCGTATTAAACAGTTATTACAATAAACCTGAGCTATAGCGGCTTAATCGTTGAAGCGTGTGTGGAACAATCGCAGAGTTAAAGTACCTTCATCCACAAAATTTACAATTACAATGATTGTAGAGCTATCACACAATATATGTGATTGTACAGCTATCACAAAGTTAAAGTACCTTCATCCACTATATTCATTGGTTCAGTAAATTCTAAGATAGTCTTTGAAACAATCAGAGGCTGGGGGCCAAACCATTGGATTCGTGACGATGAGTTTTTCTAAGGTGTTTCACTTAAATTGGGCATCAGTTTCTGATCAAAGATGCAGTGTGACTGTCAAAACCTACTCTATATATTGCATAACGTCTCTAATTGGGCCCTAACTGTCAGTTACCGATTTCTTTTTTTTTCTAGATTATTCGAATTTCAGATTAGCTTTTGATTAAATCAGCTAATTCGCAAAACATTTCTGTACACGGAATTGCTGAAAAACACCACTGACACCTAATTAGAATTACTAAAGTACATTATTTTGACAATGGCAAGGATAACTATTATTTTATTTTAAATTATCTTACACTAGTAAATGTAATTGTAAAAATAATTATAATCTTAATTATTAATTAAATTATTAAATTATTAAATTGATTATAATCTTAATTATAATCTTAATTATTAATTTAATTATTAAATTATTAAATTATTAGGTATAGAGATAGCTACTATCTAGTGAGTGTGGACTAATGTTATGGTATCTTGTTTCAGAGCCTTGCTAGCGAAATAAGAGGAAGACCATGATAGCATGCTGCTCGAATGGACATCAGCCAGTCTAGATAGTGTATGGCCGCTACTTTCCCCTCAATTCATATTTTAAAGTAAAGGTTCGCTTGTGTAGATTATTCAGTTTTCTTCATTCGAAAAACTTCAGTCGAGTGAGTCTTCATACTCGAATGATTTTATACCTTTTCGTTTCCTCCTTCTATCATTCTCTCTCTCTCTACCACTACCTCTCTCTCTATCTCTCTCTCTCTCTCTCTCTCTCTCTCTCTCTCTCTCTCTCTCTATATATATATATATATATATATATATATATATATATATATATATATCGCCATCGTTAGTTATCTCTCTCTCTCTCACTCTCTCTCTCTCTATCCCCCCCTCTCTCTATCGAAATACTCTCAATTATTACAGATAAAAACAGGTAATAGCTTCGAATTGCTGCACAATTCTTATTCTTAATAATATCTTTAAAGCAGTTTTTTAAGTTTGTTTTTATGCAATAAACAGCATTGAAAATCAACACTGGTTTAGTGCTTATTCACGCACATCTTAATACGCTTGATAAATGCTGACATGAACTGGACTTTTGGATATTGTTAAAATAATACTATCAAAATTTAAATTGTATTATTTAGGTTTTGATAAATTTTGAAATGGAATGCAGTAAGGAAAATTGAATGAGAGAGAGAGAGAGTGAGTGAGAGAGAGGGAGAATGATTTTGAGAGAGTGAGTTGTAAAAGAAATGATTACAATATGGCTCAGCTGTGTGTACATTAGTTAAAAGTATTATTCATGTTCTTTGGTTCTTGCTGGTTTAGATCTCGTCGGGTAAACGCGACTTGTAGATTCAGAGTTTTGCAGGCGTCAAGCCGTGAATTGAGTTCTCAGGCATGACTCTTACGAGGGGTTAAGTGGGTGAATGAGTTAGGTGGGTGAGGGATATTAAGTATTTTAAATACTTTTACAAATACTTGCTTCCAAAAGTATTTAAATTACGAATAAAAATACTCGAAAAGTATTTAAAATAGTATTTTAAATACTTGTATTTAAAATACTGTACAACACTGAACGTTTACGTATTTTAACTTTTAAGTATTTTTAATACTTTTAAAAATACTTGCTTCCAAAAGTATTTAAATTACAAATACAAAATACTCTCAAAGTATTGAAAATAGTATTTTAAATACTTGTATTTTAAATACTATACAATACTGAACTTTTACGAATAACTTGCCAATAATTTACCGCCCACTCTGCTCAAGATACAAAGATGAGTGGGATACCATGATCTCTAGTAGAGTAAGATGGCCTATATATATATATATATATATATATATATATATAGATAGATAGATAGATAGATAGATAGATAGATAGATAGATAATAGATAGATAGATAGATAGATAGATAGATAGATAGATAGATAGATAGATAGATAGATAGATAGATAGATAGATAGATAGATAGATAGATAGATAGATAGATAGATAGATAGATAGATAGATAGATAGATAGATAGATAGATAGATAGATAGATAGATAGATAGATAGATAGATAGATAGATAGATAGATAGATAGATAGATAGATAGATAGATAGCAAGAGTAGATAGATAGATAGATAGATAGAAGATAGAAGATAGATAGATAGATAGATAGATAGATAGATAGATAGATAGAGATAGATAGATAGATAGATAGATAGATAGATAGATCGATAGATAGATAGATAGATAATAGATAGATAGATAGATAGATAGATAGATAGATAGATAGATAGATAGATAGATAGATAGAGTAGATAGATAGATAGACTAGAGATAGATAGATAGATAGATAGATAGATAGATAGATAGATAGATAGATAGATCGATAGGAGATAGAGAAAGTATTTTAAATACTTGTATTTTAATACTATACAATACTGAACTTTTACGAATAACTGCCAAGAATTTACCGCCCACTATGCTCAAATACAAGATGAGTGGGATACCATGATTTTAGTAGAGTAAGATGGCCTATATATATATATATATATAGATAGATAGATAAAGATAGATAGATGATAGATAGAAGATGATAGATAGATAGATAGATAGATAGATAGATAGATAGATACGATAGATAGATAGATAGATAGATAGTAGATAGATAGTAGTCGAGATAGATAGATAGTAGAAGTTAGATAGATAGATAGATAGATAGATAGATAGATAGATAGATAGATAGATAGATAGATAGATAGATAGATAGATAGATAGATAGATAGATGATAGATAATAGATAATAAATAATAGATAGATGAAAGATAGATAGATAGATAGATAGATAGATAGATAGATAGATAGATAGATAGATAGATAGATAGATAGATAGATAGATAGATAGATAGATCTAGATAGATAGATAGATAGATAGATAGATAGATAGATAGATAGATAGATAGATAGATAGATAGATAGATAGATAGATAGATAGATAGATAGATAGATAGATAGATAGATAGATAGATAGATAGATAGATAGATAGATAGATAGATGATAGATATAGATAGATAGATAAAGTATTTTAAATACTTGTATTTTAAATACTATACAATACTGAACTTTTACGAATAACTTGCCAATAATTTACCGCCCACTCTGCTCAAGATACAAAGATGAGTGGGATACCATGATCTCTAGTAGAGTAAGATGGCCTATATATATATATATATATATATATATATATATATATATATATATATATATATATATATATATATATATAGATAGATAGATAGATAGATAGATAGATAGATAGATAGATAGATAGATAGATAGATAGATAGATAGATAGATCTCTAGTAAAATTAGAGATGAGTGGCATACCGTTATCTTTAGCGCCATTAGTTGAAATAAGTCATAACTATGGTAAACCTGCAAACTTTTTTAAAAACTTACAACATGTATTTTATCACACATTTTTGAAATCAATTAGGCTTACAACCTAAATTTATATATATATATATATATATATATATATATATATATATATATATATATATATATACAGGCTGCGCATTAAAACAATATCCCCCTAGCACAATTACGATAGCTTAGCCAATTATTGATATTTCGCCTTGAAATTTGTAAGGTTCTCTTGTGGAGGAATTTAGCCACAAGCTGACCAAATTTTGTAGAAATATTTTTAAAGGAACCGGAGTTATCCAGTTTTGCGAAGAAATTGATTTTTTTCATTTAACACACAACGTAAAACGTCAATTAAAATCAATTCCTTTTTGAAAATGTGCTGACCCTGAAAAGGGCCGTTAGATGATGACGCCTCTGATATTTTGCTACACTAACACTATTCCGCCGAATCTGATTGAAGACTGTAACAAGTTAAAGCCAAATGATTTCATTTTTCAACAGGACGGCGCGCCGGCTCACACTTCACGTCTTGCGCAATACTTTCTTGCACAATATAGCCCAGATTTCATAAAAAACGGATGATTGGCCTCCTAATTCTCCAGATTTTAATCCACTTAATTCTTTGCCTGAGGAACCATGTTGGAAAAGTATCGTACTTTCAAATCCAAACCCAGAACACAATGGAATTAAAGACTGTTTTTCAAGAAATCTGGAAAGACCTACCACAACAGTCCATTGACAGCACAATTTTATCTGTAAGAAAAGACTTCTGGCCGACATTGAAGCCCAGGGTGTTCATTTCGAGCACACATTGTAGCACAAAATCAGAGTCGTCATCATCTAACGGCCATTTTCAGGGCCCGCACATTTTCAAAAAGGAATTGATTCTAATTGAAGTTTTACGTTGCGTGTTAAATGGAAAAAATTATTTTTTCGCTAAACTTGGATAACTCCCGTTTCTTTAAAAATATTTTTACAAAATTTGGTCAGCTTGTGGCTAAATTCCTCCGCAAGAGAACTTTAAAATTTCAAGGGGAAATATCAATAATTGGCTAAGCTATCGTAATTGTGCTAGGGGGATATTTTTTAATGCGCAGCCGGTATATTATATATATATATATATATATATATATATATATATATATATATATATATATATATATATATATATATATATATAGTTTCACTGCATCGTTTGACTCAATCCTTAGACGCTTAGAGTATAAAATAATTAGGCTTACTAAAAGTTATCTGTTTAGTTGGATCTTACTTCATTAAATTGAATTTATGCATATTAACATGTACACTGTAGTTATACTGCTACTTTCAAAGATATAGAATAAGAATAATTCTTTCTTCTATGGCTAATTGAACTTTCTACATGTATACTCAAGCAACTTCAGCTATAGCTTGTAACTTGCAGCAACTTTAGCAGCTAGTTAAGTAACTCTGCTCTATCTAGATAATATAGATAGTGATATCTAGATATCACAGATAGTGATATCTAGACAGTGTGAGATAGTGAAACATTATGTACAGCATTACTCTACTAAACGACATTCAGGGAGCTATGACTGCTGTCTAATCACGAGGAAATTTATCTTCAATGGCGTAGGATGTTTGCATTGAGTGACCAGCACAGCCATTGCTCTTGAGATAGGCATGTAGGTTAAGACATATCCAATTAATTCATCTTTAAACAAACATCTAACGCTTCCTGACTAAGTACTACTGAGTACTTTTTGAAACTTTTTAAGTGCATTCCATTGTTAATTGCTGGTTTTATTGTATAGTATATATACTATACAATAGGCCCTAATAATATAGGCTCTAATTGTTGTAAAGTCTATTATAGAGGTGCGTTTGCATGATAAACTTGATTAAACTTAAAAATATATAGGCCTACTACTATAATATCGTACCTGACCAGTGCCGACTAGGCCTAAGGACTGACTAAATAATTACTGACTAAGCAAATACTGTTGTATTATATTAGATAACCGGTGCTTTAGTTATTATTCAACAACATGTACATGCATAATATGAGTTAACAGTCAACATACCGTGACCTATTTGATTGGGTTTTAAATTACGAAGCGAATGATAGTCTATACCTTTAAACTAATTAAAATTAATATAAAATTGTTCAATTTTAATTTACATGAAATTAAGTTCACGAGATGGGGTAATATTATGTAATTAATAGAAAATAGCACAAATTTCAGTGAAATTTGTCATATCATCATATACATGTAAAATAAAAATTTCTTATGAGCAAAGCTTCCATCTATAGGCCTACATGTTACTCGGATAGACATACTATACATGTATAGTCTATCGTCTATTTTTCTGGAGAGAGTTGGTATATAGAGACAGATGATAAATGCATTAAGAAATAGGAAGAAGGGTTGGATAGGATACATTCAAAGGGGGAAGTCTACTAAAAGAGTTCATAGAAGGTAGAATGGAAGGTAAGAGAAGCAGAGGCAGACCGTTTGGACATGAAGAACAAAGCGAAAGACAAGAAGAGTGGAAGCGTTATATACCATGGTCCTGCCAGTAGACAGTGCACTAAGAGAGAGATCGTCTATTGAACATCTCTGATCACTTAGCATTGTTGTACAGCTGCACTGCTGCAATGGTAACTTTAACTGTCATTAGTTTATAACGGCATTCGTGATATTCATTCGCAATTCAACGTGATTTATTTTAAAGAGACATAAATTTCATTTGCATAGGCTATGCAAACTTTGAAGCCCACTCTACATGTATTTTTTTACTGCGTCGTTGATCAATCCTTTGTGCATATAATATAGACACACTTGAAAGCAACGGTTTGCGATTTGAAATCATAACAACACCGAAATCTGGAACATTTAGAGTAATATTATAGCCTATATCATGGCAACATTAGAAGTGTTTAGTCGCTCTGATATACATCGTGTTACTTTGACAATTATTTGTAGATGTACAGGCTTAATTTAAAGAGCTGCCTTAATGCAGTGCCATTGTAAATAACGAAACTAAATTAAGACAAAGCCAACGATTTTAGATAAACCATTGTCAGTGACAAAGTCTAACACTATTTGTGTGAATATGACAATCGCACACTGTAAAAATATGACAGAGAGCATAACATTGTAACAGATAATTATAGGCAGAAATTTATCACAAAATCCAAATATGAGATGGAAAAATCGTAAGATAACAGATAAAAAATAAAAATCAACTTAACCTTAAACTTAACGAATTTGTAATATCTAGCGCTTCTGTAGAAAATAATAATTATTACATGAGAAATGTTAATGAATACATTGTTCCCTTCTCACGTACAAATATACGAACTAAATGCAATTAAGTGAGAGAGGTCTATTTGTTCACATACCATACAGCACGACAGTCAACATATTTCGAATAACATAAAGGTACAAAGTAAAAACGCAAAGACAGGCACACTAATGCATGCAAAAACCAGGCCATCTATGAGGGAGCATATCACCCTATCGAGTTGACCACCCGGATATCAATCACCCCGCTAACAACCGTCCCACATGTCTAAATCAAACTTTAAATCAAAATAAAAGAAAGTGTCAAATCATAAAAGATTTAAATTACAACAAAGCAGAAGTTGGATGAGAAAAAAAAACAATTTTTCTTATTGTGACAAATTTTCTAATGAATACTGTTTATATTCTCTAGAAAAGGATGGTAGCAATTTGATGTTGCGTAATATTGGTGGAATTTTATTCCAGTCCGTACACGCCTCATTTACATAAGATTTATAGAATGTCGCATTGGATTTTTTAAACAGATAGTTGGAGTCAAGCAGTCTAGTTGAATAATTATGGTTAGAGTGGTTGAGATCAAACGTTAGCACTCTTAACATTTTTTTGTAATTTTTTCGATATGATTTTTAAAACTTAAATGTTCGTCACTTTCTACACCGAGGAATTTAATACAATTAGCTCTTGCAATTTGATTATGGTCCATAAATAATGTAAGATTGTTATCACGTACATGTATATACGCTTCGTCATTGGTAGACGGAAAGAAAACAATATATGATGATTTAGCTGTATTAATAGTTAAACGATTACTTTGGAGCCAGTTACAAATTTTTTTACTTGCCGAATTGGCACATGCAAACAAATCTCTCAAGTTATTTCCTTAATAAAGGCATTTGAATCATCAGCAAAAAGTTTGAATGAAATGTCCGGGCACGTATGACGGATATCATTGACATATATTAGTAACAGTAAAGGCCCTAATATAGAGCCTTGTGGAACTCGCCTATAACTGAATATTGCTGTCTATTTGTAACATACGAGGTTAGCCAACTGAGTGGTAAACCTCTTATACCATATTTTTCTAACTTATTTAGGAGGTTGTCATGATCGACCGTGTCAAATGCTTTGCTGAGGTCTAGAGAGAGTCCCAGTGTATGATTTTTATTGCCTTTCTGAGAACGTATCATATTTAAACTACTGAAAATTGCGTCTACTGTAGAGTGCCCTTTTCTGAAACCAAATTGATTTTCAGAAAGTGTATTATGTAGTTCAAAAAAATTCAATAATTCTGTTATACTGTATACTAGTCTTTCAAAAAATTTTGCTGAGGTTGTCTAGCAAAGAAATAGGTCTAAAATTTTGTACATCGTCAATTTTTCCTGATTTAAAAACTGGGATAACTTTGGCTGTCTTTAATCTAGTAGGGAAAACACCAGTAATAAAAGTTCGATTAATTATGTATGTTAATGGTTCAGCAATAAAGTCTTAGGATAGTTGTAGAATTTTATTAGATAAGCCATCAGGACCTGTCGAATTTGTCTTTTAAGCGCCAGGATGGTGCTGAAGACTTCATTGGTGGTGGCAGGTTTAAGAAGTAATGAATTTTGACAAGATGGTGGCAAATATTGCCAAAATTAATATTAGTCGAGTCATGGGAGTTAAATTTGGACGCTAATTTTGACCCAATTTCAGAAAAATATTCATTAAAAGTTTCAACTATTTCCCTTTTATTGTATTTTTTTAGTGTCTCTTATCACATAACCAATTTGGGAGTTACAACGCCTTTTTTAAAGTTGCAAATATTATTAGGCGTTTTCCATATATTCTTGATGGAATTTTTTCGCGAGTCAAGAAGATTTTTATAATATTCAATTTGAGTATTTTTGATGATTCTATCAAGATCTGTTTTATAGGCTTTATAGAGTTTCATATCCTCTTCTTTGCTTGATTTCTTAGCTTTAAAAAATAAAGAATTCTTGTGTTTAATTTGTTTCTTTAGTTCATTATTCACTATTGATGTCTTAATAGCGAAATGGTTAGAGGCGTAGATAACGTCATGAAGTTTTAAATGACAGACCCTGAGGTGAATTGAACCCTCGTGGGTTCGAATCCCAGCTGCGCTGATCTGAGAGTAAAATCTCGGACATTCATTGGACTGGCTACAAGGAAAATTGACAAAATTGCCTAACGGATTTAACATGTGGTATTAAAAGTGATAGATATCAACGTAGTTTATCATTTCACTATAATGGGTGTTATTATTATTATTTATCCAACTTTTATCTTTAAATTTCTTCCTTGAACAGCGTGTTAGAGGCATATTTGCGTTTGAAAGCTCCTCAATGGTGTTAATTAAGAAGTCTAACATCCCATCTAAATCATTCATTAGCAAAATTTGAGACCAACTAATCTTAGATAAATTATTCTGGAAAGACTGAATGTTTTTCGCGTTGAAAATCCTTCTAAATGGCCGATCGACATAAGTGAGTAACTTTTCTTTGGAAGTAATTATAATCAGATTAGCGTAATGGTCAGATATGTCACTGACAATAGTTAAAGATTTAATTAAACTTTGACCATCACTGGTTTTTCCAAAATTAGAAAAAACATAGTCAATCACTGTTGCAAAATTTTTACCACAGTGAGTAGGTAATATTGAATAACAATTGAAATTTAATTTATCAAGCAAATCAACATAATCATTGACATGCATATCAGAGTTATAATTATTGAGATTAACGTTTATGTCACCAAGTATTAGACTTCTTTTTAAAGGTTTGATAATATTCATAAATTTTGCTAATAAGATATTAAATTTGGAAATACACGTAGATGGATGGCGATAAAATAGGTAAATGCGAAAGATATGATTATTAACTGAAATATTAATAACCAGGTATTCTGCAAAGAGGACCAAAAAATTTGGATTCCGCAGAAGAAAGAATAACATTGTAACATAAATGTTTCTTAATTAGAAAACAAGAAAAGGAAAATACATATCTGTACATGGTCCAAAACTGTGTATAGAGAGGTTTCATGAACACGTCAGTTTTTGTTTACATTACAAAGCCGCCATTTTGATGCAGAAAACTCTATATGATACACGGCTATATATGTATCTTTAAACAGTTTTTCATCTTAATTTGGTATAAAATTGTGTCTGACATGTGGACATGGGCTCTTTCTTACAGGTTAACTGATATGGATATGAATGAACTGATAATGGTTATGATGGTTCTTGAAAGCTTTGTCACACGTAATTTCAGCATTTCTGCCATTTCTGCCAATTAATGACAGGCTAATTGGCAGAAATGGCAGAAATTTGGACTCCATGAGTGGAATTAAGGAAAAGGGAACAAAAATCTGTCCGCCGATGTACGTGTTTCTGTTTTATTTTGTACTTATGTATTTAATTAGCAATCGAAATATAAGATAGGCCTATTGTTGGCAAGCTTTAATGTTTTGATGAAATTAGTAATTGCAAAACTTCTGCCATTTCTGCCATTTCCGTAATGCAGATTAAGGTCAAATTTCTTAAAACAGAGTCAAATTATGGGAATATACATGTACATAGATCTTTACACAAAAAATATTGAAAGTTTTGGCCTTTTACACTAGCCTATAGTTTAAGACTTAAGGTTTGTAGTTGAATCATTTACAGTCTTCGTGTATTGAAGCATTAAACTACTACTAGACTAGTGTTGCAGGTCCTCATGACTTACTGAACGAGTATAATTAATTTAAGTTAAGTCTTCAACTATAGAATCCAGCTACATACCGAATCTACAAAGTACGGCGTACCGGTAAGATCGGAGCTCATATATTTCATACGTAAGTTCATATAACTTCATGAGGCACACAGGTACACTGTCTGTGTATATTACTAATAAATCGTGTGCATTTTTACAAATTGCAATATACGTACATAGAAATTTTATTTTTTATATGCATATATATCTATATATACGTAATGCTAAAAATCAACAAACGTAATCCAATATGGATGCCAATGCCGGCAGGTGTCTAAAAGTGGGCGCGGCTAACAGCTGTGAAAGTCATCTATTATTAAAAATGCTACGTCTAATTCTAATTTTAAGAAAGAATATTTTAGTTTAATATTTAATCAATATTAATTGAACCTTTATGTATTTATACTAGTAAAGCTCTCCTTGAACGCTTGTATTAGTTAACTAGACACTACATTTGTTTCATTGTATTTTCCTTTTCATATTTTATTTTTTCTTTGCACCTTAAAGTTTAGTTTAATTAGTTAGTTTTTTGCTATTTGGAGATATGAACTTTGTTTACTTATCAAATTTGTAATAATTGTGAGATGTTTTTTAAAATTAATTTTGAGTTTCACTTGCCAGTGTTTGGCCACTTCCTAATTTGAAAATGTTCAATTGTATGGATACCAGCGGTTTTACCGCAATTAGTAATGTAATAGAAATGTTTGTATGTCAGACTCAAGTAGACTTCGCTTTAGCTGCTATTTATGGTATTACCGAACAGAGAGATGGCTCTTTTATGGTATCCTCTTTCGTATTGTCATTTGTTTATCTAACTACATGCACGTTCCTATTGTTTGTATAGGCTAATCTGTGTTGTGATTAACAATTAAACGATACTAAATAAAATAAACCTTTAAATTTAAGAGTTTGAAAGTAAAATGTCTAAGCATTATTAAACAAACACACATAGTGAAATGATCAACTATGTTGATATCTATCACTTGTAATACAACGTGTTTAAACTTTAGGCAATTTAGTCCAATTTCCGTATAACCAGTCCAGTGAATGTCCGAGTTTTTACCCTCAGATTAGCGCGTTTTGTATTCGAACCCGCGAGAGTTCAATTAAGCAGCAGTAGAATTACTGTAAGCAATTAAAAAGTTAGATAAGGAGAGCATTGTAAATGTAAGTTTCAAGTTAATGATTTCTAGCATCATTATATTACGTAGTAATGAAGTAAATATATACTCCAGCGCTAATTTAAATTGTAAAGAACTAACAATGCTAGAGAAATAATAGAATAATTTATGGGCCGGAGCTAAAATGCCTATCGGAGGCAAGAGCAATATGACATTATTGTCTAGTATGGAGTAAGAGGCAATATGACATCATTATCTAGCCGGGGGTAAGAGGTAATATGACATTATCGTCTAGCAGGGAGTAAGAGGCAATGTGACATTATTGTCTAGCATGGGGCAAGAGCATATGACATTATTGAAATAAAATAAAAATTCTACCAAAAGTCATTCACCAGATGTCAATCATTTTTCATTAAAAATAATTTAATTAAGATTCATTCGCCAGATGGCTGTTTATAGCCAGAATTTCAATAAAATATATTGTCAAATAAAAATTCATTCACCAGATGTCTGTCATATTTAAACTTAAAGATAATATTAAATTAATTTTCAGTAACAAGGTGGCAATCTTAGATCACAAAAAATGTAATCAATATTCTTGCACTAATCTAAATGGCATTCCGAATTTCAGAGTTGCATCGTTGCCGGGATGTTTGAAAGTGGCATGGTCAAAGCCAAACGCGGCTCTTAATGCTATGAGCCGTGTATTTTTACCAATAAAAATAGTTATGTTGAATCTTGGGCAGACTATTGAATTTGCACCGTTTGGATCTTCTTCTTGCTCATCGGCTTGGATTTACCTTGGAAGCACAGACGCTTGTTTAAGGTCCACTATCTCCTTCCTCTGTATGGTTATTAGCAAATTTTGCTTTTTAAATAGTAAGATTACATTATATTTATACTCGCAAAATTTATGAAAGGAGTTGAATCTTTTCCATCTCTCTTTTCCATCCAGTGTCCATGAGCAGCGACCTGCGCCTAAACCACCTTTTCTTTAATTCCCTTTACTTTGGACTGAATTTCTGGATTTTGGAATTTGCACCGTTTTTGGACCTTCTTTTTTTGCTCGCCGGCTTGATTTTGTCTCAATAGTGCTCGATGTTGTCGTTGATGACTGTAGCACTCTAATTGTTGTTACTACTATTGTTATTGAAGTAGTTTCAAAAATAATTTTAAAACGTTAACTTCTTGATATTTATTCTTTGTTGTTTGTTTACTGTATTTGTTATTGTGCTATTTATAGCTAGTTAAAATAAACAGAATAAGATACAACAGTCAAAGTAAGTAAGTAAACACGCATTGTAGTGAAATGATCAACTATGTTGATATCTATCACTTTTAAATACATGTTTAAACCGTTAGGCAATTTATTCCATTTTCCGTATAGCCAGTCCAGTGAATGTCCGAGATTTTACTCTCAGATCAGCGCAGCCGGGAATCGAACCCACGAGAGTTCAATTCACCTCAGGATCTGTCATTTAAAACTTCATGACGTTACCCCTACGCTATTGAGACATTCTAATTTATAGATAAAACCACAAAGGTTGGTATAGCGAATATTTATAAACTGACTGAACTAAGTCAATTGTAGATCGATCCTATTATTGATAAAATATGTCAAAAAGCGCAAGTTACAAATCCTTTACAAATAACTTATAAATAGTTTTAAAATTATTACTTTTTAGAGTAATATGTTAAATATAATATGTACTTCCTAGTACTCCCATGTTACGGTTATTTTAAAGTCTTTGCACTGGCTAAAGATTAAAGAGCGTATCATTTTCAAAACAGCTTCGTTAGCCTATTAAGTCCATTACCATCCCTGGACAAACTTGTATGTCTCACTTGATTAAAGTGATGCAGCCTGCTGTTACTGGGTCTTCTAAATTAATTACTCTTGTGAGACCTAGCTTACCTTCACGCTCTAAGCTATCTAATCGTTCTCCAGCATGCTGCACCGCAGATCTGGAATTCTCTTCCATGCAATCTTCGGAAATCTTCATTTGAATCACATCAGCCTTTGCTTTCCTATGAGCAGTTCCATAAGCAGTTGAAGACCTATCTTTTCCATCTCTCTTTTCCATCCAGTGTCCATGAGCAGCGACCTGCGCCTAAACCACCTTTTCTTTAACTCCCTTTACTTTGGACTGATTTTCTGGATTTTGGAATTTGCACCATTTTTGGACTTCCTTTTTGCTGTCCGGCTTGATTTTGTCTCAATAGTGCTCGATGTTGTCATTGACTGTAGCATTGTAATTGTTGTTATGTTATAAATTGCTTGGCTGAGAGTAAAGTTGTTTTACTGTTTGAAATTTAATAGGAAAGTTTCTAAATAAAAATACATTTCTAAAGGTTCATTTGAGCATTTTAGCATTAATTGTTATAGTCAACTACCTAATATTATAGTATATAATATTATAGCTATATGAATGTCTCAGTAGCTTAGGGGTAACGTCATGAAGTTTTGTATGACAGATCCTGATGTGATTTTCTGGATTTTGGTTTACTTTGTTTTTGGACCCCTCACTCTGCTCATCGGATTGGATTAGTTCATGCTGTCATGGACGACAGTGGCACTCTAACTACGTTGTTGTTGTTCAATTGAACTCACCGTGGGTTCGAATCTCAGCTGTGCTGATCTGAGAGTAAAATCTTGGACATTCACTGGACTCCAGGTTATACGGAAAATGGAGTAAATTGCCTAACAGTTTAAACATGTGGTATTAAAAGTGATAGACATCAACATAGTTATCATTTACTATAGTGCATGTTTGAACTTTTTTAGCTATCCTTCGGCCTGATACCATTCAGTGTTCACAACTGGATTTTCATGAAAAAATAATCTGTCGCAAAACAGACTCGCCAATCGTGAACTTAGAGTCTGTCTGAAACGAACTCTCAAGAAGTGAGCATTCTACCTCTGTGCCACAAAGCGCTCCAAATATTGCAAATTGGACAGAATTATTTTAAACTATAAATCGGAGAGAATATCCTAGAGTGTCATTGTCATCCTTGATAACTTTATTGGGAAGATAAACCCAGAGAAATGCAATTATTTCTAATCATTTTCGCCATTTTGTTCATTTTAGGTTTATACCTACGATGTATATTAGTATTTCATAATTTTAATATTGTTGTGTTTATTTGTTTGATATTAACAGATGTCCAATGTCAGTGAGTCATCTAGCTATTTCTTTATTGATATATTAGAAACCTCTGCAATTTATCTGGAAGATGCATTGTCGTACTGTTACATAAACTATGTCGACGTGAAATGGATATTCTTTATTTTATGTCCTGTGGTGTTAACATTTTTGCTTCCTTTTTTTATAATTCTACTAATTTACCTCTCAGCACTTATACTCCAGCTATATCGACTGCGTGAGTATTTCTTGGAGATACCACAAATGAACATAGGAGATGGAGCAAAGCAAATCGTTGCAGCCATGTGGGATGCTCATGGAAAGATTTGGCATGGTGGGTTATTTAAAATTTAACATTTTTAAGTATACATCATCAAAATTTTTACTTACTTCCTTGGGCTAAGATCGAAGCTTGTCGGTAAGATATCCATCTGTGGATTACCATCTGCAGGCTAATTTAAAATCCAGTGTCCTCACAATTGTTTTGTTTTCAAGAGAGGAAAACGATATTAAACATGGCTTTGGCTTTATACGTTTCGTCTGGAGCTTTAAATAAAATTAGCAGTGTTAATGAAGATGCATTTCCAGGTAGTTATGTAGCGTTATTTTAAGATAATATTAGGTATGAGTGTACGATATCAGATATCATTGTGGATCTTAAATATACAAATCTAATTGTGACTGTGTTATAATTAGGTTATGAGATCGATGGTTTTGACAAGATACCGGACGAGGGACCAGCACTAATCGTCTACTACCACGGTGCCCTGCCCATCGACTTCTACTACCTCATGGCCCGAACGTTGCTCGTCAAGAAACGACAAATCGGAGGAATTGGTGATCGGTTTCTATTCAAAGTACCAGGTTTATATCACATCCAATCAAACGTAGTCTTCTAAGATGTTAACGGTTAGCTCTCGAAAGTTGTCATATGATGTTTATAATGCATCATTGAGCATCATCTGATTAATGCATCATCTGAAATCAATCTGACAAAGTCATCAGTGTGTTTTTCATTTTTGTTACTATGTATAACTAAATTATTAAATTCTTAAACTATATTTGAGTATACTTATTTTCTCCTCCTGGTTTACATCTCATTTTGGTTTGAATATATTTCTATCTTTAGTTATATTAACCACGGAATGTTTGTATTTTTAAGGATTGTTAATATTTATGGCGCCGACATCGTCTTATGTGAGTAATAGGCTGTGTTTCTTTCAAATTGAATGACTGACTGATTGATTGATTGATTGATTGATAGGTTTAAAGTTTCTGTTGGAAATTTTGTCTATCACGCCGGGGACCGTGTCTAGTTGTGTGGAGGTATTGAATCAGGGACATCTACTGGCCGTCGCTCCAGGTAACCCCCTCTTTAACCTTTCATATTGATCCAAGTTCAACAACATTTTAATTTATTTATGTATTTTCACTAAATCAATGGTAGACAAGTACAAAAGATAAAATTACAAAGCTATCAAGTGAGCAAGTAACATGCAAAATGTCAATATTGTTAAATAACAAAAAGTGAATAGCAAAATGTGCGACCAATATCGAATGTATACATGCATACAAACGAATACACATATATACATATATACATACACACAACATACAACCATACACATATATACACATTCATACACATATACACATATAAATATAAACACACACATGTACATATACGCATCCATACATGTATACACATATACACATTCACCACTAGTCATGTTAACGTCATGCGACATTAACTATCACAATTCAAAAACATTTTTAATTACTAGCATGTAAAATATTCTCAAATTTATTCCATATCTTATGTTTTATTTGACTTTTTGAATCATTTGGATTTAGACCATATTCCAGTTGCAATGCTGTATAATCTGTAATGTCATTTTTATCCTCATTCCTATTTTGACTAATTAAATTTAAATTATAGTTTATTTAGAAAATTATACCTATGATAATCATAGGTATACTTAAATGGCAAAGAGTTGGTAAAGTACTGACAATTCAAGATAACTTCATCGCAGTGAGTATGGAATATCTTAGAGAAAACGCTGTTATACACAAAACTTAGCCTATGAATGTCCTTTTTTGATAATGCAATAGATGCAATAACATACAGTATATGAGGGATAGCTTGTGACTCTATCAGTTTTAGCAGAACCCCAACCGGTGCGGATGTACCAAAGTGACTAAGTATTGAGTTGGACTTCCAATAAAAACTTTTTATACTTGATTCCCATAAACATTTAAAAACCTTATTATTTAAAATTGTAATTCCTAAAAACCTGATCTCATTTACCCACGGTACAATTATGTCATTTATTTTTATATTCTTACAAATATTCTTACATCTCAGACCGATTCTAATACATTGACACTTAGAGTCATATATTGGCAAATCCAAAGAAGAAAATAACATATTACATAAATCAAAGAGTTTTTGCTTGTCAGTTACGGTAACGCTTAGTAACATCAAGTCGTCAGTGTACATAAAACTATTATAACTTTTTCGACCAACAAAGCATTCCAAGCATGATTTTTCTAATTTCTCTAAAATTGTATCAGCATAAAGTGAGAATAGGAGAGGTGAGAGTATCCCTCCCTGTCTTACACCCGACATTAGAGGAACAGCATTTGATCTAGTATTGTTCTATTTAATACTCGTTGAATGCTTCAAAAACCAATTTTATAAAATATTTATTATATTTATATTGAAATTCTTTTCTTGCAGTATACATAGAATTCCAAAAATTTAGTTTTATCAAAAGCCTTTTTTAGGTCTATTGAGCAAATATTTATTGTTGAATTACGCTCACTGAAGAAATTTATTGTCTTGCGTACAGTTTGAATAAAATTAATAATAATGAGTAATGCATAATGAATTTATAAAATTTCATATCCAAATTCAACAAGATTTCATGAAATTTCATATCCAAGTTCAACAACATTTTCTAAAATTTCATTAAACTAAGTTGGACCTTTGACAGTTACGCTTTTCCAGAAACATGCTTTTTACATCTGTCATGAGCAATCAATCGATCCTGAATCCTTGTTTATAATTTTTGTACTTTATTTATATTTTTGTAACCTGCAATCAAATCATGATAGTTAAGTAATGTCATTTAAATTGGCTGACCTGGAATTTAATCCAGTTCTCTTAATTATCATCAGCATCATATTCTCATGAATCCCAGTTTAACAAGGGTAAGGATACGAATAGAAACTTTTCCATATGTTTGAAATTTTTGTAAACAATCTCTAAGCCTCTATTGTTATTCTTATTAAGATTATCTAGTTAAAGATTATATAAGATAGATTAATAATCAATTGATTGCTCAACTACTAAAACGGGTCTATGTATATGAATTGATCTGTAAGGATGTGTGCTGTGGGGACGTCCCTGACATCATCCTTGGATGAAGAAACGGACGTTAAACTTTTAGTGTTATTATTATTATTATTACTATTATTATTATTATTATTATTATAAAAAGAATTGCCCTGGGCTGTATAAGGCCCTGGGCTAAAATATAAAATAAAAAAGACTTTATTTAATTAAAAGAATGATGAAAAAATATTTAAAATAGTTCCTCTACACTCTGGGAGGCTGAATTCGCCAATGTGCCACGAATGCATACAGCATTAAAACGCTGGAGTGCGATTTATTATTATTATTATTTTACAATTTTGATTTAATAATAATAATAATTATTATTATTACTATTATAATAATAATAATAACATTTAAGGCTTTCCATGACTTTGCAAAGATTTAATGCAGTCTGCTTCAATAATTCTTTTAAGCCGTTTGATGACCTCGAGTAGCCGGGCGGCGATTCAGCCCGTATTGCTTGAATCGTTTTTATCAAACCCTAGGTGCTTTACACCGGGGTAAAAAAAAATAATAATAATAATAATTATTATTATAATAATAATAATAATTATTATTATAATAATAATAATAATAATAATTATTATTATTACTATTATATCTGCAGGAGGATCCAGAGAGGCTCTGTTTGGTGACCACCGCTATGAGCTGATGTGGGGAGAGAGGATGGGCTTCGCTAAAGCCGCTGTCGAAGCCAAAGTGGTATTAAATGTTGTCTCGATGCTTATTGCGTAATCTAATTTCTATGCGTAATTTAATATGGTTGTCTTTCATCACAGTGACTGTTGGCTATTAGGGGTCAGGCTCTGCTACTCGTACACTAGATACTCTTTACAATATGCTACTGGACTGTAAATTGACGAACATATTGCTGTGAAGTATCGTATAACATCTGAGTTTATTTAGCGATGAGCTTTGGTGAAGGTAGCTAAGCAAAGAAATGGAATTTTTATAAATGTTAGTCATTAATCAGTAAGGGAACCTTTACTGGTTAGATTGCTGCTTGTTGATTGATTATAATTACAATATGCTACAGCTAATCATACCTGGTTGCTGCTTGTTGATTGATTATAATTGCTGTTTGCTACAGCCAGTCATTCCGATGTTCACATCGAATTGCCGAGAGGCTTTTCGTTCTCTGTCGATAATGCAAGGTATTGCTATCATTTCTTTAGCTATTATAGTAATTCAGTCACTTGCAAATTTTGTCCTATATATTTTAGAAATATCAAAAAATAAAATCGGTTTATTTTATTAATGCTAGGCAGACCATTTTTAACTATATTAAAAATAAAAATGTGATTTCTGTTTTGATTTGAATTCTGTCTTCTGTTGTCTATATTGTAATTTTGAAAGTGCTTTAAAATGTTATGCACAGTACCTATTTAAGAAAAGTTGAGATAATCATTTATACAAATAAGGACGGTTGAATTTTGTAGCTTTTATTTCATTTAGGTTTGTTTCGTAGAGTCTACGAATACACTCGCCTGCCTGTGGTTCCTCTGTACGGAGGCTTTCCTGTGAAGCTAAGGTTTGATATGCTGATGTCTACCCTTAGTTTTATTCCTTACTTATATTTACCCTTGCTGATATTCCAGCCAGTGGCGAAGTTGGTAAGATATTCGACCGCGGATCAGTAGGTGCGGGTTCAAATCCTGGGCTCGCCCGTCACTGACATCGCTTTCGAGTGAGGAAACTGACGTTAACTTTAGCTTTACCAGCTTTTACGTTTGATATCTACCATACATTCTATTTCTTTTAAATGTTTATTTCTATTTGTATTTGTCAGTGATTTGGTGTTGATGCTGAAATAAACACATATCTCTCTTACACGAGATATGTTAGAGGCTTACTTTTTTATTCCTTTCGTTTAGTATCGTTTATATTGTATTTCCTTTACTTTAGTGCGTCTTCGTGATTCATATTTGTAGGCTGGACTTTCTGTGACAGTAAGCAATCACTATGAGATCAAGCTCTTCTATAATTACACGATGTTACTGTGTTAATATACAATAGTACTTACAATACTGCACGTAGTGTTGACTACACACAATTGACATGGTCTGTCTGTCTTCAAGAAGATCTTAAACTCTTTGTTCATCTCTGTAACAGTGTCTTCTGGGTTTTTCATTAAAATCATTTTAATGCGTATTCTCTATTGCTGTTTCTTTATGTTAAGAATCAGAATGTTTTATTTTATTATGCGTAGAACACACATTGGAGATCCTATACCATACGATCCATTGAGGACCCCGGAGCAGTTAGCTGCTGTGGTACGTTGTCAGCATTAACTCTTCATTTGTACGTTAAATAGAGCTATGGCTCTTTTATGGTTGCCTCTTTTGTATTGTTATTTGTTTATCTAAACACATGCACGTTCCTATTGTTTGTATAATTATATCTGTGCTGTGATGAATAAATAAACGATGCTAAACATAAAAGATGGAGGTCCAAAATAATTAACTCAACAATTGACTTAACGAACAACTGTCGATGAAAGAAACTACGTGCTCTGAAGAACGGAAAAAAGTGGCATAAGTTTGTAAATTTTACTCAAAGTTGTTAGACCAAGGAAACAGTGTAAATGAAGAGGAAGAAAGTGATTCTCTGGCATTTTGTTCTGGAATTATAATTGACTAATTGATATTTAACTACGTTGAACTGGGATTCAGGGTAAAAAACTAATGTTAACCTCAGTTTCCTCACTCGAAAGCGATATCAGTGACGGGCAAGCCCAGTATTTGAACTTCGCACATACTGATCCGCGGTCGAGCATCTTACCGACATGGAGCCAGTGGCCATAAATATCATCATTTCGTTAAGAATCATCATTTCAGGGAAGAAGATGATGATGACGACTTTTTAATTTGGGTGCAATAATATACAAGTTAAGATGAAGATAAATGAATTTGTTGTGATTTATTTGCTCAGGTTCGAGCGTCAATCAACGACCTGGTGAGGACCCATCAGCGTGTTCCTGGCAGCATTCTCTGTGCGCTCGTGGAGAGATTTGATTGGTTGAGTTAGCACACATGACAGTTGTGTATTAGTCTCTTTTAGTCATTTATTTAGAACTCTAAACAAGGTCTAATCAGCCCTGCACAATCTGTAGTTATTTAATACACATTGATATTTTTTGTTTATTCTTAGCCTTTCATTTTGTCTAAACTGGCTGGAGCCAGTAGCGAAGTCGGTAAGATACTCGACCGCGGATCAGTAGGTGCGGGGTTCAGATCCTGGGCTCGCCCGTCACTGACATCGCTTTCGAGTGAGGAAACTGACGTTAACCTTAGCTATACCAGCTATATAAATGGATGATATGCTGTGTACTATGCGCATATGCGGTCTTTGTTGTTTTGTAGTCTGTATATTTATGTAATATAACCGAGTATCAAAGATTTGTTTAATCGAATGTGATGTAGACACTACCATTATAAACTTACTAGGAAATTTTATTTATCATTTAAGATGTAGACCTATAAATGATTGAGATGGTTGATGTCGCTGTTATAAATAAGTTACTTAATAAATGGATCTCTAGTTTTCTTTTAGATTTAATTTCGACGTTATATCGATTAAACTTTTAATATTAAAGGTTCTTCGACTGATTCTGAACGTTCACTCGTCTGCGGTAAACTTGACGTGATTTAGCTGAGCTAACAAAAGCAGGTGCTAGATGGTAGACAATTGGAAACCACGTAAATAGCCACAATCGGTTATTGATGATGACTCTTAAATAAGCATATAATTGCTTCCTGACTCTGTAATGTTATGTTACAATTGTCCTATGATTTATCTCTCATAGAAAGAGAGAGAGAGATCAGTGCGACTATTTATCATCTAGCGATGATGAAGTTGTCTAAATGTAGTAAAGTATATGTAATTGTGATGGAAAAGTGAATATTTCCCCAAAGCTAAATATTTATTGATATTTTTCATTACCTAGTTGTAAGATGTTACACTAACTTTGCACAATATTGGGATTATTTTCGTTGTTTGATGGTAATCTTGTCGCTGTTTTTGATTGGCTGTAGCCTTTTGCTGAAGTGCTGGAGAGATCTTTCATTGCTAGACCTGTAATTACTGACTACTGTTTTTATTTATTTATTGTTTGTTTATATTTGTTTATCATTTCGTTTTGACTGTTGCATTGTAGGACATTTTGAATTCTCGATCTATTTAAGGATAGGCTATGGTATTGGTATTGTTAATTAATTAGAATAGTTCTCTTGTTGTAAAGTTATGAATCTTCAGAGAGAGAGAAAGAGAAAGAGAGAGAGGGGTGAGATAGAGTGAGAGAAAGGGAGAGAAAGAGAGAGAGGGAGGGAGAGAGTGAGAGAAGTGAGCTAGAGAGAGAGAGGAAAGACGAAAGAAAGAGAGCACTATTGAGAGAGTGAGAGAGAGAGAGAGAGAGAGAGAGAACATACTATTAGACTGAATTTTGTGATTCGTGAAAATTCTCAAATTATTCAGTCGGTGGTGTGAGTGTGGATTGTTCTTGTTGAACAGAGAGCTTCTCTTTACCTCTATGCTGAGGAATGAGTTCAAGTTCACGAGTGAGGATTTGTAAGCACATGGGTATTTAATAGTTGGGACATTTTTAAACCAAATTTTGAAGTTCTGTGATTACAATTTCTGCTTATTGAAATGCCAATAAAATGTATTTTATTTTAAACTAATTATTCAGCTGCTGCCTCTAATTCAAGCAGCAATCTTTAGCTGCTGCCTCTAATTCAAGCAGTAGTTTTCAACTGCTGCCTCTAATTCAAGCATTCATCTTCAACCGCTGCCTCTAATTCAAGCAGCAGTTTTCAGCTGCTGCCTCTAATTCACGCAGCAATCTTTTAACTCAAGCGACGGTCTTCAGCTGCTGCCTCTAATTCAAGCAGTAGTTTTCAACTGCTGCCTCTAATTCAAGCATCCATCTTCAACCGCTGCCTCTAATTCAAGCAGCAATTTTTAAACTCAAGCAACGGTCTTCAGCTGCTGCCTCTAATTCAAGCAGCCATCTTCAGCTGCTGCCTCTAATTCAAGCAATAGTTTTCAACTGCTGCCTCTAATTCAAGCAGCCATCTTCAACTGCTGCCTCTAATTCAAGCAACAGTTTTCAGCTGCTGCCTCTAATTCAGGCAGCAATCTTTTAACTCAAGCAACGGCCTTCAGCTGCTGCCTCTAATTCAAGCAGCAATCATCAGCTGCTGCCTCTAATTCAAGCAGCTGTCTTCAGCTGCTGTCTCTCATTCAAGCAGCTGTCATCAGCTGCTGCCTTTTAACTCAAGCAACGGTCTTCAGCTGCTGCCTCTATTGAGGCAGACTTCAGCTGCCTCTAATTTCAAAGACTCGAGGTATAAGTGTGTAAAAGTTGGGTTTCTGTTAACTTTTTCAGCTTCCGCGTCAGAAAGTTTTCTTGTTTTTTTGGAGACTTTTTGTACCAGAATTTTAAAATTGAAATAGGTTTTGTAGACTTGCGTACACAATTGAAGCACTGATGGATTGACGGGTGAAATTAGCTAGCAAGTTAGGGGATTAATTTCTCAAGTTCAAGTAAATTTATTACAGCAATTCAGTCTAACTGTCTGCTTAACGGAAGCCACCATTCGAAGACGAATTGAAGATCTTGTACGACAGCGACATGCGCCAACCGAAGCCTTTAGCTGCTTCAGCTGCTGTCAATGCTGCTTCAGCTGCTGAACTGCTGTCACTATTGCTACAGCTGTTGTACTGCTGTCACTACTGCTTCAGCTGCTGTCAATGCTGCTTCAGCTGCTGAACTGCTGTCAATCTGCTTCAGCTGCTGTACTGCTGTCAATGCTGCTTCAGCTGCTGTCACTACTGCTTCAGCTGCTGTACTGCTGCTTCAGCTGCTCTACTGCTGTCAATGCTGCTTCAGCTGCTGTCACTACTGCTTCAGCTGCTGTATTTCTGTCACTACTACTACAGCTGCTGTACTGCTGTCACTACTGCTACATCTGCTGTTACTACTGCTGCAGCTGCAGTTACTACTGCTGCAGCTGCTGTTACTACTGCATCTAATATGCAATTGAAAGAACTGTAGTTTTAGAGGTCTCTAACTGTTGTCATCAATTCGAAGGCGTTTTCGTCGTAATCTATGTCATCAAATATTTTGCTAATAGAAAAAATTACATTTAGTGAAAAATGTAAAATAGTGCAAGCAAAATATACACATGTAATTAAAGGGGTTAAATTTTAGTCCCTTGAATTAATTATCCCATTGTATTAGCTGTTTCAAGAATTTTAGATTTTTTTCACGGAACTTTATATAATTATCAGTTTTTTCTGTGACTGAACAGTTTATTTCGTTTAAAAGATGTAAATCGAATTTTAAAATAATCAGATTCTTTTTTACCTAAATAGCTAACAAGTTAGTTAACTAGGTAGATCAAACTAGTCGATCGATTATTGCGCTATTTACTATATTTAACAGCTGCCGAAAGCTTTATTCATTGGGGATTCAAATCTATTTCTGCAATACAATAGTACTCCCAGAGATGACCCGGCTAGGATTCGAACCATTTGACTCTCTTTTAAAGCAATCTACTAACTCAGCCATCGTAACGGAACGACTACTGCGAAAGTAGTAAAATTCTAAGCAAATACCTGCACAATGCAGACCAGCCTGAGCTTATTGTTCCTGTAGATCAAGGCTATCTATATGCTATAGCGCTTAGTCTTATTCCTGGACTCACACGCAAATCTGGCTCGATATAGCTCTCCAATTAGCACGCCTTCGTAATTATCAGGCTATTTATAGCAGCTGGAATCCATTATTTTACCTCTGCGCTTGCGTCACATGCCAAAACATGTCAATAAGTCGGCGCGTATATTTTAGGATCTGTCTTAAAAGTAAGTTACAGTAGAAAACTACGCATGGTTTTTATAGAGATATGGAGTAGTAATAACTTAGTGCTGTTCTTCAAAACAGACATTTACAGTTATGATAAACTTAAAATGAGGTGTAATAGAAATTGTGATGATTCTATAAGGTTTCATCAGCAAAATGGATTTAAAGCTAAGTTATCTAGAGGTAGAGCGTCATGCTTGCAAACTAGAAGCCAGAATGTCTTAATAGCGTAGGGGTAACGTCATGACGTTTTAAATGACAGATCCTGAGGTGAATTGAACCCCCGTGGGTTCGAATCCCGGTCGCGCTGATCTGAGAGTAAAATCTTGGACATTCACTGGACTGGTTACACGGAAAATGGATTAAATTGCGTAACGGTTTAAACATGTGGTTTTAAAAGTGATAGATATCAACTTAGTTCATCATTTCACTATAATGCGTGTTTTACTTTTGCCACGAGGTACAGAAAGTCGGATGTGCATCAGTTACAACCTTCAGCAAGCTGAATTATGTTTTATTCCAAACGCATCAGGCAATTTAAATTTATCAGTACTTGTTCTGAGCTATGATTAAGCTAGCCAAATTAAGAAAACTGCTTCATTTCTGTCAGTAAAATATGTCATAATAGACATATTTTTAACTTATCAAACTAATAAAAGTCTTCAGCTGAGATTTCAATTACCATGGTCATTCTAAAGCTGCGTCAATGGTTATGTTATAAGCATGATAAAGCTGCGTCAATGGTTCAGCAAGATAAAGCTGCGTCATTGGTTAAGTTAACTTAGATGATATAGCTGCGTCAATGGTTATGTTATACATGTGAGCATGATAAAGCTGAGCACGACAAAGCTGCTTCAATGGTTATGTTATAAGCTAGATAGAGCGGCGTCAATGGTTATGTTATAAACTTGATAAAGCTGCGTCAATGGTTATATTATAAGCTTGATAAAGATACGTCAATGGTTATGTTATAAGCATTCTAAAACTTCGTCAATGGTTATGTTATAAGTTTGATAAAGCTGCGTCAATGGCTATGTTATAAGCTTGATAAAGCTACGTCAATGGTTATATTATAAGCATTCTAAAAGCTGCGTCAATGGTTATGCTATAAGCTTGATGAAGCTGCGTCAATGGTTATGTTATAAGCACGATAAAGCTGCGTCAATGGTTGATGTACATATAGGCGGCGACTTCTTGTCGTCATTCGACTGCTAGGATGAGGTCTGCTATGAGAATTAGAGAGTCAACCATCTCGATCCAAGGTAAGGATTTAGCTAGAATCCGAGGCGTTTGATTAAATGCCCCACCATCATCGAATTTTCATTTAGCTTATTTTACTTGCCAAATTATTATTAACTAGTCATTGCTGACTTTTTGTTATTTTTTTCGTTTCTATCCCTCTAGCTAGGCTGATAATGTTTGATTGCTTTAAAGTGTATCTGTGAGGTTCTGAATGTATGGATACATGAACACTTCTGATGAATGAGTGTAGGCTTGTGAAGAATGTCTGACAGATGAATGTCTGACAGATGAATGTCTGACAGATGAATGTCTGACAGAAGAATGTCTGACAGAAGAATGTCTGACAGATGAATGTCTGACAGAAGAATGTCTGACAGAAGAATGTCTGACAGATGAATGTCGGAGCATTTGTAATCTTAATTTGTAATCTTACACTTCTCTGGAGGCTTGCTATTTTGAGTATAATCTTATTGTAATACTAGTAAAAGTACAAAACGCTATAATCTGAAGAGAACCCCCGTTTTGTCAGATTTTTCCAATGCAGTCCTTCATTCCCCCTCCATCATTAAGTACTCCACCCCTCCCCCTTTCACACAGAGCTTCCCGCTCTTGAGAGTCGTGATTTGGAAAATCTCGGATCACATTGCTCCTGCCAGCTGTCAGCTGTTTATATCAGCTATTAGCTGCTGTTATCAGCTGCTGCCTGCCTCATTCAGAAAATCCTAAGCTGAGCGTGTAGCCATTTGCATGGCCATTTGGACAGAACAGCTGCGCCTATCTATTTTTTTGCAATGAACATGATACTTTTCAACCTAAAACTACAGAGGGTAATGATCCTAAATCTAATGTACTTCTAACAATACTCAAGCTAAAGCGTTGAAATGTGGTGGGATACAGCTATGTCAGTAATTATGCTTCACCTGAAGAAGTTGCTGCAGCACTATAGTCGATTATACAGCAGCAGCAGTTGCTTCTCTGCTGCTACAATTATCTGCTAATCAGCTGTCTAAGCATCAGCTGTTAATCAGCTACCTCAACGGTTACATGGCTGCTGGCTACTAGTTGTCTAGCACTCCACAGCAGCTACATGAGCTGCTGCCACTAACGGCCTAGCTCTCCACAGCAGCTACATCTGCTGCTGCCACTAGCGGCCTAGCTTTCCACAGCAGCTTCATCAGCTGCTGCTACTAGCGGCCTAGCTCTCCACAGCAGATACATCAGCTGCTGCCACTAGCGGCCTAGCTCTCCACAGCAGCCACTAGCGGTCTAGCTCTCCACAGCAGCTACATCAGCTGCTGCCACTAGCGGCTGCTGGCTCGTCTCAACTGCGCTGAGAAGGTCTTGTAGCTGCAGGCCTACACCTCAGCTGCTTCATTTGTTTTACACGTCGTCTCATATATTATGTAACGAAAGATCCTCGGCGAATGTCTTCTATTCTAATTAATCACAATAGTATTTGTTGTAGTCTTAAATCAAATGGATATTAATTTATGCTGCCATTGATAGCTAGAAGTTTTCGTTACAGTGTTTTACGTTAGAGAAGTTGAAATGTAAAATGTTAAGTAACGACACTTGTAGTTTATTGATATTTGAATTTTAGATGGTAGACTTTATAGTTGTTTATTCGCAGAAACTATTCTTAACCTTTGTAAACCTACACATTATTTGAAAATTTTAGTTTTTGTGGTCAAAGCCAGTTTGGTTACCTCTCATTTACTGACGTCATGTTTGTATCACACATGATCGAGCGCTACAGTGAAAAGTATAAGAAAAACGAGTTGGGGACTAAGGGCGTGAAATTACTTAGAAATTAGAATTGGCAAATTGTCTGTCATCATAAGCGTAAAATTAAGATTTTCAGAACTTTTATTTTAAGTTTCTTTCCCAAATTTAGAGACTACTTGTAACTATAAACTGTTGAGTAGAATTAATCATGTATTCTAACACATGCAGAAAAATTATAATAACTCGAATCCATTCGTCAAATTTTTATTGAACCAGTTTCTTGAATTTGAAACTACAATTATTGTGACAATTTCAAATTTCTGAAAATAGGCATTTTAAGTAGACCTTATCTGGAAGTCGCAGAGAGGGATAGAGAGAGAGAGAGAGAGAAAGAGAGAGAGAGAGAGTGAGAGAGAGAGATACTTAACACTTCTCTGTCACTTATTTATACACTTATTAGCTTAGCAATAATTGGATGGATGCTGGAACGTGTTATGTTCACAAGTATTAGTAGACAAGAGCTAAAAGTATAAAGTAATTTAAATAATTGAAGCTAAAGTACGAGTAGATAAAACTTTGCAGTATGCCTGGAGCCAGTGGCGAAGTCGGTAAAATACTCGACCGCGGATCAGCAGGTGCGGGGTTCAAATCCTGGGCTCGCCCGTCACTGACATCGCTTTCGAGTGAGGAAACTGACGTTAACCTTAGCTTTACCGGCTTTTTATATACTTTTAAGAGGTTAGTTTGATACTTTACATTATAAATAGAAATTTTGTTAAATTTTTAAATTAATGATGAAAATTAAATATTTTATCCGTGGATGTAACAAAAGGCGGATCTGTATAGAACGATAAACTTACGTATATATATCATAGCATATTACTCTTATACACCTGTAGGCGACTGAAATACAATAACTAGGCCTGCTCAAATACATTCTCCCCTCGAACACATTTTCCACTCGAATACATTGACTATTCAAATGCATTGACCACCAAGCAACTGTACATGTATACTATAATTACAGTAGGTAAATGCGTAAGTTATCCATTCTGAGAGTTGCTCGCATAAATGAGCTTATCTAAAACACTCGGTAATGATAATGTTAACGTCAGTTTCCTCACTCGAAAGCGATGTCAGTGACGGGCCAGCCCAGAATTTGAACCCCGTACATACTGATCCTCGGTCGAAAATCTTACAACGTCGCCACTGGCTCCAGCCAAAAACTAATATGCACTCAACCCAAGCGCTTCTCGTTTACTTGAACAGAAACAGACGATAAACATAATAAATTGTACTAGACGTACAAGTGTCGTATATGTTTGTGAAAAAGCTGACTCGTACGTGTTAGTGCATAAACTGTACCATGCGTACATGTTTGTGCAAAAATTGTACCATCCGTACATGTTAGTACAAAAACTGTTTCATGCATACATGTTAGTACAAAAACTGTACCTTGTGCACATGTTTGTGCAACGCTGTACAATGTGTACAGCTAATATATTGTAATACAATACATGTTTGTGCCCCTATTGGTATTGTGACATTCTGTTTTTGCTTCGCTTACAATTAAAATCGATAACGGCATCAGCAAGAGAGGATCAGGAAGTTGTTTTATTGGCCGGCACTGAACGTAAATAATTAAATATGACTACGGCGGGTGAACGTTTCATTTCAGCCAGATAAAATACAATTAGCACCTTCCCGAAATCTGACTGCGTCCATTACACTCACATTTCTCATTGGACCTTGTAGGAACTTGACGAATTTGCCGAATGCTCATTGTGTGTCGAATGAATATGAAAAGTTTTTTGCAACAAAATATCAGAGTTTGGGACCTGAATTTATATATATATATATATATATATATATATATATATATATATATATATTAAAAATCAATCTTGCAGAAGCTAAGAATCAGGAATGACTAAGTCTATATTTTTTAAAAAACTTTAGAATTAAATCAACTTTGAAGAAATAACGGTTAAGTTAACGTTAACATCAGTTAATTAGAGTCAAGTTCTTAGTTCCGTTGCCGCCTTAATTATGGTTTAAGTTACCATGAATTCGTCAGTCTGGAAATTATAGAGGGGTCTTTTAAGACCCCACTGTCTTCCACCAATCATCCGTAAGGGGTTAATGCGCCTTTAAATCTGGGAGTGAGGAGAAATGGGTAAGAAAATCCAGCTGATTGGGAAGTACGTGATGGATGGAGTGATCCTGGGCAAAGGAAACTTCGCTCACGTTGAGCTAGCCACACACGAAACGACTGAAATAAAGGTATTTAATAAGATTTATGATGTTTTTATTGACTGAAAGAAAGGTATTTTTTAATATTTATTTGTCTTTACATTGACTGAAATAAAGGTATTTCTTAAGATTTGCTGCATGTTACTGACTGAAATAAAGGTATTTCTTAAGAGTTCTCTGTGTTTTTATTGGTTTAAATTAAGGTATTTGATAAGATTTATTTGTCTTTATATTGACTGAAATACTGCTATTTCATAATATCTGACAAGTTTTCATTGACACATATCATATTATGCTTTTGTATAAATTATATAGGTTATAATTAAGATCATTTTTGCGTTGATTATATAGGACTATATGCCACGTCATTGCGCAATGTGATTGTAGTAACATATATACTTGTATGTTTTATGGATGGAGAAAGTAAGCGTATTATATGTCCTTTAATTGAAAGAATATGTGCATATCTACGTACGGCTTTAAAGACATTCAATACATAATATGCCATTTATAATTGGACACATACAGTATGTACTGATGTTTATTTAAATCCAACTTTTCACCATGTTTATATTCTCAGTTTTTCTAGCCTCGTCAAGACATAAATTCATAGTCTAGCGTCTGCAATAGAATTTAAGAAGTAAACCACCTGTGATGCCAATTTAGACTAAAAGAAAGTAGGATAAAATCGGATCTATCTCGCATTACAGCCTGGGAACTCCTGTTTTCAAATTTCTCGACATTTTAGTTCAATGCCTGGTATAATTGCAGCAATGCAAACAATCGACAGTATATGCTAATTACAGTTTTACCTGAATTTCTACTGTTAAATCATCGTAACTCAGCGTGTCTAATGGATCTGTAATTAGCACTTCAGCATTGCAGCAACGTCATTAATACATCGTATTACCTTTACACAATGAGATCAAATGCTAAAGTATTGATAAAATGTAAGGTTTTATTTTTATGTGTTCCTTTTGTTTCAGCGTCTGAATTAATGAAGTCTTAGAATAAAATACCTGAAAATATGAATAATAAAGATATACTCGTAAAGAATATGATAATAATGAATGATGTATCGAAATATATTATTATTATTATTATTATTATTAACAACGAAAACTTGTAAAGCAGTGTCATGACCGAACTCGGTCTTCGAGACTACTTTACAGAAAGAGTTAAACAGTAGTCATGAGCTAATAACTATTACATTTAAATTAATATCTAAAGTAGTAAAAATTTCTACATATAGCGGCACTTTACGCTATCCAGCAACACTCGTTCCAGTCCTCATATACAAAATACTTATAATAAACATACATACATGTATAGTACTTTCATGTAAGAAAACTGCGCGACAACAATATTGTTTTCACATATACTTGTGGTATATATTAAAACTGGAGCGAATGACACTAATAACATTAACTATACAGTTAAAATCATTTGAATAGCATATATAAGATGAATATCGTTCATCAAATGATTAACACTTATCATTCATTATAATAGCATTCATCTTATAAATATCATTTATCGTATAAATAGAATTCGCCATTTGAATATCATTCACCATGAATTGCAGTCATAATATGTATAACATTCACCCTATAAATAACAGTTATTATATGAATAACATTGACCATATTAATAGCAGTCATCATGGTTAACATTCATTACGCGTTGTTGGTGCAATTACAAATGGTTCTAAGTAGGAGAGGATAGGGAGTGGAGGTAGGCGAGGATGGGTAGTGGAGGTAGGAGAGGATAGGATGTGGAGGTAGGAGAGTATAGGTAGTGGAGGTAGGAGAGTATAGGTAGTGGAGGTAGGATAGTATAGGTAATGGAGGTGGGAGAGGATGGGAAGTGGAAGTAGGAGAGTATAGGTATTGGAGGTAGGAGGGATGAAGGTGGTTTAGGGTGTATGTCGGTGTATGAACTGTTGGTGGAGTGCGTGCTATACGTCACGTCACATGAGATTATCAACTTGTAATCCTTGATATCGTAAGGTCTGACGCCACGCGAGCCTCTGTTGACCTTTACAACAAAATCCACGTCTACGATTACGACGTTATTAGCATTAATGCCGTGCAGTTAGTCACTGAATGAGTTTAGACATTTCTTAATAATTTGATACAATGATTTTCTGAAACTGCATGCTATTGCATTAAGCGGATATATACTGAAAATCATTCATATCTTATGATTGATTTTCAGTAACAGCATATGCTGTTCCTCTAGATACAGTAAACGATTTAGCAAGCCGTATTGTTAAAATGCTTAATAATCCTGTAGAATGAAACCCAAGATACGACCAATACAAATGTAAGAATGATAAAATACAGAAGGCTTCTGCAACTAATGCATAGGAAATTAATAGTAGGCCTACTTTTACTACTGAAAATCAAATGATAGAGAAAATATAAAATATTGATTAGGACCTCAGGCTAAGCTTATTTCTGTCACTTAGAACAATAAATAGAAAAGTAAGCAGAGATAAATTTAGAAATAATGTAATGAAAGGGAAAACTATCTCTAGAGTGCTCAAAGAAGTGGCATATTCAAGGTACATATATTTGTTCAGGTATATTTGTAGGCCTACTCAGAATCTGTTTTCACGCTTCGTATAGAGCACTCCATAGATCAACAAGTTTTTTCGTTTGCAAAATCTATGCCTTATTCGTACCTTATAGCTTGGGTAAAATATTGACTCTGATGTGGTTTCACGTTGAGATTTTGATTTTGCTATGTCGCCTCTTTCGATGCGTGCAGTTAACGCTTAATCTATTCTTCAGTGTCCCGGACACAGCACGGGAAAATAAAATAAATCCAAATTCAACACAATGACGACACTGAACTACTAAAGAAATAACGAATTAAGTTTATAACCATAGATCAAAATTTCTATATAATAACGGACATTGAAGCCAATGCGTGCAGCATTAGTAGTGGATTTTCATTCATCAAGCCTCTAATGAGGGGCTAGCTGTGTGCTCTCTAATGAGTGAGAGATATCACTGTGCGGATCGATCAAAGATTCTGAACCCGGTGCGAATTTCATTTCGTCGTAAATGAATAATAGAAAGTACGACGAGAATGATAATTTCAGTTCGCCAGGTCGGGGTTAGTGACTGCAAAGTCTTTTATCATCTCAAGGCAGACCCTAGCATGTCATGTCGTAGCATGTCATAGCATGACATAGCATGACATAGCATGTCATAGCATAATAGATAGCTTGTTCGACTTTTATCATTTCTCGAGGACTCGACCTCAGTGTCGAAGCCCAGATATCCGTGAAAAATATCTGCATTGTTTCTGACACGATTCGACACGATGTAAGATACGACACGATGTAAAATACGATACTATTCGACACGATGTAAGATACGACACGATATAAGACACGATGTAAGATACAACAGGATGTAAGATACGACACGATATAAGATACGACACGGCACGACATGATATAAGATACGGCACGGTAGGACGCGACACCATTCAAGACTCGACAGAAAATATATCAAAGATTATGATAAAGCTAAAATGGTCGTTTATTTCTGGTTCAAGTGCATTTAATATAAATCTGCTGTTCATGAATTTTATATGTAGAAGTATCTCCACTTGATGTATAAAACTGAACTATTGTTATAAGTTGTTTAATTATTTATTATATTATTGAACTCCTATATTATTGAACTCGTATATTATCATTCGTTTTATGACAACATCACAAGAATACTGTGGTGGTTTGTCAGGCGGGGGTTTGAACCAGTTTCCTCCTATTTTTCAAGCAAGAGCGTTATCACATCGACCACAGCCTCTATTTCTCGTACCTCGCCGTAGATAAACGACGTTTATCCAGCATGATACACAAGATATACCCGATTAATCTTCCTCATGTATTGGCACGGTTGTGGAAGCCAGAGCGACGTATTCTATATCCGACAGTTGAACTGAGATTTGAACAGGTGATCTCGTGCTTCTTCATGATCGTAGCTCATTGAATGTCTAAATAACGTAGGGGTAACGTCATGAAGATTTAAATGACAGATCCTGTGGTGAATTTAACCCTCGTGGATTCGAATCCTGGCCGCACTGATCTGAGAGTAAAATCTCGGACATTCACTGGACTGGTTATACGGAAAATGGTCTAAATTGCCTAACGGTTTAAATATGTGGTATTAAAAAGTGATAGATATCAACATAGTTGATTATTCACTATACTGCGTGTTTACTTTACTCATTCATAGGCACCAATTAACTATTGAGACACAGCAGACCTTCTAGCCTTTTATCTCTACTATTCGCTAGATGAATTTTTAAACGAAGTCCAACCATTCGTGGATTTGAACACTAATCCCCTGGCTCAAACTGCGCAGATGTCCATTCAGCTGTGACATCTCGAGAGGGTCACTGATCAAAATTCACGCGTGTTCCCCTGAAGGCCAAATCCATTCTGACCCTTTTTGATCAATGAATAATTGAGAGGACGTGAGGCAGGTTTACATCGTAGTCACTCTGATGGATGTATTCATCGGGTTATCGGTCTAGGGGGGCCCAGTGCACCTTCCCCTGATTTTTAGCGTCTTGAATGATTTTAAATTGTGGGCCTAAAAAAGCTGGTAAAGCTAAGGTTAACGTCAGTTTTCTCACTTGAAAGCGATGTCAGTGACGGGCTAGTCCAGGATTTGAACCCCGCACATACTGATCCGCGGTCGAATATCTTACTAACTTCGCCACTGGCTCCAGCCTAGAGAAATAGCATGCCCTCCAGATTTTTGTCTCATCTTTCATGCACACTGCAGGACCATTTTGGCTTTATCGAAAGGGAGCGTGTCGTCAGGATTTTAGTCAATCTCATGTGCATATCTCGCTAAATAAAAAGAACGTGTTTTCATCCGTATTGCCGTGTAACCTCTCATTCTTATATCAGAGATATAAGCTTTTGATACCTTTATCTTTATCTGAATGAGGTATAAGACGTCCCTGACATCATCCTTGTATGAGGAAACGGACGTTAAACCTTTATTATTATTATCACAATTGATTGTTTGTCAATAGTATGATTACTGCAAGCTAATCCAAATTAGATTGGTTCATCTTCAGTATTCGGCTAGCCTCTGTGATGAATTGCGAGCCCATGTTTCTGGCAATCCTTATAAAGATTTTATGGAGGGTGTAATTTGTCAGCCTCTCAACGACTCGATTCTGCGACTCTGAGCTTCAAATTCTTGAGCAAGTCTGTTACTAACACAGTCGTCAATCGTAGACAATTTTGTTTTTTATTCTTTCGTCACGAAAAATATTCTACCTGTACAAAATGTTGTTGTTGTTGTATGTATAGGTGGCAGTGAAGATAATTGACACTCGGAAGATAAAGGAGGAATATCTGAGAGTTAATTTGCACAGAGAGGCTCGCATTATGGCTTCACTACGTCATCCCAATATCATCAGACTCTATGAGACTCTCAAGGTAGGCCTCTACACTTGCTCATTTACCAAAAATCGGTTTTCTTATTTATCAGAAGAAGTGAGAAAAGGAAGGCAACGAGAAACCACCTCAGAAGCCATATTTTTCCCAAGCTATAGGCTACATAAGGTACGGATAAGGCATAGGCTTTGTGAAGAAATTAATTTTTTGATTTAAGGGGTGCTCATATGGAGCGAGAAAGCTGACTTTGAGTATAAATATGTTCCTTGAACCTGCCACTTGGCAGTGCATTGAAGAGATGAAGAAACTAATTTTAAGGTCAGTTTTGTATCCCAAAGACACTGCCAAAGATCACTTGGATGGTATTCGAACTAGAGTTCGAATTTATCAGAAGAAGTGAGAATGGTATAGGCTACATAAGGTACGGATAAGGCATAGGCTTTGTGAAGAATGGTATTGGATGCTTGGATGGTATTCGAACTAGAGTTCGAATACCATCCAAGTGATCTTTGGCAGTGATGGGAATCGAACCGAACCCGAACCGAACCGAACCCTAAAATCTAGAATTTTGACCGAACCGAACCGAACTCGTACCCAGTATCCGACCGAACCCGAACCGAACCCGAACCCAGACTCTGGCCGAATCGAACCGAACCCGAACCCAGACTCTGGCCGAACCTGAACCGAACCCGAACCCAGACTTCGTCTAAACCGAACTGAACCAAACTCTTGGAATTCCTTTCTTCTTCACCAGCCTGACATTAAATAAAGATAATTAGAACAATACAAATATATATTTGTTTTTGCATTTACATGTCTTACAGTATCTAACAGCATATATTCAGGTAAGGCTGGTTCCGACACAAATTTTAAAATGGTAGCGGTACATAGGAATGGTAGCGGGAAGCGAGACGGGCCTACAGAAGATAATGGATAGTCTGAATGATACGGCATTGAAATATGGAGTGAAGATTAACATCAAAGAGACAAAAGTGATGACAGTAGCCCATACAAATCTGAAAATGCTTGACTCAATCTAGGTGGATTTGTTCTTGTTAAATTCAAATTATGATTTTTTTCTAATTTTAGTGTGCTACCTTAATATTTGTGTAGCCAAATTTACAAATAGTTATATATATTATGACATTCTATAGACTATGTGTTAAGGCTATCTGTTAAGGCTATGTGTTAAGGCTATCTGGAGTAAATAATTTTGGACCATAGCGATGCAATAATTTCATAACTCTTTTCCTAACTTCATAATTGATCTGAGAGTTTCAAATTTGAAACCGTAAGGTAAATTATGAAGCCTATTACTGGTCAGTTGATGGCAAACGGTGTATATTATGATAATTTTTCTATGGTAGTACACGTGTTTACCAAATCATCTTTATTTGACATTTTTATGTTACTAAATTGTACTATGTCTCTGAAATATTGGATCAAATTTTAGCCAAGACATTTCCACATAATTATAAATGTATCTAATATATAGGACTATAGTGACAATAAAAATTTAAAAATTGACGAATCATTCTATTTGCTCGTTACAATCAAGGAGAATATTTCAGATACATTAATAAAGCTAAATTTCTATATTATGAACATTTGTTGGTCAGCTAACAATATTTTAAGAAATGTACTGGAATAAATACCACTTCTCTCTTTTTTTCATTGCCATATTTTTACCCAGGTGAAAAAATGTGGCAGCTATTATGACTTAATGAATCTTTAAGAATATTTACCATAAACCATTTTAAGCATGTTTGTCATAACCATGATTATTATAAGTAAAGTTAAACCAAACCAAACCATTTCAAACTCGAATCGAACTCTTGCGAGTTGGAAAGCAAGCCGAACCCGAACCGAACCCGAACTCTTGTTAGAACCGAACCCGAACTGAACCGAACTTTCATTTTCAACGAACCGAACCGAACCCGAACTCTGGAAATTCATAAAATTCCCATCTCTAATTCGAACCAAAGACTTATGCTCCTAATAAAATCTTAGGCTTTCTTATTTTAGCCAATTTTCAATTTAAATGGCTCTGATGAAATTTATTTATCGCGAATACGATAAGATACAGAAAAACTCAATTTATTTCTGCATCAATATTAATTCTAAATTCTAATTGTATCCATTTTATCGATGGTAATAAACTGCAAAGTAAATAGTAGTTATTTTCAATAAAAGGAAATTCGTTGAAGATTTTTCAAGAACTATCTGGTATTTCCTTAAAAAATTTAATATCTCGCCTAAATTAACGAATTTTCAGAGTAAACGTTACATTTTTATTTTAAATTAACTGTTGTCTGAGTCCGTGGTTTTAATATATCTCGTCTGTGTCCACCTGGTGACCACCTCAACACTTAAACTCTTTCCTATTCACAATAATTTACATTTTCTCTTCCAGGTAACTCTACTTGGACGCCTGGATACTAATACGACATGCTAATGTTTGACGTCATAGGACGGCAGTTCCGTAATGATATAGCTTTAAGGTTTAAATACTTGAATATATTAAGTAGATTTTAATATGCATCTGGGCCACCTCGTCAATTCTTGGGCCGTCAACAAAAGCTAAATAAGTATCTCTCATTAACTGTAGGGTCTCTTAGCTGTTGAGGTAAATAAACCGATAACTGCTCGTGTTTCTTAAACGTCGACTAATACTGATGCTTTGAAAGTAATATAGAAGAAGCAGCCATGAATCCACATTTTATTCATTTTTAAGAGACTATTTGTTAACTATAAAAACAACATGTGTCATTTTTGTGATGTGATGAACTTTGCCGCTGAGATGCTCATCTCTGAGCGTGATATTAAACACGACAAACCAGAATATTGTGTCTTAGATATGGAATTTATTAGGACACCGGAGACCCTATGGTAAATATTTGTCGTGTGAAGTGTGTGCATAGCATGGATACGGTAGTACTTGTGACTGAATGATAGAGTCCTTGATGTAGGAATTCTCTCCCAGTTTTAAATTTCTAAACGTATTCCTGGATATGCACACTAATAACTTATGGATCTTTTTGCACTGTTAGCGGCAGATGCTAAGTCCATGGAATATATTCCTACTTAAAGGACTTCAACTGTAATTAAAGGGCATTCATTACCTTGTTCATCATAGCAAATAGAATTTATAAACCTTTATTATAGTTTAGCATTAGAAGAAAACGATCTAACATTACTCTTGCCTTTATCATATGCCGCCTCGTTGCCTCTTAATACCATCACAGTGCACGCTTAATCTATTCCGTAGTGTCCCGGACACAACACGGGCACATAAATTAAATTATAAACAAATTATTATATATGTATATGGTATTCAAGTTAGTTTTCCATTGCCTTTCTCAACTCAACAAATTGGCGGTGTTATGTGGACAAAGTGAAACTAGAGATACAAGAGAACAAGGAATAGTGTAGAATCCACTGTAAGGACTTTTGCTTATTTTCTCCCTCCCCAGTAAGAGCAGCCGCCCCCCCCCCCCCCCCCCAGCAGTAATATTTCCATGAAAGTATGCTCTGAACACGAGTGTCTTTATAAAGCGCACAATTGCGTGAGAAATCTCAATTAAATTCTAATCAAAACTTCGGCCGCGGGTGAAGAAACTCATTTGCTATTTCTCCATCCACCGTCAACACTTTGTGAACACCATTTTATTCCGTTCACTGGCGCCACATAAACAGGCTTTGTAAGTAATCCTTTGCTGTCGTTTGACTTTCTTCGCTCAAAAAAAACCTGCTCTTCCAAAAACTAATGCAAGTGACATGAAGAAGTGAAGAGTAGATTTCTTTTCGCAGTCGAGTGAATGCTTAGTGGACGGTTAACAATGGGAAATAAAATGAGACAACGAGATGGGCTGACTAAATCCTGAATTACTACGACCACTAAATGCATTTGACCTTAACGGTAATTTATCTCAAAAGCTAGGTCGTTGCTACTCTTTGATACGGCGTCGTTCTCGAGTCGATTTACATAGTGCCTGGGTGCGCACAATGCGCAGTCAGCGCTATTCAGCGCAAGATTTTAGCGCTTCTGTGTGCGCATTGCGCAGCACAGAAGCTTGTTACAAGCTTGTTACTCTATTTTTGTTACTCTATTTTATTCTGTATGTTATGTAAGTCTTGTTGGCCGCAGTCATTTGTTGCGTAATGTACAAAGTGTTTTCTTTACTTAATTATTACATGGTATAAGTAGATAGTTGCTTGTGTGTTGCTCTGTATGTTGCTTGCATGATGGACAATGATGCTTTCTTGTGATATTAAATGTTCCTCTATGTGTCAGATTTTGATTCCACCACCCTGTATACTAAATGTTCCTCTATGTGTCATATTTTTATTCCACCACCCTGTATACTAAATGTTCCTCTATGTGTCATATGTTCATTCCACCACCCTTTACACTAAATATTTCACTATGTGTCATATTTTTATTCCGCCACCCTTTACACTAAATGTTTCACTATGTGTCATATTATCAGGCCACCACCCTGTACATTAAATGTTTCTCTATGTGTCATTTATTCAGGCCACCACAAGTAAAGTAAATGTTCTTCTATGTGTCATATTTTAATTCCACCACCCTGTACGTAAATGTTGTACTATGTGTCATGTTTTTAGGCCACCACCCTGTACATTAAATGCTGCACTATGTGTCATGTTTTAGGCCACCACCCTGTACATTAAATGCTGCACTATGTGTCATGTTTTTAGGCCACCACCCTGTACATTAAATGTTCCACTATGTGTCATATTTTCATTTCACCATCCTGTACACTAAATTTTTCACTATGTATCATGTTTTCAAGCCACCACCCTGTAAATTAAATGTTCCTCTATGTGGCATAATTTCAGGCCACCACAAGTAAAGTAAATGTTCTTCTATGTGTCATATTTTAATTCCACCACCCTGTACACTAAATATTCCACTATGTGTCATATTTTTATTCCACCACCCTGTACATTAAATGTTCCTCTATGTGTCATATTTTTGTTCCACCACCCTGTACATTAAATGTTCCTCTATGTGTCATATTTTTGTTCCACCACCCTGTACATTAAATGTTCCTCTATGTGTCATATTTTTGTTTCACCACCCTGTACATTAAATGTTCCTCTATGTGTCATATTTTTGTTCCACCACCCTGTACATTAGATGTTCCTCTATGTGTCATATTTTTGTTCCACCACCCTGTACATTAGATGTTCCTCTATGTGTCATATTTTTATTTCATCACCCTGTACACTAAATGTTTCTCTATATGTCATATTTTTAGGCGACCACCCTGTACTGTCTGGTGACGGAGTACGCGGGGGGTGGTGAATTGTTGGCGTACATAAAGAGCAGAAAGGATTGTAAGCTGGGGGAGAACCCCTCCCGTCCTTTTATTCGTCAGCTCATCTCAGCCCTTCAGTATCTGCACGAAAGAAATATAGTGCACAGGTTTGAAATTGTGATGTTTTTCTTTACTTTTGGGAATTAAAATAGAAGTTCGTTGATCTATGATGCCCACCAAACCAGATTAACTATTTGATTATTTCTTTTTTGTTCAGAAACAAAATTAGCTGCTCAGTATATATGAAATCAAGCAATGAAAAACTGATTAAAACTGTTAATTTTAAGTTATCACAGCAAATTTTATTCAAATTTCAACAGGAAACTTTATTGAAGCGTGTTATTTATCTTTTAGCTTACGCCGACGTTTTCGACAAATTACTGATGCGAGAGACACGTTTTAAGAGTCTTTAGTTAGTTTCCTCATAGATTTAGGTTAATCAATCAAACTCCTACACTAAGAGAATTTTGCCAGTGTATCTGAATGAGAAATTCTTTATTCCTACTACATTGAAAATGCTCTTCTATAGTTCAACGAATCTACATTCTACTGACCTTTACCAAGAAGAATCAAAGTATTTATTTTATTTATTTATCTTTTTATTTCAGTGTTATCGTTCCATTTATAGTTAAAATATCATAATGTGCTTGAAGCATGAATTAATAAGCAAAAATAAGTTGCTTTATTGATCCATCGATTGATTTTTAACGACTGTATTAAATTAGTGTTGAATTGCATACATTTATAAAAAAACACGTTTATATAAAAGTAGATAAGCTGTTTGAAGCTGTAAAGAAATGACATAACGAGAAGAATGTTGGGACATCTGAACATGATGTTAAGCATTTATTCTAGTAATATACACCGCATTGGATTAATCTTTATTTACATTTAAATAAGGGAGTAAGATCTCTACGTCATAAAAGTTGAAAAATATATAGTATGCTTATTAAGGAGAGTGGTCGTAGACGAAGAAAACTTTCAGTCTCTTAATTTGTCTTGATATGCTGGTAGGATTTTTCCTTGGTAAGCTAAAACCCAATCTCTTTCCGCCATAGGTCTACATTCTGACCCGCTTGCCTTGGATCTTGGACTTGCGCTGTTTTGATCTCGCTTTCTATTGTAGTCTCTGTGTACTCAGTCGTCATCGTGTGCTGCTTTGACGCCTGTTTGTGTAGATTCTGCAAGAGACGTCCCTAATATATCCTTTTGACGAGAAACCGGACGTTAAATTCTTTTTGATTGATTGAATGGTAGATTATATTATCTTTTCAAATTGAAGTTAAATCGAATGCGAATAGGTGAAAACATGGAATAGTATTAAAAGTTCTTAAGAATTCAATCAATCTAAATGATTGGTTGCTATTGATTTACCTTTGAGAGCTAATTATTAAGCAGAACCATTTATTAGAAATATTTATTACCTTTAAGAACTTTTAATACCATTACTTCAGGAAAAGTTAAGACAAATATATTATGTCCGGCTTTTTAAAATGAATCTTCAAGCATTACGTGACATTTTCCATAGCATGCTACATGTACCTTGTGATGCATAATAATAAAGCCGGGTTATGATGAATGTCGATAAACTGTAAAATTATGTGACTTTGTAAAATTTTCTTCAGATATCAGGAGTCGAATTTATGAATAGCAGCTCTCTTTCTCGATTTCTCTCTCTCTCTCTCTCCACTCCATCTGTCTCTTTCTCCATCTGTCTCATTCTCCATCTCTCTCTCTCTTTTTCTCTCTCTCCCTCTCTCTAGCGCCTTATCTGTCTCTCTCTCCTTCTCTTCTCCAATATAGGCCTGGTATTAGTTATTGAAACAAATTAAGAAATATTTAATATTTTTATTATTAGTAATTGAAATATTAATATTAATTTAGTAATATTTATTAATTATTTAATATAAATATCAATACTATTATAGCTCGCATCTACTGCACCGCTCTCTAACTAGCACTGTATTGATGAAATAAATATTCACAACACAGAGGCTATTACTACTGTATTGATGAAATAAATATTCACAACACAGAGGCTATTACTACTGTATTGATGAAATAAATATTCACAACACAGAGGCTATTACTACTGTATTGATGAAATAAATATTCACAACACAGAGGCTATTACTATGGTAAAGTTAAGGCTTTATCTTAAAACTGCGTCTTCTTGAATGACTTACTTCTACTGCCATCTATTCCCGGTATTCAACTCTTAATAAACACGTGCGGTTGTCGATGAACTGATCTGAAGTTTTTAGGAGCTTTCACGGACATCGCGAGATATTCCTGTCAGGGACGTTGCATGTTATTCCAGCAGAGACTTCGCCAGTTGTTCCGGTCTTTAATGCTAAGAAAATGTAACAATGTATAATTATTGTTTCTAAGCATTTCCGATCACGAAAGTCAAAGTAAAACCTAGTTATGCTGTTGTCATTTAAATATCAGTAAAGACGAGTTCGTAATTTCTCAAATCCTTCTGAAGGGGCAGGCGCCTGCCTCATCTGTAGTCTGTTCCACTTTTTTGCACCAAGTCATTTGCATTCGCCTTATATTGATCTTAGCCCTTAGGAATTCCAAATTATCGATAAAAGAATTGATAGATTATTGTATTGATCGATCACAACGAGATTTATCGTCAGTTTCCTCTTCATTCTGTGATGTCTAGGATGATTACGGATAAATAACAAAATTAGCAGACTTTTAATAAAGTGCTTTAAAAGAGACTACCGTCGATGAATATTGTCTAAAAATAAAAGTGAATCAGAGTGAGAAATACACAAAAGCAAATTACTGAATCACAAATTGTAATAAACGTAACTCTGCAAGCTGATATTACTTGACAGCCAAGCTGGAGAACATTTGACGTCGTTTACTTTGTTTATAGAAAATTAAAACCGATTAAAATGTTTTAGTTTCTGTTAATTAACTGGAAGTTGATCCTGAACAGTGCAGAATAAAGTTTGAAAAATTCTATTCAATGATAGTGAGGATATTTGATTTCTATATAAAACAATCTTTTAATTCGATAATTGTGGATAAGTACTTTGTTAAAATCATATTTTTAAACCGTTGAGAGTTCCTGTATATATATAAAGTTAATGAAATCTTGATTGGAATCCCAGCCGCGCTGATCTGAGAGTAAAATCTCGGACATTCACTGGACTGGTTCTACGGAAAATGGACTATAAATTGCCTAGCGGTTTAAATATGTGGTATTAAAAAGCAATAGATATCAACATAGTTGATCATTTCACTATAATGCGTGTTTACTGTTTACGTACTTGCTGGTACATTTTAGAGATTTGAAGATGGAGAACATAATGCTTGACGAGAGTAAGAAGAGCATTAAATTAATAGGTAAGCCAAGTGCCCATATCTCTCTTAGTGCACTGCCTACTGGCAGGTCCATGGTACATAAAGCCTCCACTCTTCTCTGTCTTCCGCCTTCCTCTTCATTTCCACGTATGAGTGGGTCTTTAAATCATCTAACATATCTAATGTCGGCCTGCCCCTGGATATTTTTCCTTCCATTCTACCTTCTATGACCTCTATTAGTAGACCTTCCCCCCTTAGAATGTGTCCTATCCATCTCTTCTTCATATTTCTTAGTACATTTATCAACTGTCTATCTGTGCAAACTCTCTCCAGGACTTCCTCATTTGTAACCTTTTGAGTCCAGCTAATCCTCTCCAATCTTCTCCAAATCCACATTTCCAATGCCTCCAGTTTCCTAATATCTTCCTTCCTTAAGGTCCATGTTTCACATACATACGATAGCGTGGTCCAAACCAAAGTTTCACTATCTTTATCTTTGTGTCTTTCTTTAGACTTTTTGTTAATAGTTCTTTTCTACTACCAAAGGCCACTTTTGCTTGTGAAACCTACTGCATATTTCCGTCTCACATTTCCCATCATCGGTTATAGTATGACCCAAATATTTGAAACTTCTTACCTGTTTCATTTTCGTACCATTTATTGTGCTATTAACTTCACCTTTATTATTGGAAGCTCTCATAACCTTGGTCTTTTTTATATTATTCTTCATGCCATATCTTAGGGCCGTATCATTCAGCCTATCCATTATCTTCCGCAATCCAATCTCGCTGCCAGCTACCATTCCTTGGTCATCTGCAAATCGTATATCTTGTAACAAATTCCCTCCTACTTTTATTCCTTCTTCCAAGTCTTCCATGACTTCCTCCATCATTGCCTCAACGTAAATGTTAAACAGCAGCGGCGAAATGCTACCACCTTCTCTTACTCCACGTTCTATTTCACCTTCTTCTGAGTATTCTTGTTGGATTTTGATTACTGCTCTTTGACTCATGTACAAGTTCAAAATTAGTCTTCTATATCTCCAGTCACTTCCTATTCTTTCTAAGATATTCATCATCGTTATCCACTTAATCATGTCAAAGGCCTTCTCGAAGTCTACAAAGCATACAAAAACGTCATTTCCATATTCTAAGCTTCTTTCACAAAGAACCCCCATTACTCCTATTGCTTCTCTTGTGCCGCATCCTTTCCTAAAACAAAATTGTGTCTTGCTCAGTATCATCTCTGCTTTCGACTGAATGCGATTATTTACTATCTTTAATAAGATCTTCGATGCATGAGGTATTAAGCTGATTGTTCTGTAATCCGAACACTCCACAGCATTGGCTTTTTTGGGAATTGGAATCATCACTGACTTGGTAAAGTCATCTGGCCAAATACCTATATTGTACACTTCTATACATACCTCCGTTAACTTTTTGAGTGTTTCTCCTTCCAACATTTTCAAGAATTCTGCTGGGATTTCATCCATTCCGGCTGCCTACCCTTTCTTCATACTGTTAATTGCAGAATAAATTACCTCCTTCATTAAATCGGGGCCCCTTTTATCGTATTCTATGTTATTTTCTTCTTCTATTTTAAAATCCCCTTGAACTGGTTTCCCAGCCTCATCAGACAATTCCTCTACATATTCTCTCCATCTTTCTTTGACTTCTTCCAGCTCTGTCTTCAATTCCCTATCTTTACCCATGTCAACTTCTTAATTTAATTTGTTAATTAGTGTACTAAATATTGTGTAACTTCCTGTTTCGTCCTCTCTCTCCCACTCTCTCTCCCTCCCTCCCTCCCTCCCTCACCCCTCTCTCTCTCTCTCTCTCTCTCTCTCTCTTTGTCTCTCTCTCGCTATGCCACATCGTAACTATCTATCTATATCTCTAATTCTCTCTTTCTCTCTCTCTCTCTCTCTCTTTACCACTCCGTAACTATCTCTCTCTCACATTCTCTCTCTCTCTCGCACTCTCTCACTCTCTCTCTCTCTCTCTCTCTCTCTGTCTCTGTCTCTATACCATTTTGTAAATCTCTCACACTCCTCTCTCTCAGAGGAAGCCAACAGTTCGAATCTCAACCTCATAGTCTCTTACAGTCCCTTGTGGTACGGAAACTGACGTTAAACATACAGTTTGAACGTGCGCATAACCTATGATAATCTATGATGACAGATTTTGGACTAAGCAACGTGTACAAGCCCGACTCTCCGCTGAGAACCCACTGCGGCTCACCAGAGTATGCAGCCCCTGAGCTGTTCGTCGCCTCCAAGACTTACGGGCCGGAGATCGATATCTGGAGCCTGTAAGTTCAATTGCCTTTCTCTTTTCTCTCTCTTAGTGCACTGCCTACTGGCAGGTCCATGGTATATAACGTCTTCACTCTTCTCTGTCTTCCGCCTTCCTCTTCATTTCCACATATGAGTGGGTTTTTAAGTCATCTAACATACCTAATCTCGTCCTGCCTCTGCCTCTTTTTCCTTCCATTCTACCTTCTATGACCTCCTTTAATTGACCTTCCCTAATTGCCTTTATTTGTTAGTTAATCAATTAGTTATTTGCAAGTACATCCATCAGTATATTAAAATTAAGGCATATTTATTCACGTTGCTCCATGCGATATATATTATACACATGAAGTTTTAATAATTGTTAAGTTTTAGTTTTAATATGGACTTAACTATTAAATTAGACATTTGATCAATCGTTTTGTACGGTAATATCGCTTTGTGTAAAATTCAGTCAATTATTTTATGCAATGGTTTAAAGAAATAAAATACTAATGATTGAACAAGTAATTCAATTAATTAATTATTCAATTAATTTGGATAATTGAATGAGAGACAACAATTGAATAATTATTGTATTTAAATAAACACCATTTTATTTGATGTTCGTTTAAGATATATTTTAATATGACTTTAATACATTGTTAGTTGCGTAACTCTGAAGTATAGCGAGTATTGATCGAAGTATTGGTAGATATTTAATTTATAATTTATAATTAAGCAATGTCACGCATAGAATGGTTGATTTAAAAATCAACTCTCCAATAATTATCTTTGGTGATGGGCCGAAATATAAGTTGATTAGAGTTGAAATATTTATGGTATTATTAACTACAGTTTTCTATTATGTTACATGCTTGTCACTAACATTCAATCTTTAATTGAGTCATTTATTACTGTTCAGATTGTTCGATTAGTCATTAGTCATTGATCGCCTGATGCTCAGTGATCGTGACGAATTATCGATTGATTTCGTTGATTGATTGAGTTTTTATTGAGTGATTAAATAAATATGAATGTATCGCAATTAGCAAAAATCTCAATTATGCAAATCATTATCTAATTAATAATTGATTGATTGAAGCTTTTATCAATTCATAACTTCTGAGTTAGCAACATCTATCAATCAATTAAATTTTGATTCAATCAATGAATGATTGATTAAAGCTCACATTGGTTGCTACTTCAACCTTCTGCTTCGTTGGTTCAAATCCTCGGCTCCCCCGTCACTGACATCGCTTTCGAATGAGAAAACTGACGCTAACATTAGCTTTACCAGCCTTTTCTTTTTACTTGTAGAGGAATCATAATGTACGCGATGATACTGGGACGCTTGCCCTTCTGCTCTCCCTACAGAGACGAGTATCACCAGCAGCGCATGCTGCAGCAGATCCAGAAAGGCTTGTCCGAGAGCCATGAGAGACAGATGCAGGCCCTCACTCCTGGTACGTTCTTCTACTCCACTTACTACATTAACTGTCCATTACAATGACTTCATTAAATGTCTACTTCAATGACTTGTAGTTAAATAACTTCAATAATAATAGAACTGACTTCAATATACTAGATTACTGACTTCATTAACTGTCCATTACAATGACTTGTAACTTTATGACATCAACATCAACAATAATTAGCTTAAATACCCTTGACCACTTACCACATTAACTGTCCATTTCGATGACTTGTAGTAATGACATCCGCATTGACAATAATTAACTTAAATACCCTTGACCACTTGCCACATTAACTCTCCATTACAAGGACTTGTAGTTGAATGGCATCTGTATTAAAAATAACTAATTTAAATACCATTGATCACTTAATTCATTATATGTCCATCTCGATTACTTGTAATTTAATGACATCCGTATTAACAATAAGTAAGTTCAATACCTTAGACCACTTACTTCATTAACTGTCCGGTATAGGCAAGCAGGTATATTAAATAGTATTGAGCTTAGCGTAGCTAACCTTTAGCCTACGTCGTATTGATTTTGTTACATGAATTACAAAGAATATAAGATAATAAAATCTTGACTTCCCTTTTACTGCAAACTATGGCTAGTAGTAAAATTAAATCATTCAATTACTTATACCGTATTTGTATGCATAGATTTCTCTCGTACAATATAGAAAATTGTATAATGCTTTCAGACTGTAGAAATCTCCTGCATCAGCTGATTGAGCCGAATTCAGATTTACGCATCCCGATCCCTGAGATAGCGAAACATCCGTGGATTACAAAGAGCGGAAAATCTCCTTTCTATTGCTACGTTCCTCCTCCGCAAAATAAGAATCTGCGGAATCAGGTGAGAGAAGATTTATCAAACATGTCGTAAGCTCACATCAGTCTTCAGTAGAAAACTTTTAATTGAGCATTCTTAAGCTTTGCTATCTGAATAGCTCTATGGAAAACTCGACCAGCTGTCATGGCCGATGGAGTAGCTATTTAAGACTTAAGAATAGTCTCTTCAGCAAATACTGACTCAGGATTGTGTATAGTACAAGACTCGGAATCATTTAAAAAATAAAAAGCTGGTAAGCTAATGTTAAAATCAGTTTCCTCACTCGCAAGCGATGTCAGTGACGGGCGCGCCCAGGATTTGAATCCCGCACATACTAATCCGCGGACGAATATCTTACTGACATCGCCACTGGCTCCAGCCACCCGAATAAACGAGCTCTAGTTTAGAAATTAAGCATTCTAACAACGAACAACGAGATTATTGTTTGACTGAGTCAGCTTTGGCTTTTACGTATCAGTGTAGTGTAGACGATTTTCAGGCCCGGTGACATCATCAGAGACGGGTCGATGTGATAATTAATGTTTCGATGAACTCGATAGCGCGCTTGTAAGATTAAACATTTAATAGAAAAGTCGGTTTTAAATAGTTATATTTGCTTATCTAAGTCTGAGATATCGCGAATACTGCTGCCTTCAAAAAAGAAACTTTTGCACTTGCTCACCTAGAGTACAATGCAAATATTGACACCAATATAAAGTGCAGGGATACTTTACGCTCTCATACATAAATTGTACACGACGTCCCTGACATTGCCCTATAGCGAGGAACCGGACGTTAAATTCTTATTGCATTGAATTGTTAGCACTCACCTTTCACGTGTTTACTCCTCACTTGCACAAAATCACTGCATCACATGCACACACACACACTTAGGTGTATATGCACTCTCTCACTGAACGCACGCACACTTTCAAAAAATCACAGCACACTTGCTCCTTGCACGCAATCACTGCATACTTACGGTTACTCACATACTTGCTCACTTACTCAATCATGCGCACATAGTCACACACACTTGCACACATACATTTGCAATTGCAAATACTCTCAGACACACTTGCATTCGCTTACACACACTTGCACTCACTGCACACTTGCACTCACTGCACACTTGCACGCAGACACGCACACACATCGATAAGCTTGACGTGATTCTTTCTTCTCTGAACCGATTCCATTATTTACATTTCTCCATCGTTCTCCTCTTTCCACTTCATCTCTTTTTTCCGGACCCATCGGATAATGGATCGTGAGCGGCTCCGGATACCCTTATAGAGTCTCGCAACCCTCCCCGGACCCCCCTGTCCCCCCTGACCCCCCTGTCCCCCCGGACCCCTTCCTGAGTCACTAATCTCCAGTCTGAGTGCCTCTTGCCAATCCACCGAGCGAGGAAGTTATATGAGACTGATAACCAATCTACCCTACCCTATGATATCAATCTACCCTGACCATTTTCTGATAACCGGACTGGCTTTCGTTTAGGACCTTACTTCTTCTAAGCACATTTCTTTTGCAGATTGGTCTGGGTGAATTGATCTGTAGTGATGTGTGCTGTGCGGACGTGCCTGATATCATCCCTGGATGAGGAAACGGACGTTAAACCTTTATTATTATTATTATTATTATTATTATTATATTGTTATTATTATTATTATTATTATTGTTATTATTATTATTAATGTTATTAGTGTAACCATTCAAGGTGCTGCATATAATATCGAGAGCAGAAGAATATTAAATATATTGCCGTGCTTAACCTAAAGATCTGACGCGATTTAATTACTATTTCCTATACTTTTAAAAAAGCTGGTAAAGCTAATGTTAACGTCAGTTTCCTCAGTTAACTTAATATAACTCTCTGCTGATGCTCTTCAATGTAACACTGAGTGGAGAGAAATATAACCTTTGTTTTAAAGTAGAAGACTATGAGAATTCTGAATTCTTTGGATCAATTAAGCTTTCGGTATTTTTACAGTTTATAGGCTTCACAAAGATGAACATTAATTTCTAGAGAATAAAACAATATCTACTGATACCCTGCAGTGTAGCATAATAACAAGGAGAGCACTATAACTTTAGTTTTAGAAGACTACGAAAATTATGAATTACTTTGGATCAATCAGCTTTCGATATTTGTGCAGTTTATAGGCTTCACAAAAATGAAAATAAACAAGATGTGTATGTTAAATAATAGAAAGCATCAACCGCTTACGCTTTGAACAGTAGACTGTGATTTACTCATCGCGTGTCACCCTAGTCTATGGTCATGAGACAAATGTCGCTCCTCCAGTCAATATAAGATCCTAGTTCTCTCTCGTACCAAGCAAAGACGTACCGCCTCTCTTTCCTCGGTTATTGTTGCAAGTTCTTCTGCGCGGCGCATTGACACACGGACTGAATGGGTTCCGCTCTCCATTGTTAAAAATTTCCACTGTTGTTTGAATAATAAATAGCTTAATCCACTGCGAAGTCAATCTTATGCCTCGTGATGCAAATATACTAAGCACTGGTGCACTGGTACTGGCGAAATGTTTCCTGGTCCATTTTCCGCTTATTGTTACAAGCGCACGAGTTTACAGATGTTGTCTTCTCTATTTATAGTCTGCCAACGTACTGTCAAATCTTACTTTCACTGAATAAAGAATAAATTTTTATTAAATATCGTTAGCAACTTTTTACATTGACTTTGTCAGTATTCTATAAGGAATGTCTTGCCACTCCAATTATAGAACTTCTCTGACTTTATAAAATTGTGTAAAATGTTTCTCTCAAGAACTTTAGCATTCTCCTTTTAATGGCAACGTTAATATAATTTACTGAATTTATAATTGCTTAGTAGTTTTTACGTTAATTTATTAGCATAAATATTTTAGTTAATAATGTATTAAGTTTCTCGATTATGGTAAAAATATTGTATGAAGTATATACATTTCGGTTGATATCCTGCTTAACTGAATAGAGATGTAGATACAAGTTTAACGTCGATCTCGAAAGACGACGATGATGTTGTATGGGGAAACTAGTCGTAGATATCAGGTACGTGATCTGCTGTAATTGTAGCCAGACAGGCCGCTAGCAATGTGAGAGACTGTGAAGAACTTGACGCGAGAGACTTATTCATTTAATATTAATTAACTTTATTATTACAGTTGTTATCTAAATTAAGTTACAGTACCGTAAATCAATTATGCTCTGATAGTTAATTTCTGCATCGACCAGGTCCTAACCAGCACAGCAGGGGGGTGCATTATATTTTCGAATGCACCTTCGCGGGCCGAGCCCGAAGGCCCCGCTTCAAATGCGTTCAACAGAGAAGTCCAACAGAGAGTAACTACAGAATGAACCGCTTTGCATCTAAACACAGCATCGACTGAATAGAATGAACAGCAACTAACTAAACTAACTTTGCGGCCTAAAGCCTACCAACACTCATCGCAACACTTACCAACACTCATCGCAACGCAATGCCGCAGAGGAACCTATTCCCAAAACATTACCATAGAAGTAGCCAACTTATAACTTCAACAAATACGCAGTTTCCCGATAGAATGCCGGATGAGATCAGCAGCTTCTAGGAAAATATGCAATGTTCTAGAAAACAGCCAAACTTGATAGCTTACAACAATAATATGCTTAGCCTCAGTACCACTACACTTGCTCGATAGCCTTAAGGCTCCTCAAGAAGCCACAAACCATTTTTTGTTCACGGTTGTAGTTAATTGTCTATTGTTATATTAATTTGAAAAGTGAGTGGTTTGAAAATAAAGAAGACTAGTAAATAAAATAAAAATTAAAAAAGCCGTTAAATGGTTCAGCTGTTTGAAAACATAATTACTAATAAGGCTAGAAATGCAGCCCTTAGATATCTAATAACTGTGTTGCGAAAAAAGCAATTTCTTAAAACCAATGTGACAGAGAAATTTTGCCTACAAATTATTGAAACCTGTTACTGTGTAGCCAATCGTTTTTAGGGTGATTATGTTTAAACTAATTAAATAAAAATATTCTAACGCCTATGTACAATTCATAATTTTATCAGCCCAGTTTATTGATTTTCATTGTACAGTATATTTAAATAGTTGGCTACGTAGTCAAAAAATCCTATCGTCTTTTGTTTCAGGTTCGCCTTAAACGATTGTTTAAACTGGTCTCTTAGTTGTATTGAAAGAAAATATCAATAGCAGTTATTTTTTGTATTGCGCGTATTTTTATATAAAAAGCTTCTTGACCTTGGACTGCGGTCTTAATGCTGAAACTGGGCGCGCAGGTTTGCACGGCTTTACACAACAGAGACAATGGAAAAGTCTGCAGCTTGTGCAATGACAATTGTTGTCATAAATATAAATTTAGATCTGACATCATTTCCTGAGTGCGTGTTATTGTAATAATGCTTACCTGCAGCAGATGATCACAAACAGTATTTTGTTAAATTAAGTTTCGACTTGCTATTTTATTATTATGAAAACTTATCTTAGTCTCCATTATTCTGTGTATTTGCAATACTGAGAATATTGCAATGGATTGACTGACTGCGGATATCTGACTGGGGATCATTAGGTGCGTGTTCAAATCCAGTGATCGCCAGGTCACTGATACGCTTTTGAGACAGGAACCTGATTGTAAATTTGTCTTTTGCCTTTTAGTCATTCTTCGCTATTTAAATGCCGGTTCTTTTCATAATTTACAATTAAAAAAATTCAAAATCAATCTTTAAAGCTAAACAAACCATAAAATCGTATATATAAATATTATTGAAATTATTACTTGGCAGGATATTTTACTTTATATTAATACGCTTTTTGATATCATCGAATACAATTAATTTGCTTAATGACTCCTTAAAAATTAATTAGTAATAATATATCTATTGTATTTTATTTCTTAATGGCGTTCTTTATATTATTATTTCCTTTAATGAGCACGTGATAAATATCAACTCTTCACTGCAGTTAATAACCTATTGATTGATCACAGTTATGAGCTGCTAACTCTACAGTGTTTGAGCGATATTCTGAAGTTAAGATATTATTTTATCAGAGAAAAAGAGAATTTAAAGAGATATTGTAGACAGTGAAGTGTGAAGTATCCTTGAAGCTTTGTCCAATTGCTCCACCATTGAGATATGGAAAGAAAACCTCCGTAGAATTGCACAGCACTTTTCCAAGTCGCACATTAAATTCTACATCATCTGCTAAGTCTATTGTGTAACTATGGAGCAGCATATTACGAGAGAGGGATCTTCAAAATAGTCGCATTCCTTAAGGGCCAAGTTATATTATTTGCCAAGTCACTTCATGTAAAAAAGGAAAATAGCATAGTGACTATGAAGCTTAACTTCTATGTAGTATATTTCCATTCATATAAAATGTTTTACAGAAGCTATTAAGCCTTGGGTGAGTTCTTGCTCTCAAAGTGGTATTTTGCAATTAAGCAATTAACTTTTACAGACAACAAAGTTCAAAACGATTGCATCTCGTAATCTTCCAGGAAGAGAAACTTAATTTAATTTAATTTAGTTTATGCATCACATCATAGACAATTCTGACAAACATTTGTGCATGCACACAGAAAGTTCAACCATATGTGTGATCGGTAATAAAGGCCGTAACGTAACAATATGGTAAATAAAGGCTAACATACATGTATACGGGTTGTACAACTTATTAATATACTTCTCTGAGCTCACGATGGAAATTAAACCACTAAATAAAATTATAATCAGTGTACCGGATTCTTTCAATTTTACTCTTATGTAGAATTTTTTAGTCCAACATATAGAGAATTGTGCAATAGAGAGCCGTTGGTTTCACTTAGGAAGACTTCTATAGAATAAATAAACCGTATTAGTAGAGTCTGCTCAGCTATAAATCCCAAGTAACTAAATCACTGCTTCGCCTTGCTACAATCTAATTTAAGTTCTTCGGTTCACAGTATCGCCTGGCACGATATTGCAAAATATTTATTTCTTGTCTGATGCTGTAGAGAGAGAGAGAGAGAGAGACAGAGAGAGAGAGAGAGAGAGAGAGAAGGTGTGTGTGAGAGAGAGAAAAAACTTGAGATTGAGAGAGAGAGAGAGAGAAAATGTGTGTGTGTGTCAGAGAGAGAGAGAGAGAGAGAGAGAGAGGGAGGGAGAGAGAGAGCGAAAGAGGAGAGAGAAAGAGAGAGCGCGCGAGAGAGGGGAGATAGAAGAGAGAGTATAGAGAGAGCGAGAGTGAGTGAGAGTGTGAGAGAGTGTGAGAGAAAGAGAGAGAGATATATAATTTGAGAGAAAGAGAGAGAGAGAGTGAGAGAGAGAAGAGAGAGAGAAGAGAGAGAGAGAGAGAGAGAGAGAGAGGGGGGAGAAAGATAGAGAGGGGGGACGGAGGGTTAAGGAGAAAGAGATTATAAATCGGCAAAATGCAGCGGCAAGGTTGAAGTGGCTGAGGTTTTTAAAGTGGTTATTTACTATTGATCTCACTATCTTACGAGAATTTTCTTCAGGATTCGGCTATATTTGTGTAGTCATAAGAGCCCTATAGATAAAGAATGCGTCACTTTCAAATGCTGTCCGATTCTTCACTTTAACAAATCAATTCAGTTTTACCTTCTCGAGACTACAGCTCTTATTCACGAGTAGTGCAGTAACTTGTTGAAGGCTGCTACTGTACATATTACGTGCCGTGGACCGGCCACTTGGTCAGACTCAGACTGGCTGGAGCCAGTGTCGAAGTCGGTAAGATACTCGACCGAGGATCACTATGTGCGTGGTTCACATCCTGGGCTCGCCCGTCACTGACATCGCTTTCGAGTGAGGAAACTGACGTTAACCTTAGCTTTACCAGCTTATTTGGAGTCTTATGTTTATTCCGCAGGTGATCGGTGCTTTGTCGATAATGTTGTCGATGAAGAGAGGCATTCTGAACGAGCTAGTCAGAGAGAACAAGGCCGACGAGATCTCTGCAATGTACAACATGATGATGGACCACAAGAAGAAACAACTAGGTCATTACTAGTCGTTTAATGTTTATAGTAAAAAAACTAGATCATCTCTAGTCAGTAAATGTTAATAGGAAGCAACTAGGTCATCTCTAGTCGGTAAGTGTTTATAGTAAACAACTAGGTCATCAATAGTCAGTAACTGTTTATAGGAAACAACTAGGTCATCACTAGTCAGTAAATGTTTATAGGAAACAACTAGGTCATCCTAGTCAGTAAATGTTTATAATATCATGCACATATGTTAAGTAGGATTTTAAACAAAAATACTATTTATAAATTCTATTAATCTAATAATTCTACTGTAATTTAATAATTATATGTTCTAATATTGAGTGATTAACAATTATTTTTGTTTCATTAACATTTAAATTTACTAGCCTCCTTTTAAATTTAGCATTGAAAAATGCCTAATTCTTAATTGTTTGAAGTTCTTTTCTCTATCCACGGATGTAATATGTGGAATGCAGAACTTCTGCAAATAACTCCATCGTCAAAATCAATTTGACAGAATTTATTTTACGCTCCTGTCGCGCTTGTTTGCGGCTGATACAACTAAATATCCATTTTCCGCAAGTTATGTCTTCATCTTCAGGCTTTAACTGCTGCTGAATTTCTTAAAATACATTTTAATAGTATTCGATATTAATGATTCAATAGTGTTAGATATTTTAGTTGTTTATGTTAATAGTAATAGTATATGATGTTAATAGTATATGATGTTAATAGTATATGATGTTAATAGTATATGATGTTAATAGTATATGATGTTAATAGTATATGATGTTAATAGTATTTGATGCTAGTAGTATATGATATAGTCTTTATTTGATGTTATTAGTATTTGATATTAATAGTGTTCCATATTAATAGTATTTTATGTTAGTAGTATTTAATAGTAACAGTGTTTAATGTTAATAGTAGCTGATGTTACTATAACTCAGCTAATGCTGCCATTATACGACAGGTATGTACGATATCGACCACACGAAGCGACCCTACGCTGATAGAGCCTCGAGGTCGCAGTCTGTAGAGGCCGGCAGACACACACCAGAGTCCGCCCTGGGGCGTGTACATGCGACCCCGGGCTTAAAGACTCAGCTCTCTAACAAAAAGACTAACTCAACTGCTAAAGGTTAATTTATGAATTAGTAGAGAATTATGATATCGAGACACTTAGAAGGTTTCGTCTCTGTTGCCACCCTCGGCTGAGGAACCGGACGTTAAATCTTCATTGCATTGTATTGTATTGTATATTATTGTGTTGTATTATATTACATTGAATTTTATTGTATTTTAGTGTAGCGTAACGTTGCATAGTGTAGTGTATTTGAGTGTATTATGAGTATATGGCAGTGGTTTTGCATTTCATTTCATTGCATTGCAATAATTATATAGTACTTTTAATGCTCAAATTTCTCAAAAAAACGTTGAAATCATGTAGACAACGTAAGCTGCGTCTTTATATTAGCTGAATTGCTGGATAACGAGGAGCTAATGGGATTTCTCGGTAACTCTTTAGGCTATTGCGGTTTTCAAGGAATGCCAATTGTGCTGTAGGTTAAAAGGAATCTACGAAGTGCTGTGAGTTAATAGAAATACAAAATTGACCTGATGGGCGGCATTTAGTATTTGTTTTCTTTAATATAAACGTTTCTGCAGAAGAAATTATTTTAAATAAGTTTTCCAATTGTTCTCGTTTTATTGAAAATTTCTTTGGAAAATTTATTATGAAAAATATACAAATGTTTTCTTTTTGTATGTTACAGTGAAGACGAAAAGTAAATCAAGTAAGTATCGTTTGCATAGTGATATTAATAATTGTTATGCTAAACAATTACCAAATTTGTGATATCTTAAATTCCTTTTAACTTACAATGACTGTTAAGCACTGCATAATCTATATTAGAATTCTACTGCTTTAGAAACAATGAGCCTGTTAAACTAATGACGCTGTAAATAAGATAAATAGTTGAAAATAGTTGATATTGATGTTAATTCGAATTATAATTGTTGATATAAATGTTAATATAAATGTTGATATTGATGTCGTCCCTGACATAATCTTTGGATGAGGAAACGGAAGTTCATCCTTTACTATTTTTTTATATAATTGATATGATAAAAGGTGATAGTAGTTGATATGATAAGCATGTCGAACAGTAAGATACTGCTCTTGTTCACATTCAGGTTTCTTCGCATATGGACACCGAGGGTTAAATTATTTTCTATCGATTGACTTAAAATTAATATTTATCGTCCTCCTTATCATCGTCTTCTTCATTGTTAAAATCATTAGCATGACCATCATCGTCATCGTTTATACAATGCTTTACAGCTGCACCTGTTGTTAAAGATCCGTCCAAAGCTCAGACCGTCTCCTCTCGACCCACAACACAAACTGCCGACCCCTCCTTCACTCACGCCTCTCAGAGTGAAGCTTTGTCTAATCCACGATGCCTTGAACCTGCCTCGAGTTCTTCAAGCGCTCAAGTGCCACGGTCTACTAAAGAATTAGGGCTTCAGGTGAGGGTATCATCTACATTTCTTTAAGAAAAAGTTATGCAAAACATGAGCTATTAGATATTTGCAAACCCCAATCAGGTTGTGTTTATGTATTTCGTGGCATAAACACAGACGGAAAATAATTAAATTTAATGTAGAAGTTGAAATCGGTGTATTATTATACACCGACGCAGCTATTGACTGAAGACTGCAGTAATTTCCCGTGTGTGTCTGGAAAAGAAATTGGAAATTAACTCAGAAGTATGCCTTCCTAAACTTAAGGCTACCTCGTGGTTTGTTAAGTGAATACTTAGCCTTTGGATTGGGTTCAACTTCTTGATCATTATATTACCTTCAGTGAACCTGCATACAAACTCTGAATATAAATAAATATTGAAAATTTCAGTTTACATATCGCACGAGAGAGAGAGAGAGAGAGAGAGAGAGAGAACTGTATTGCTTAAGCTATTTCATCAGCTTGAGATATCTGCTGTTTTTCTATAAGAATTTCATCATATTATTACAATTATTATTGTTATTACCGCACAAAATGCAGTAATATTTTTAGTGATATATGTAATACTATATTCTCTCGAAGTTATTACTATCAGTCAATATGTTAATTTCCGATGTACACAGTGTCCAGCACAACCTCGAGCTCCACTAAACACAGCCACGAGACCAACAAGCCTGGCCACGGACTCGACAAGGATACCTCTGAGTCAGAGACGGGTTCCCCCACCGAAGCTCCACCTCACCTTGGACCTCTCAGTGACGGACCCGGGCTCCTCGTCGAGACCTAGACGGGCGGAAGGGCGGGCGGCCCCTACTCGAGGGCGCATCGTCGATCAGTCCTACGGGATAGCCGCCAGTTGTGGAGTGGTAGGAATTTGTGCTTTCCATTATATACCGATTCAGTGATCGAGTTCCTAGTTTGGTTGGCTGGTAAGCGTTATACCGGTTGAGTTGTCGAGTGAATAGAATGTTTGTCTCATTTGCAGAAGGCAGTTGGTTCAAACCTAACCAGATCGTCTACTTCTGTATCCTTGCGGTTGCGGAAAAGACTGCAGCTTAATGATTTAGCTTTGATGATTGTAAGCTGGGTGCCAATGCTTGTACCCATCGGACGATCTCTGTAGAGTTTCCTTGTGGAAGAGAATAGCATATTGACTAGTTAGCTAGTTGTTATGTGCGGTATGCATAATATGTTAAACGCAGCAATCAATATATGCACATGCCTTCAAATTTCAAGTACGATTTGCAATAATATAATTAATTATTAATGACTCTAAGAATTAATACAGATTACAGTAACTAAATTAATTACTTGTAAATAATGATTCTAATTATTTATAAATTATTATTCTAATTGCAACTATCACTACTCTTACTTTATCAATGGCTGGAGAGGGTGGCAATGTCGGTAAGATATTCGACCGCGGATCAGTATGTGCGGGGTTCAAATCCTGGGCTCGCCCGTCACTGACATCGCTTTCGAGTGAGGAAACTGACGTTTAAATTAGCTTTACCAGCTTTGCTTTAATTATTTATAAATAATTATTCTAATTACTTATAAATAATTATTCTAATTATTTATAAATAATTATTCTAATTATTTATGAATAATTATTCTAATTATTTGTAAACTATTATTCTAATCATTTATAAATTATTATTCTAATTATTTTAAAATAATTATTCTAAGTATTTAGAAATTATTACTCTAATTACTTATAAATAATTATTGTAACTATTTAGAAATTATTATTCTAATTATTTATAAATAATTATTCTAATTATTTATTAATAATTATTCTAATTATTTATAAATAATTATTCTAATTATTTATTAATAATTATTCTAATTATTATATAAACACTTATTCTAATTATTTATAAATAGTTATTCTAATTATTTACAGCCGCCGAGACTATCGCCCAACCACTCTGAACCACCAAACCTCTCCACCACTTCCGTCCATCCCTCCACCAGGACTCTCAGCTCAGCCCACCTGGACGGCTCCACCAGGGCCCACCTGGAGGGTTCCAACAGGGCTAGGAGGCCCTCCAGCCTTCAGAACAGCCTCCGATCCCTCAGCTCCAAGAGGCTCTCCATCACGCGGACCCGAGGCAGCCTCATTCCGAACATCGTCGTAGAAAAGAGGAAGCCACCAGTTGTTCCAGGTTTGAGGGTGGTAACGAAGACTTCCTGTGAGAGGATGGTGGAGAAAGAAACGAAGACTTTGGCGCCCACTGCCACACCTGAGGACAGTTACATTGAAATTAGTGAGGTGGTGGATTCGCCCGGATCTGCGCATTTAGAAGTAAGCGAACTTTTGGGGTCAGATAGGAAATCGCCAACACGGACGTTTGACTTATCTGGTGAATTTGTGGGATTATTCCAAAAGTGTAAAACGATAGATATTCCTGCTAGTAATCCGGCAAATGCTGGTAAAGATGTTACCGAAGCAGTAAATTCTACAATTAACAGTGCTACCGTATCCGATTTTAGCTCCAATAGCATTGCTCAGCAAAACACCCCAGCTTCATTTGAAGATAAGTATTCGATGCCACAGTTTTCCCTGCATGCAACGTTTTCTCCGGATTTATCTCGCCTGAGAGGTAGTGATGGATTCAGCCTGGATAGAGACGTCATCGAATCCAGTTGTTGGACAGACAGACAAAGCTCACCAGAAGCACAAAGGACTCTATCTAGTGGAGAAGTTCAGCCTCCTCTGAACTCGTTTTCTGCGTCCAATGGTCACGCCCTCAAGTGGTCACTTGGTGAGGAAAGGTCAGACAAAGGTCACGAATTATCAAAATCAAAATCGCACTGTGTTGACGTTGGACGAAAGTTTGTTGATTTAGATTTAATCAGTCCGTCCGATAGGAGAGATGTAAAATCATTTTCTGACAGCAATATTCGAACATCTACACGTATTATGCGATCTGATGCTAGTTCAGATTCCATCTTATTGACTACGTTCATCCCGTCCATTCGTAATGAAGTTTATAAAAGCAGCGGTACACCGAAAAGTAATGTTTTACCTGCTGATTTTAATAACAGCACATCCCTTGGATCAGACGTAGCAGCATGCGAGGCTAAGTCTAACCTAGATAACATAACAGCTACGCACCCTTCAGTATTCGACGTCGAATCTTTCAATAGCACCTCGCTTACTAGCGATTCGTCTAACAGTTCTACAACGATCATCAGCCTCCCAGCGTGTACTACGAGCTATGATCTAACGAGAACCGGAGCCTCTGAGGCGGACTCGGAGTCGAGTGGATCAGGTGGAAGCCTGGATACCATCGAACAGTTCGCAGACCGCAGGATTCGTATGAGAGAATTTCTCGTTTTATCGCTCAATAACAAACTAAACACCACCAACTCTCAGCGAGTGGAATTAGATACAACCGCCTCCGTTTATGAAACCGGCGTTGAGGATAGGTCGGCTCAAAGTGGCGCTAATGCGTTGGATTTGTTCAGAAGTCCTGAAGAAGGAAGTCCTTTGAATCTCTTGTCACATCCGGGTGTCCAGTCTCCAACTCAACATGGTATGATGCTGAATAGGATGGTTGGGGTGTCTGCGGGAGTTAGGCATAGGAATCACAAGATTAAGGCTTCTCGTACCTTCTCTGGTACTAGTTCTCACTATGTCTCTTCGCTCGATGTTGTCTCGGATGAAGATGAAAGTAAAGATGAGGATATTATTGACGGATGTAAGGTAGTCGATCTTGTTAGATATCGTGAAGTTAGTCGATGTACTAACAACAGCATTGTAAGCGCTGATGACGTTACCATTGGTACAAATTCAGATAATTCAGTTGTTGTTGTTGACGTTGATGAAACACCGAGCGCCTGCAGTGGTAGCACAGACAAGAAGAGAGAAAGTGTCGAGTTTAAATTCAATGTTGATGCTGATAAAGTTATTGCGGATGTTTCTACGGTTGCGGATAATAAAAATAACGGCTCTGATAATGATCAGGGAAAGTCTATTGAAAGACCAAACAAGGAAATGAACAGTGCAATAGTTACCACTAGAACTCAACAAATTACTGATGCTTCAAGTCAAAACCTGAGCAATCCCATTAAATCCTATTCAGACAAATCCACGGACAGCTGTCAATCAAAATTAGCGGATAAAATGTCTGACAAGGCGGCAGACAGTAGTCAAGAAGTAGCAGACAAATCTCCGGCAAAATCTCCTATCTCTTTCACTACATCGCTCCCAGTTCAGAAGACCTACGCTCAACAAGAAGGTGTCTCAAGCGAGGTCAGAAGATCAAACATTTCTGAGGATGTTTGGTTTAGACTTCCGGAAGCTGCACCTAATGCTAAGGACGGTCACTCCCCTATGTTCAACGGCACCGTTTGGCCTTCAGAATCGAATTATATCAGGTGCTTTTTCTAATTATTTATTATTCCTTGTTTTGTACTGCTTATTTTAGTAAGCAAAATAAGATCAACGTAAACCAGATCAACGTAAACTAAGATTAACGTAAATAAGATCAACGTAAACCAGATCGTCTCTTTGTATCCATGTTGTCGTAGTGCTGTTCATCTCTCGATAGAAAATTAGAGAGTAATAAAACCTTCCATTTGCAAGCAATTTCTATATAAATTTAATCAGAAATAATTGTACTAATTGTTTATTTCAAACTTCGTCATGACTCTCGCTCAATGCTGCAATTTATAAACTTAAGCTAATCTTAAATAAAGAGTACATAGGGTCTATATGTCATATTAATAGTTTTAAGTTGATATAGATTCCATCTCAAAAGACATAAATTAACTTAGACTGAGCCGATATGGCTTGTTGGCGTGTTTTTCGTCAGCGGATCAGTAGGTGCGGGATTCAAAGCAGTGCTGTCTCCGTCACTGACATGTTGTCGAGCAAGAAACTGACGTAAAACTTCTCTCCCTCACTCTACAATTCTGTCAACTGGCAGGTTCATACTCAGAATCTGCTTACACGTTTCATAAAGAACAATGCAAAGATCTACTAGCTAATCATTTCTCTAAAGGCAAAACTTTATCAATTCCTTATGTTGCTTATAGCTTGTTAAATCTAGGGCTTTTGAGGTGTATTCCCGTTGCCTTCCTCGCAGTGTGTGATTAAATTATCCTGTGTTGAGATATTTATAACAGTTTTCTCATTGTCTTTGACTTGCAGTTCCTCACATGGATTGCTTCATGGTGCCTCTTCAATAGTCGCCGCTCAACAAGAGATAGCTGCAGTTGATCCTGGAGGTTCTCAGAAGAAGTGCTCTGCTTTTACTAGCCTCCTCTCGAGCAAACATTCCTGCACAGCACGATCCGAACATTTAGTTCATAAAGACAATCGAAGACTTTTATCGGGTGTGTAGGCCAGTTAGTGTAGGCCTGTTAGTGTAGGCCTGTTAGTGTATACCTGTTAGGGTATGCCTGTTAGTGTAGGCCTGTTAGTATAGGCCTGTTAGTGTAGGCACGTTAGTGTAGGCATATTAATGTCGGCCTGGTAGTGTAGGCCTGTTAGTGTAGGCCTATTAATGTAAGTCTATTAGTGTTACTCTTTGACATACAGTTTATACGCTCTGACACCGATCACGTGATACACACACACATGCATACACACACACACAGACACGCACGCACACGCACACACACACTGTGTGTATAGCTCAGTGTGTGGCAGATAACGTCTTTAAATTTTAAATGGCTGTTCGTTAGATCCTGGGATCAATTCTCGGTAGAGCTGTTCAGACAGTAAAATCGTGGGCATTTGCGTAAACCACAACGTGGATATTTTAAAATGTAAACTGCCTAACGGTTTAAACATACATGTATTTTGTTAAAAGTGAGTGATATTACCCGAATGAACATTCACAACGCTTCGTGTTTAACTATTATAGTGCTCGATGTTGTCATGGACGACAATAGCACTCTAATTGTTATTATTATTATTATTATTTGTTACATGTGTGTTACAGCGCCGAGCAACGTTCAGTCAGAGTCAATCAGCAAATCTAAACGTGATAGTACTGGAGCGAAAGCGGACTCTAGGATTCCTCAGCCGAGAGTGAGGAGTGGGATATCCGCTCTGAACAGCTTGCTGCATCGTGACAGGAGGCTAAGTCCATCAATAGAGTCCGGTCAGGTGTCCGAGACTGACTCTAGATCTTCATCTGCTAAGGTACCCGGAGTTTAGTCCGTGAGATTTATAGGGATGATATTACTGACTGTTATATTATATGATTGACAGTTGAAGACCTATCTTTTCCACCTCTCTGTTCCATCCAGTGTTCAAGAGCAGCAACCTGCTCCTAAACCTCCTTTCTTTAATTCCCTTTGGACTGATTTTCTGGATTTTGGAATTTGCACCGTTTTTGGACCTTCTTTTTGCTCGCCGGCTTGATTTTGAATCAATAGTGCTCGATGTTGTGATGGATGACTGTAGCAATCTAATTGTTGTTATTACTATTATTTGAGGGTGAAATGGAGGAGAATTATTTTCTGTGCCCAATAGTAAGAAAGATATTTTAAAAAGATTTTTAAAAAATTGTCCAAAATCGTTATAATGTAAGTTATATGATATTCTTAGATGATAGTTATTGGGGAAATTGTATTTTGTACGAAGGCTTTCCTACTTAGGAGGACATCTAGATACATCATCATTATAACGATTGTGCATGTGCCATAGCACATTTCTTTCGCAGATTGGTCTGGGTGGATTGATCTGTAGTGATATGTGCTGTTGGGGACGTCCCTGACATCATCCCTGGATGAGGAAACGGACGTTAAACCTTTATTATTATTATTATTATTATTATTATTAAATAGGCTTCTCGTTGGTCGTTTTCTCTAAACTAATTTCTACGCCTCAGCGACAAATTGATGGTTAATATTATGATCAACTTTGACGCAAATTTACAAAAAACAACTAAAAATGCAGTTTCATCTTAGAAATCATGATAGTTTCATATTATAGAATAATAAAATTATAGAATCATATGATTTAATCACGGCTATAACACTAATTTTACCTTAGCGTTGCAGTAAAGCAGATATTTAGCAAATAATATCTTCAATGACATCATTACCTTAATAATGTTAATATTTTCTGTTGTATATATCATGTTGTATAATAGGTCTATCATATCTCACTCTCTTTCTCTCTTTCTTTCTCTCTCTCACACACACATCTCCAAGGTACATATTCCCACTCAACGTCTGATATTAGGCCTCGTCGATCAACGATTTCGTCCAATCAGAAATATCAAACCTTACATATCCAAAGCCTCATGATAGCCTAGTTTAAAAATATGACTTCCTAGGTGTTTTCCCATTTCCTTCCTCAGTTTTCTGCTTAGTTGTATGTTACGACACGTGCAGTTTACGGTTAGTGTATTCTGTACTGTCCCGGACATCACATGGGTGTAATACTAATCTTTCTCTCTCTCTCTCTCTCTCTCTCTCTCTCTCTCTCTCTTTCTCCAGCGTTCTGCCAAGTCTCTAGGTATATGTGTCTCTGAGTATATATGTGTCCGCAGGACACATATATACTGAGAATCTGAATCCTTACTCCATGCAGAAACATTTCAACAAGTTAATACTGCAAAATAGCCATGCCTAATCCGTACCTTATGCAGCCTACATTTCCGTTGCGATTCTCAGTTTTTTGCTTTGTCGCCTCTTACGACAAGTGCAGACGATCGGTCTTTTCTTCAGTGTCCTGGAGGCCACATGGGTGTATTACTAATATAAAAAAAACAATTGTCTGGATGTGCAGAAGATGAGTGAGGACAGGCAGGTATCAGGCAGTGTGAGGATTGATCAGGATAGAGGTGCCGTGCTGAGTCCTCTATCTCCAACAACTTCTCATCTTCTTCCATCAAACAACAACAACAACAACAACAACAACAATGATGATGACAACAACCATGTTCAGTCAAATAGAAAGTTCTCTGTTCCGACAATTCACATCGACGGCGATATTTCTGCGATGGATACTTGTGTTTCCGGGTCCTTGATCAGTGCGGTTAGGTCAGGAAACAATGAGGTCCATAGGAAAAGTCCTTTGGTGGAGGTTGTTAGGGAAAATCGCCTGAATCCAAGAGATAACAGCAATAACATCACCGGTAAGATCTAATAATTATCTATTTCAAGCATCTTTGTTTGGAACACAGAGAGTTATTCTTATAATCTCATATCTGATTAATATACTCTATGTGCAGATATGCAATATCTGCAATCTGCTGTTGTCAGATAGTTTTGAAATAGTGAAGATATAATTAGTAATTGTATACGTAACATAGTATAGACTATTTATGTACATGTAGCATATCCAGATGAAATATACTGTATTATGAATTATATCAATTATATCCTGCAGTAAATATTTCTGTAGATACATGTAGTAATCTAAGTCGTAATAATCGTACTTTTTCGTCCTTTTTCGAGTGAGGAAACTGACGTTAACAGCATTTACTGTTTATATTATAGCAATAATTTAAAGTATATTTATATAATAAAAATATCAAAAATCAGAGTGCTAGCGTCAATAAAGACAACATCGTGCACTATTGAAACAAAATCAAGTCGGCGAGCAAAGAGAAGGTCTAAAAACTTTGCAAATTCCAAAATCCCGCAAATCAGTTCAAAGATATGGGGAATAAGAAACGCACTGTTTATGCAGCATGTCACAGTAGCACTATATTATATTCAGTCAGCATATCATCTAATTACTACTTAATGTCAACTATAGATAGATACAGACATTTTTTGGTAGCACTTAAAGTACATATATAAAACCATCCAGACTTCCTTCAGTAACCTCGACAGCATTCTGTACTTCTTCGCTCTAAACAGTTCCTGGGACAGTTAAAGCCCAGTCTCTTCTGTATCATTCTACTTTCCATCAGGTGTCCATGAGTTGCGACCAGCATGTGATCTCCTTTCCTTTAATCTTTATCTTTTATCTCTTTCCTTCAGATTGAATTGGTACCATTCTGGATTAGTTTGTTTGTTCTTGGCTTTCGAACTTTACTTGGCTTCGCTTTCGAATCTGTAATGCTTGGCTTTCGAATCAGTAGTGCTCTATGTTGTCATTTATGTCTCTATTTGTTGTTGTTGTATTTAATGCAGATCAATCGCCTACATCACCCAGAAGATCACCGGTCAGAGTGATCCAGGCTCAGGTCACCTCTCTGCTCGAAGTGGTTGATCGGAGGAGCAGATCCAAGTCTCCCAATGGCAGGTCTAAGTCCCCCATCACCGGGTCTAGGAGCGCTATAGCGAGGTCTAAGTCCCCCCTCGCCCACTTGATGAGGAGAATTCAGTGGGAGGAGGGACAGAAGTGTAAACTGAACAACCTTCTCTCCGACGAGGTAGAATCCAATTCTTATATTAGTCTCTCTCCATATCACTCTTCCTCTCTCTCTCTCTCTCTCTCTCTGCCGCTCTCTCTCTCTCTCGATCTTTAACTAGCCAACAACTGTTTGCTACATAAGTGACACTTATTAAAAGTGTTGGCACATTTAAACCATCTTATTTCTTTCCATCCACTTCATCATCGTCTCTCTCTCTCTTTCTCCTTCTCTCTCTCTCTCACCCTCTCTCTCTCTCTCTCTCTCTCTTTGCAATTCTGCGAATTGGCAGGCCCAAAAAGCTGGTAAAGCTAGTGTTAATGTCAGTTTCGTCACTCGAAAGCGATGTCAGTGACGGGCGAGCCCAGGATTGGAACCCCGCACATACTGATCCGCGGTCGAATATCTTACCGACATCGCCACTGGCTCCAGCCAAAGCATATATTTCTACTCGAATTCTGCTTTCACCCTTCACAAGAGATCTCTAAGTTGATCGCGTCACATAAGCTTAGCTCTAACCAACCAGTAATTGTAAGTTTTAAACTGAAAAATGCTGCTTCGAAGATAAGATTCTATCTTCTTAGTCTTTGCACTTTTGTTACTTTTTCAAATATAAGTAGGTGATAGTAGCAGTTGAGAATTATGTTAGTGTGACTAAATAATAAACTACGGGAACTCACTTCATAAAAATGAGAGCTACTGGAACTGAGTTCGGTAAATGATTATCTGACTAAACTGTAAATAGTTTGAACTTGAGACATTCAAACTTAGATATCATCGTGGACGAGATAATGACTACGCCAATTGCTTAACCTTTATACACGTGGTATTGGTTATTTCTGGTTACTAAAACCTTGTACGATTTATTACATTTGTTCAGTTGTTATATCAATCTGAATTTCAATAAATAATAGTCAATAAATAATTATAAACTATTATTATTATTATTATAAATACTATAATAAATAATATAATATAATAGAATATAGTAATATCAAAATAATAAAATATGTAATACAGTAACACTAATATAATAAATAATAGAGTCAATAAATGTAGCCATGCTTTGCACTTCCACAGGTGCCGCACGGTGCTGAGATAATAATGAGCGGGTTGAGACGGGTCGGATCGACCAAAGAGAGAACTATATCAAGATTTAGACACGATGACTCATCAAATCAAATACCAACCAATCATATTGCTGCGTATGGTCGGCGGCGTACGTCTTGATTCTAACATTGTCAAGTACTTCAGAATACTGCTGGACTACTTCAAGAGAATTCTCAAGTACATCAGAATACTGCTGGACTACTTCAGGATATTGCTGAAGTACTTCAGAATACTTTTTGAGTACCTTAGATACTGTTGGAGTAATTAAGGATACTTCTAAAGTACTTCAGAATAGTGCTGAATACTTCAGGAAACTGAACGTTGGCTGATGTTTGAATTCTCATATACAGAGATGATGATGGCGATGAATTTTTGCCTATCAAACTAGAACTTCTTATATAAGCAAGACGAAAACCAAGTCGTTATAATTTGTTACAGCCAATTCCAGTTAACTATAACCTAAATCGTAACTGGCGAATGGGTTAATCTTTCTCTAAAGCCAGAAAGGCTGAGAACTTACTGCCGTTTTTAATTTATGTAAATATTTCCTTTCATGCAATTAATTTCTATTTTTGTAACGTTTCTGTTTCCATTTTGAGTTATTTGTTTAGAAGTAGGTCGATGTTTACTCGTAACGTCGTTGCCGTGCTGCAGCTTGTGCTAGCTAATTGTTGAACATAGACTATGTGATATATTTTACTATTGGGCTCTTTCATTGCATAGTATTTCCATGACAATTTATTTCCATTACTATTTATTTAGCTTATAATTTATATTGTAATTACTTAGTGATGTTCTCGCTAAATGGTGCAATAATTATTAATATTTCATTATTTTCACAATGCTACCACCAGATAGCGTAGCCGAACAGAAGCGGTCTTCGTATATTGTCACCCAATGTTTGCTAAAGGCTGCAACTCAGCGATGTATTGACCAGTATGATGATATCATAAAAAGGGCGATCCGGTCTATATAAAAATCTTGCCCATCAAAGCAAAAGACTGACGTCAAGAATTATGAGTCTTAGAATCTTGTTTCATTTGTAATACGTGGCATGTCCTACATCGCACTGGCAGCGATGAAACTTACATGTATATTACTTCTGCAGCCGTGTACTAACACATGGACCTCTGTATATATTATAATATATATTGCCACTACTAGGGTGGCTATATATATATATATATGTATATATTATGTATATGTATATATACATATATATACATATATATATACATACATAAATTTATATATATATATATATATATATATATATATAATACTATACACAGAGGTTCACGACTAACAGTTGTTATAAAGCTGATTTAACGTCAGTATTCTCACTGATTAAAAACAGGTTTATCAGACTGGAAGTTGATTCCAAGCCTTAAGCTTAGCAGCCAAGTATCTTGTCCACAAGTATACAGAACATTGCAATGGTTGGCTTACACAAATATTAGTTATATAATCTATTTTATAGACAATTAAACTGGAAACTACGTCATGATAACTTCTGCATAAGCACCTCTGCGTTGTTATTGATTTCCTTAAAGAGATGATAACAAAAATTAGAGAGCTACAGTCATCTATGACAACAGCAAGCACTATTGAGTCAAAATCAAGCCAGCGAGCAAAAAGAAGGTCCAAAAACTGTGCAAATTCCAAAATTAAGAAAATCAGTCCAAAGTATATATAAAATTAGATGAAGATATATGTGTGCAAGCCGTCATACAGAATTTCTACTTTCCCGTTTCTGACTTATGAATCTCGTCTAAAAGAAAATTTTGTCTACCGTAATCCAACTACTAATAAAATAAAAGTGATACAAGTGTAACTTCAGTTTACTCATTGAAGGATGCTGTCAGAGATGTAAAAGATTATTAATAGACAAGTTTTGACAACATCTTACACAACATAAATTAATCACCACAAACTCAATATACTTTTTTATTTTCATCAAATTATTTGTAACATTATTCATTCTGAATAACATAGAACAAATGAACAGCAAAGAACTTCCGAAATAAATAGCGCAGCAGATTGAAAACGATTAAAACTGCTTAAATCTGATAAATCAACATAAAATGATTCTAAACAAATCTAACAGCATCTAAACTATGAACACAGACTAGACCCATTCAAACACACATCAAAATATGCATAAACTGATCAATATTTTTTATTAATCATTAATATAATTTAATATGGAAGATCAGAATTAATTCTTAATAAAATGAGACATTTAATAATATTCATAAAAATTCACAAAATTGATCCCTATGACAACACACAACAATCATCATCATCATCATCATCTTCCTCCCTTCAATATTAGTTTAACCAGGGTCGAAATACAAATAGATTGTCTCAAATCCTCTCTGTCCTACACCACATCACCAGCCAATCCCCTATTTGAGACTTTTCCATTCGTTTAAATTTTTGCAGCAATTTCTGGAGCCTAGGCACTCACCAACCGAATGCCCTTTCTGACGTTGGTATGGATCTTAGAGCTTTAGTCACCTTCTACGACACGTACAGTCACCGGTTGGTCAAATTTTCAAACAACCCGGACACAAAATGAGGAACACAACACAAAAGGCATATTAGTAAAATTTCTAATAAATTCAATTTTTACCAGAAAACGATGATTTAAAGCTATAGCTATGTGCAGCCATTTAGTTGTGCCCGGGATACTGAAGAATAGACCAACTGTTAACTGCATATGTTGTAAAAAATGATTAAGCTAGAACTGAGGAATAGAATAGCAAACCATCTCAGAAGCCAAATTTTTCCTAGTTATAGGCTACATAAGTTGTGGATAAGGCATAGCCTTTTGTGAAGGGACTAACTCGTTGATCGATGGAGTGCTCATACTGGAGTTGAAAAGAAACAGTGAGTGGGAATATGATCTTGGACCTGCACTCATCTGAACACTAGAGAAAGAAAGGTGTGTTAAAGCACCATGTCATGTTTTAAATGGTTACTCCTAAGGTCCATGGCCTGACACTTTACAGATGAAGACATCTAAAACATCTAAGAAAAAATAACAAAATATACATAAAACACCACCTAAAAGCTATCAGTCATAAGAATCTTGTACAAACTGCTCAACTGCTAGCTTCTTTGTACAGTTAAAGAATAAAGTATAGTAAAAGATAACCATAAAATTTCCTTCTGTTATCAAAACTGTTATACGTCATGAATTTAATTAATATACTATGTTGAAGCTATATGTTTTAAAATCAGCGTAAATTTTTTAAAAATTTTAATGCCTCTAATAACCATTTTACAATTTTGCAACTTATCTTAGACTGAATGTACAAATAATAATAATAAAAGTTTAAATTACATGAAATGATCAAACATTCAATATGAGAACTAACTATGAATGTAATATTAAATTACATAATATTACATTTGCATATAATGAAATATAGTTACAAAATATTCCAAGAATTCTACTAGAAGTATTTAACAGTAAGAGGGATCTAAATTGCCAATGAAACTAGACCGAAAGCTTAATTCTATACAACCAAAACTATTATGCAAATTAAACAATCAAATCATAAGAGTAGAAAATTGTAATTAAATTAATGACAAAATATGATATCGATACATACAAAACAATTCACCCGGGTTAATCAAACACTGAGACAGTAAAACAGCAGTTGAAATAAGTTAAAAAAGATTATATTTTATAATAAAAAGCTTGAATCCTCTATATCCTTAGAATAATTATAGAAATTAAAGAATATTTAAGATATTATCTCAATCATAAAGGCCCTAATTTTAATGACACGGTAGTCATTCTAGTAAATAAATTTAAGTATATAAAATATTGCATATAAAGTATATAAAGTGTTTTATGAAGTTATTCAAGACCTTACTTTAGACTTTTACCATTCACCATTGACCATCCAGCTCTGCTATAAGCAAAATTGCATATTGGGCTAATATAAAAAAGGAACTAACACACTGCAAATGCAACAATTACTACTAAAAGTATAGAAGTATTTGAACTAATACCTAATTAGTCTAATTCAAAGGGCTACTAACGTAACGGCTTAGCTGATAAAGTTAAAATCATCAGACAATTTCAAGCTTAGTAAATGCCTGATGCCACAGCGAAGATTGCCATTTAGTGGACCCAATGCAAAACAGCGGGAGTCCATTTCCTAGTTTAAAAGGACAATTATGTTACAATATATCGCTTATACACATCCTTGGAAAAATATGCGATAAAACATTAAGCATAACTATTGTAGCATTGCATTTAGTTAATACAAAATAATCTTTCGACACAGTGAAAACACAAAAGCATAAAACTGTACAATAAATTAAAAAACATTAACAACATCAAACACGAAAATGTGCGACATATAAAGTAAAGACCCGCAATTCTGGAACTATCTACAGAAGTATTTACAAATGCCCGATTCTATTTACCACCTAACACCATCTTAAAGCATATATATGATTCACAATCCAGAAATAAAGAGGTATTACAAATACTCAACTACAGTAAAAAAAGATAAAATTGTGTGACAGATGATAAATCAGCTGCGAGACAGATGATAAATCAGCTGCTGAGAGAGCTGATACAGCAGCTGCCATGACACCTGATACAGCAGCTGCCGTGACACCTGACACAGCAACTGCTGTGACAGCTGTGTGATAAATGATCTAGCAGCTGCTGTAACAGCTGCTGCAGCAGCTGCTGCGACAGCTGATGCAGCACTGCCGTGACAGCTGATACAGCAACGGCTGTGACAGCTGTGTGATAAATGATCTAGCAGCTGCTGTAACAGCTGATGCAGCAGCTGCTGTGACTACTGATAGAGCAGCTGCTGTGACAGCTGATGCAGCAGTTGCTCTGGGTGACTTCATGCACTAAATGGCATGCAGTCATCACATGAAGAGTGGATCGATGAAAAAATCAAAACAAAATGAAACTACTACAGAAAACTGCATCAACACATGTATAATTAATTATACATGTGTGAAATTAAACAAAACAAAAAAATAATTAATAATAACAAAAAATTAGCATAAAACTGTACGCTATAATAAACAATCATGTATAGCTTTAAAGATTTCTACTGCTTTAGATTTCTTAAATACAAGTAGTGAATGTAAGGAATTGCTATAATTTACAGAAAACCATACAATATGATACTACGAAAAAAGTCACAACGCCACAAAGTCTCAAAATATTTCAATAATAATTAAGCATTAGTAATAAATAATTGTAATTAAACGTATCAATTGATTATTATGGTACAATTTGAATCAAAATGAAATCATTGCAAAATTATCAAACAACTGAATAGTGCGAAGCTATTAAGGTCAATCTATTTTCTCTTAAATTAATAATTACTCGTCTACCAGCTTTCACATAAATTATAACCAGTAGAGAAATAATGTACATATCTTAATAAGCAATATCTGCTAAAATAACTAGGAAAAGTTAGACAAATATCAGTAAGAAAAATGATAATTTTAGCAAAAATTTTGATTACAGTCTACTTTGCATAACACCATCCCATTAGAGTTTTAAGCAAAATTAACTCAAAATTGCAACGATAAGTAACAACTACATAAATTTATTTTTAGTTTTTCCATCACCGCTTATACTCCAGCTGCTAAAGACCAGATTTCCATATTTGGCTAACCCTTTTCGGTCACTCAGAGCCAGTTTTAAAAAAAATTACAATATGTACAAGAAATGAACTTCCTAAAGCCTAATTACGTGGTGGTCAGACAGAAAATTAACATTAAAGACGGTGTTTCAAAAGCTGGCGCTCGATTAATATAAAGGAAATTTAGCGGCAGCTAGATGTCGTCAAATACATCCAGGTCCAGCATGTCTAGACAACTTGTCTGATCTCCGTCCCACAGGAATGACTCGTCGGAAAAGAGATTCTGCAAACTTTCCAGATCACTGGACGCCAGTAGATCATCCCCGTTACTTTCAATGTGCTCGAGAAAGTCGTCTCCAGTGAAGAGATTCATCGAGTGAGGACGAGATGAAGGAGAGGAAAATAGAGCAGCGTCTGACTGGACGTGTTGAGGTTCTGCACAAAGCAGATAACATTACACTAATTAATTTATTACACTAATTATTAATTAATTTCATTACACTAATTGATATATCATCTGTCAATCAATGAATAAATAGGTTTATTAAAATAATTAAGTTAACTTGTTGAAAGGCATCACTTTCGACAAAAATGTTATAGGTACAGCTATAAAGATATTCCGCGATCGAATGGCCGAGCATAAGTATCTAAAGAAAGATAAATATCAGTTGTTATATGGTAATAATAATAGTAAATGGCAAAAAAACAATTCTATAAAGATGAGCTAATAAGAATAGCTTCTTTGTTACGAATAGACCTTCTCCACTCCTCTCTGTCCTACATCAAATCATAAGTCAATCCTCTATTTGAGACTTTTCCATTCATTTTCACAACATTTTCCATACTGAACTTAATTGAATTATTTAAAATGTTGAACATACTAATAGTGATAGTCAAGGCTGATGTTAATAAAGTTAATAAAGCGAGTCGACGATATCTGAGCAGGTTCTAAGCGTATATCAACTAAGAAATTAAACTGAATACATATTGTCACTGAATTTGTATGAGCAAGAATTGCTTTGCAGAACTTAAGCTTAGCTTCTTTATTACTTCCACAAGAAAATAAAACAGAAAATGCATAGTGTTACAAATTCTGTTGCATGCATAAAATACAACATTTCAGTAGTTTGGTATATCAAGATCATCATCATCTTCTTCCATTGAATCCCTATTTAACTAGGGTCAGGATACATTAGGAAACTTCTCCATTCGTTTTATAATATTTTGCAGCAATTTCTGGAGCCTAGGCGCCCACCAACCGAATGCCCTTTCTGATGTTGTTTGAATCTTAGTGCTTTGTTGTCTATTACGACATGTGCAGTCTACAGTAGTTTGGTATATCAAGATCAAGATCTATTCTTCAGCAACCCGGATACAATATCCAGAAACGTCAAATACTCAATTTAACAAAGAAATTTCCTTATGAAATGCATTTTTTGCAACAGTTCATATTAATACTTATAGAGAGAGAGAGAGAGAGAGAGAGAGAGAGAGAGGGAGAGAGAGAACTATGTTTATTTCGATACAGTCAAAATATGCAGTGACACACACAAACAAGGCCGTCAAAGAGGTTACAAGTAACCTATCTAGTTGACCACCCCTCAATCATACAAATTGAAAAATAACTAGGCAATCGAAATAAACCTGAAATACAAGTAAAATAAATTTTAGTTAATAAAGTTTGCAATACTAACAACAGGAATTTAAAAAGAGAATATTAATTTGCATCTGCCGATAATATAGCACATTTATTATATATATTATAGCTTTTATTAGATATATTATAGCACATTTAGAAAAGTAAAAAATATGTATTCTGTTCAAACATTACCATTTAAAACCTGAAAAGCACACGTCAGCAAAAATACAGTACTATACAAATTTATACTGTAATTTGAAATATTAAGCAAGCCATACCCATAGGATTAGATAGAGCTGACTGAGGGCAGGGGAGTTCCATGGGAATGGCATGTAACGATTCGTCCGTATATCCATCATTCAGCGGATGAGACAAGGATTCGGGCAGCAGAAAGCTTTCTATTGGTCCATTGACACTGCGCAGACACATCTGAATGTTCTCCGTTGATTCCGGAACCTCTAATCTGGTTTCAGGAGGTGCTTTAATCGCGATGAGAGTTTTATCATGATAGGATTTGATCAGCCGTAGGTCTTCGTGTCTCACCTCGGCATATTTCTCGTTTCTAGGATGCTGGGTGATTAGCTCTAGATCAGACATGCTAGACTTTATGAGATCATCTAGATTGCTCTCCTTCGACCGAAGGTTGTCTAATTCCAGCTGAAGTTTGCAGCGTTTGAGAGATGAATCCGACTGACAGCCGTCTTGCTTCATTCTCCACTGGACATGATTCTTAGACTTCTTCACGACGAGATTAATTCCTTCCAGAACATTCGTAATGTCATAGATCCTTCTCTTAGGAACCTTCAACTCTTCCGAAGCTCCGTTCAAATCTACGATCTGTCAGATATATTATGTTAATAAAACAAGTGAAACATTAAAAGCAAATAGATTTAGGTCCCCTAATGATATATATATTTTAATATAATTAAATTATATTATTAGTAACAATAATTATTATTACTAATAATATTAGTAATAAATTACTAATATTGCAATTATTTTATGTAATGCTAATTACAGTTTTAGAGTAATACTGGTATTTACTAAGCTCTCCCTAAACTGCAGATAACTTACATCTAGATGAAAAGTTAATCCACGAAGTAGAAATTTTGGTATTCACAAAAAAATGTTGCGTTGTCAACTGCAAACAGTATTGGGCTCAACCAATGACATAGCTGATCTTCAAGCTGATAGGCCAATCAGCTTACTTCGTAAACAAAACTAAAATTTCACTTCTTAATCGGCGGTTTTACTAATCTATGATTTAAACCTCTGAAAATAGAGATGCAGCTACTCATTAGTTTAAACCATGGCTTTAGGCTTACAAAACATCAAATTGCTACTACTAGGTGGTTTATACCACTGTTGAGGTTTAGACTGCGGACTATCTAAGTTAATAAATATTAAAATATGGTCATAAGTCTTGCCTGCAAAAAGTTACTGCTTGTTAAATTAGTATAAATTAAATTTCTCAATAAGCTACTAAATGCCATTTTGGTTGAATGGTAAAATAAGTTTTATAAAAGCAAAATGTCACTTAAATCTCACACACATAAAAATGTCAGATCAGCTTAACTGACATTGAATTCTCTTCAACTCTATTCTGCTTAATTCGATTTCGTACAGAAAAGGCCCAGCTACCTTCCCTAGAACATTTAACAAAGATTTAAAGAGCTGGACAAATTCTACAGAGTAAATAACATACACAAAATTTTGTAATCAGAGTGTCACTATTTAATAACTTAAATGCAGCCAATCTTACACCATCAGCTGAGGAATGAAGAATATTGAGAAATTTCTTAGTTAACAGTCCCAAGCTTGTATCAGCCCTCCCTTTCTCTGAACCAGTTGAATCAGCTGATAAAAAAATAACAATAAAATAACAAAAGAACTGAAATTACATATATTTGCTAATATTAATGTTTAATGCTAATATTGTAATATATAGTATTAATAATACTTTTTCTCATGATTATTATCTATATATTTGCTACCATATTTATAGATAGATATCTAAGACAGCAGCAGCAGCAGCAGCAACAGCAGCAGCAGCAACAGCAGCAGCAGCAACAGCAGCAGCAGCAACAGCAGCAGCAGCAACAGCAGCAGATGCCTCAAATAGGATCTAACTTGTTACTAGCATCTTCACATGTACATGTATAAGTAAATCATTTTCAGAAAAGATAGAGTATCACACATAACTCTACCATATCACTGACCAGCCTTATCACACATAACTATATTACTAATATAAATAAATAAATAAATAAATATGTATATATATATATATATATATATATATATATATATATATAATATATATTACTAATAATTACTGATAAAACTACTAAAATATACAATAGCATCAAATAGTTACTCAAATAAATACTGAACGTTGATTTATTTAAAGGTTTCTAATTTCAATTCAATTTTGTACTAAATTAGTTGCAACAATTTAAAAGTGGAATGAAAAATTCAACATATGAATACGTAGCTAGAAAAATGATACACGAGGAGAATCAAAATTTTGCATGCAAGACCGACAAACCTTTCAAATATTATATAATAAGTCCATAACAATTACTGTTATTATAAATGATAACTGTGATATGCGCAAGAAAGATAAATAAGAATTACAAATAAAACTAGAAAAACATTTATTTAATGGATATTTAATGGCTAATATACATTCCGAAATATATCTCATTACGTAAAACACCACATACCACTGTACAAGGATTTTCTTGCCTTGGGAGTTTTGAAAGGCTGTGAAGCATCTGAATCTAATTCAAGCCTTCTCTTAACCTACACACAACCATCAATGCACTGATTGACCTATTAAACTACAAAAAACCATCAATGCACTGATTGACCTATTTAACTACAAAAAACCATCAATGCACTGATTGACCTATTTAACTACAAAAAACCATCAATGCACTGATTGACCTATTTAACTACAAAAAACCATCAATGCACTGATTGACCTATTTAACTACAAAAAACCATCAATGCACTGATTGACCTATTTAACTACAAAAAACCATCAATGCACTGATTGACCTATTTAACTACAAACAACCATCAATGCACTGATTGACCTATATTTATCTAAACACATAGATCCACTATATAGGAACCTCTAACAGTACGTTTAGGGGCACAAAAGTAAAAGTTAAAGTTAGTCTAAACTGGGTTGACCTCATACAGTACTACCCTGACATCATCCTTGTACGAGGAAACACTCACCAGTTCTATCATATTATCATAATTATTACTGATTAATGATTCCAACATTGAAATAAAAATCAACAAACTTTAATAGTTTGAAATGAAACAAAATTCAGAGATTTACGACAGAGGTACACCCCTACTAAGAAACTGAACAATGTACAACAAAGTTCTTGCCTGCAACAGAAATATTTACTAGTTATTTTAATCTATGCAATCATTGCATTATCAATTGGCTTTAAATTAGTTAGAATAGATGCAGAAGAAAGGTCAAATTACATAATTTTTTCCCCAATTTACTCCATTCCGGAAGTCAGTGAGAATTATTAAATAATCTAATGCTCAACATCCTCTGTAATAGAATGACCTCTCTGTTCTAAACTACAATGATTATATTTTATATAACTAAATTCTCAAAAATGCATTTCACTTATTAAAATATTTAATATATGTGCAAAATGTTATTACAATAAATGTTATAATTTAATAAAGGAAGGTAACCGGAAACCACCTCAGAAGCCATACTTTTTCCAAGCTATAGGCTATATAAGGTATGGATAAGGCATAGACTTTGTGAAGGGATTAACTTGTTGATCTAAGGAGTGCTCTAATGCAGCGAGCAAGCAGACTTTTGAGTATGAATATGTATCTTGAACCCGCCACTTGGCAGTGCACTGAAGAGAGCGATAAGTCAATAAATGTTATTATATTGTACAGCGCTACGCACAATGTATTTAACAACAATCTAGACAACAACAACAATTAGAGTGCTACAGGCATCAATGACAACATGGAGCACTATTGGGACAAAATAAAGCCAGCGAGCAAAAAGAAGGTCCAAAAAGGTGCATATTCCAAAATTCAGAAATTCAGTCCAAAGTAAAAGACAGATAAGTTACCAGATTTCTCTTGGAGGGAGTGGCTCGCAGAGAGGTGTATGTACCATAGCAAGCCGCTAGGGCTCCGGCATCCTGGTCTGGAGTGCAGGCTATCGACGCAGGCTGTGAGAAGGTAAACCATGAACCGTCGGGACTTAGCATCACGTCGCTCAATCATATGTTAATCATAATATTTAGAATAGTAATTTAGAAACTCACTTAGGCTCTAGGACTAGAGCCGGTTACACAGTTGTAATTTTATTGTTTATACTTGCACTCTTAAGAAAAAGCTATTGTACATATATCCAATATATCTGTTGGTGCTAATAATCCAATTACACAGGACTTAGGATAATTGAAATTGCTAAAAGGAATCGTCATTGCTAAAACACAAAACACCATAACGAGTTACAGAAAAATGTTTTGAATATTGTCAAATAAACTCAATAAAGCACAGCTTTTAATTTAACATTGTTACACTGGTTTACGAAGTAACGAAGCCTTGTAACACCAGTCCAGTGGTAATTTCATACCTCGTCATAAAACGCCTGGTTAAAATTACTTCCTGTTACAAGTGCAAAAGAGCCATTTTCTCGGAGAGTTTTGTTACAATCAGCAGTCATAGCAAGCTGTGTAATTTACATTTTTTTAACAAGTTTCATTTCAGTCCCTTACTCCAGAACACTAAAACTAAGAAACCGTACAAATATCTGTTAACAAAAGTGACGCTAGCAAGACTCAAGTCCAAGACGTCAAGAATCTAGTTTACCTCTCTAACAGTTACGTTAGCGAAGCTTCTGCTGGACTACAGTTTAATGGATGGCTTTAAAGGTGGTTGGAAATTATGCATTAAATCCTCATAGATATATTTTTATTCGAATAGTTACACACGAGACATGCTCTGTTTCTTACTTGCTGTTTTTTTGTTGTAGTTTTCGTTATTTCTTCCATATCTCTCCATGGTTATTAGTAATCGTTGAATTTTGTTAGCGCACTTTTGCAGCCGGCACGGATTTAAGAATAACCTTCCAACAACCTCAGGATTTTTTTTTTCAAAACTGTCAACACAGTCTTCAAAGGTGGTCGCCCACAAAGTACTAACCGGCGCGATGGAGCTTAACTTCGTTCAATTGATGCGCAGCTTAACCGAGTGCGAATAATATAAATAAACACTCCTCAGTACATAGTTATTTCTACTTCAGTTTAACATTTAGTCACTATTGTCATATTACTTAAGTTCAAGAATGAAGAATTTAAACCAGTAACTGAGTAAATGCTACCATTAAGTGAAAAAAAAAAAAAAAACTGGCCTTATGGAATGGACTAGTTGTCACAAATAAATTGACAAATATAACAAAATTTTATTTTTTAAATAATAATAGAATTTTATAATTCTATAAAATTATATTCTATTTTCGAATGTTACAGTTAGCAATTACAACATAAAGCAATATTAAGAAAAAGCTAAAACGATGTGATAAACCACCTTCACAAAACTCAGCCATTAATTTTCCAAAATCCAGAATACTAGTCCAGTTAATTACAAGACAAGCAGAAACACTAAATAATCATATTAGTTTCATCTTTGTTTTCACAAAGCTCACTATTATCATGGATGTAACATATTGTTTTGCTGCTGCCACATAATTTTTGTCAATTCGCACATACTATGCCTTGCCACTACTATATTTTTCACATCAGTAGCGGTTGGGATGATTTTGATTTTTGAAAGACATCAAACGCTAGGCTTCGAGTTAGTTCCGTGACAGTTATATTAAATTTGAAACCATCACACATCAAAAACATACATTGCACCATTGAGAGCATGTAACGATAAGGAAATAAGATTTTAGGTAATAAATACCTAATTGCATACTGATTTTATTGTAACTTTTTGTTTATCTTTGTTTTTTAGTAAACAAAGAAGCCCGCCAAATCATTTCTCTTTGTTAATGTTATATACTAATTTAGTTTCGTACATTGTCTTGTGCAGAGGGCTCCAGCCATACAGTAAAGAATTTCATTCTATATCTTTGGCTCCAGAAATTTCAGAATATCATATGGTTTACTTTAACATTGACTTAATTAACAGTAAGCTAATTACTATTTTGAATACTTTCTCATTATACTACTTCGCAAATTATGAAGCAAATAATCTCCTTGCACCATCTTCAAGATCACTTTGCTCAAACCGCGATATCTTACAAATACAAAAAATCTTTCGAGTATATAATAGCCTAAATTTTGATATAGCATATAATTATGCAGTTTTAATTCTGTGATGTCTCCCCAGATTCTTCCATTGTTTTCTTAGTCATATCTCAATCACGCTTGATCTATTTTACAGTTGTCTGGATGTTAAATAATATTTGTCGTCTAGATATAAGAGAATTAACCGAATTAAGTTTTATATGGAAGTAGATATGAATTCCTCATCATCACCTTCCATTAAATCCCAGTTTAACCTGGGTCGGAATACGAATAGACTTTCTAAAATTTTATCCATTCGTTTAAGTTTTTGCAGCAGTTTCTGGAGGTTAGGCGCTTAGCAAACGAATGTCCTTTCTGACGTTTTAAGTAGATATGAATTTTTTTTAAATTTTAGCGTATTGATAATCAAATTAAATATACCCATGTGGGGTGCAGAGGCCCGCCGCCTCCCCCTTAGGCCCGCCTTAAATAAAATGTTGCACTTGGTAGTATAAATCTCTCCCTGGAAAAGGCGTTAGCGTAACTTCGCCGCTTAAAAAGTTAATGTGGACACTGCCCGAAATAATTTCTCCCACGATCACCGGATATATACATGTAATATTTCTGAAACTGCCACTAGTTGAGTAGATTAAAAAAAATAACTTAATATAAAATAAGAAACATTTCTAAAGCAACGTATAGGCCTACGCTAAATAGCTGTTCTCATGCAAAAAATATATTATTAATTTACTCTACTATAGGTCTATAGGCCCCATGGATATTTTTCATGGGTTTATGCATACATGGCCCCCATGCATAGAGTTTTAAAAAGGATATGGCTACACAGTTATGTAGGCCTATACTCTTTAAAACTATATGCATAAGCCTAACAGCTGATAGGCAGATTTTGCTTTGTCTCCTCTTAATTACGATACGTGCAATCAACGGTTAGTTTATTGTAGTTTCTTACATAGCCTACATATTATATCAAAGCCTAGATATGAATAATTAATTATCCCATACATTGCAGGATGGATAGTCACGTGTTTTCAGGTCGATCACTTCCAATGATTAGGCATCGACAAGTGAAATCTTGCACTTGCATGTTTTCCTAATTTACTAATTAACGGCTACACCAGTCAAGGATAGATATCCCGTTGATTAATGACTTCCGCCATTAATCCGTCCACAGTTGAATCCTGATGCTGATCAACTGTGGAGTATAATCCAATGGATAGGCTATCGAAAGTCGACGCGAGAGATTAGAATGTTCTGAGTTCAAAATCAAGAGAAGCCTACAAACAATAGTAGCAACTCCTCAGAGCAAGATTCAATTCAGCATTGGGAGCAGTGTATAATATTATTTAACTTTTGCGCGTTACCTATAATGCCAAATCTGTACTAAGCATCTTCGAATAATTGTGACGGCAACTCGAGTGTGTCGAGTAGCATTAAAGGCAAGCTTTAGACTTTAAACTTATTGTCACACTGGATCTTCTCGCATTTTGTCACACTAAATCTGCACTTTGTTGCGGAGAAGACCTATAAAATTTATAAAATTTAGAATGTCTAAATAGCGTAGAGGTAACGTCATGAAGTTTTAAATGACATATCCTGAGGTGATTTGAATAATCGTGGGTTCGAATCCCAGCCGCGCTGATCTGAGAATAAAATCTCGGACATTCACTGAACTGGTTATACGAAAAATGGACTAAATTGCTTAACGGATAAACATGTGGTTTTAAAAGTGATAGATATCAACTTAGTTGATTATTCACTATAATGCGTGTTTACTTTTTTATAGGCTCAATTAAAAAATGTGTACACTGTATACTAAGTTTTATTCATACTGTGATTCATATATTGATATACATGTATATTAATTGTAATTTCTACAGCTTCTTAATCAATGTAAAATTTGTCTATAAATACCAAGTTAGTTAAGTTAGTTAAGATCACTTAGGCTACGCCATAATATTGAGTTTTTAAGATCATATACTTCTGAGCAATACACAAAATTTATTCTTAGCCGATCGATATATAAGAAAAACTAAGAGAAAGTCATATGAAAGAACAATTGACAAATAGAGTTTAATCTCTTTTTCTTAGCTATGTTGATGTTGCTGATTTTGTTGAATAAGTACAGCCCAAATATACAGTGTACAGATACAGCTTGCAAGAAATGGGTGACTAGAGGTCAGCAAAAGTTCTCTCTCTCTCTCTTCTCTCCTCTTTCTCTATCTCTCTCTCTCTCTCTCTCTCTTTCTCCCTCTCTCTCGTTTGTTCTGGTTATCTAAAATTCCAAACTGTAAATGCCTGTAAGTGCATACATCCATATTCACTATACTGAGTATACAGCATAGACATACAAATTATTCCCTACATCCAGCATAGATCTTCTACTTATTTCCTACATCCCATACAATTGATAGACCACGCCGTAGAGCAGTCTAGGACATTCACATACTGTTAAAGGCTTCTTAGGTATCGGTTTTCATTTAGCTTCACGGTATCTACATTAGCTGACCCTTAGATGGCACAGTGTGTGATCGGTAGGTAGAGAAGTACCGACATCAGCCACTTCACTTGAGTACTTGTTTAAGTATCTTATAGAATCAATCAACCACCTAGGTACTTGATTCATGATCCTGTAGAATCAGGCAAGCTGATAGGTACTTGATTAAGTACCTTATGGAATCCGGCAAGCTCATAGGTACTTGATAACAGTATCCTATACAATCTGGCAAGCTCTTCAATACTTGATTCAGTATCCTGTTGAAGCAGGAAAATTTCTTGGGTACTTGATTCAAGGTACTATAGATTCAGCCTCAGGCAAGTTCCTGGGTACTTGATTCAGTATCCTATAGAATCAGGCAATCTCTTGGGTGCTTGATTCAAGGTACTATGGATTCAGCCTCAGGCATGCTCTTGGGTACTTGATTCAAGGTACTATAGATTCAGCCTCAGGCAAGCTCTTGGGTACTTGATTCAGTATGCGGTACTGCTTTCTGTATCCCATAGGGTGAACTGACTAGAAACTCGCTAACCAAGTCTTTATCTTCTCTCTCTGAAGTTAAAATAAAATAAAACAAAACACGTTCATGTCAGGTAATACAAGTTGAACACAGGTAACGTTCGCTTGATTGCTAGTGATTTATTGAAGGTAAAACGAATTTATCTTTAAGATATCGCTCATTATTGTTTAATTAATAATTGTTTAATTAATTGTATCATTTAGCCGTTAAATAACTGAAACAAATACTTAGAGAGAAATATTTTTACCCTTAAATATATAAATAACTGAAATATAAAATGCTGCAATTTTAGTCTTAAAAGTATACATGTAATACAAAAATTAAGTAATTAATTTTTAGTCTTAAAATAATACATTATACATGTAAATTCTAAGCATTTCAATTCATTTAGTGTCTTTCATTGCGCCATAGAAACACAATGATCTCGACTTTACATGCAACTTTATAATCACTGCTTCCTGAACTACAAGTGTTACCCGACATTTCTGAATCATTCGATCCCTAAAGTCGATGCTAGGGATTGAGCTTTGTGCCGTTTCCATGGATATCTGCTGGAAACCTGAGCTTGGCAGAAGAGTGCAAGACGATGCCACTATAGGATCTGATGTTGAAATAATTATAAAGTCACAGCACGGCCTGTATTATCGAATGATTACCAAGAGCAATAGTGAAGGGCCAAGGAAAAGCTTTTAGTAAGGGTGTGACTTAGAATTATATAATTGAAGAAGTGTCCGTGCGAAAAATTTTCTGAAACTTTAATAATATGAGCCACTATGTGGGTTTATCCGATAAAGTCAACGATTCGAAATATAACTAAGATCTGATCCTAAATTTAAATCTTCGGATATTTGTACTGTTCGGGAGGGATTAAGAAAGAGCTAATATAATTTGTGCAAAGGGAATCACAGTGCCCCTGGATTTCTCACAGGAATATTTCAAGAGAACAATCGAGATGTGATGAATTTGTTCTCTTTAACTGGGACACCAGGATCACAGCATGACGTCAGTGAGATCAGGTAACTCATCGAGAGATGAGAAGCTGTGCTCGCTAGAGCATTTCTTCAGGTTTAATTAAGCTACATTAAACATTGTGTTATGAATAGAAACAGAATTGGACACTGATAATGAGCAGATTTATACCAGTATGAGAGATGTAGTGGTACTGGGAGATCAGGGAGTGGGGGGGGGGCGCCTCAATGAAATAGCATCAGGTCCCGAGTTCATACACAAAGCTGGTAAAGCTAATGTTAACATCAGTTTCCTCGCTCAAAAGCGATGTCAGTGACGGGCGAGCCTAGGATTTGAACCCCGCACATACTGATCCGCGGTCGAATATCTTATCGACATGGCCATTGTCTACTTGCAATGGAAATGATCGTATATTGTTAAAGTGCATTGTCTTTATATGTTTATAGACTAATTTTTGAATCGGTAGAATTGACGATTGGTGAGCACCTAAGCTACAGGAATTTAAACGAATGAACAATTCTTAAATTGGGGATTTACTGATGGATGATATGATGTAGGACAGAGAGGATTTGAGGCAGTCTATTCGTATCCCGACCCTGGTTAAACTGTGATTCAAAGGAAGATGATAATGATTTCAAATCACTGATATTTTATAATTAAAAGGTGAATTTCATCTAAATTATATATTTATTATTGCAAAATAATTTAAATCATTATAATTTTTTAAATAAATTATTTCATGAAAATTAGCATAGAATTAACTCGGCTAATTTTCCACAGATACTCAGTTAACTCTAGCATGATCTATAATCCTTCCTATCTAGAGCTTTGCCAGAGGTGCGCTATTACAGACAGATGCGCCGCCCGTCCTTGTGAAGTTTAGAAAAAATAGAATCCCTGGAGGCAAAGTGTTTAAGAGATAGCAGCTGATTTGATAGAAGGTTTAGAGCAAAGCTGAAGCTTTTTTTCTCACTCCTGCCTTTGTGTTTTATTTTCTTACTTGAATATTTCTCGCATTCACTAGCTGTTGATGGATATTGATCCATTTAAATTTTTGTGACTTTAAGAATGATTTTATTGTTTAATGGACATAGCCACCTTATTTTAGTGCGAGATAATAATCATTCAATCTAGCGGCTAAATTCAAACTTTAGATATACATACAAAGGTCACAATAATTTATTAAGCTACGGCCTAGTAGAAGCGAAGGAGAATTAACGAATTAAAGATTATTTGACGTCTGTTTCGTTGTTCGTTGGGGAATCAATGAAATATATTTTTATTCTGTCCACAATGTTTCATACGGCAAGTGCTACAGGGGTTTCTGGTATCGCATCGGTTGCATCCGGCACAAATATAAGAATAATCTTGGTTACCTATACAAGCACTAAACGGGTCCGACAATAAATAAACTTCGCACAAATAAATTTCATTTATTTGTGCGAATTTTATTTTATTTCATTTATTTATACCCCACCCAGGAAAACAAACTATACAGGAATTTGAAGCTCTATCTGTTGATTTAAAGTCGAAATCCTGGCAGAAGAGAAACTTTGGCTCAGTACAAAGCAATCAGTCGAATAGCTATCGTCTCATAAACATTAGAAATTCTGAGAGGCCTGATTCGAAAGAGTAATATTTGTTGAATTTACTTTAAAATTATTTAGATGAAATGAAGCTCGGTGCGCACTTTCTATTATGTGGTATCATCTCCGTGAACATTATTGTGAATATACGTTAGAATGTTTTAACAGCGTAGTGGTAACGACAAAAAGTTTTAAATGACAGATCCCGAGGTGCATTGACCCCTCGTGGGTTCGATTCCCAGCAGCGCTGATCTGAGAGTAAAATCGCTGACATTCACTGGACTGGCTATACAGAAAATGGTCTAAATTGTCTAACGGTTTAAAATGTGGTATTAAAAGTGATAGATATCAACATAGTTGATCATTTCACTACAATACGTGTTTGAATTTCTGTGCTTATAGCTGTAAGTGTAACTGACGCACGCAAATTTACTGATGAACTGTTCTACATGTACATGATATTATAGAATTATAATTTACTAAGCAAAACTTCATGAGCCACTGATTTCATATCCTTAACGAGGTATCAGTACCGTAGTCGTGGTGGCATCTAACAGAATTGTTAGTAAATAATATTTATAATGAAATTTTATGACAAATCTCTTGAGTTAAAATGTTAATGATGGACCTCACGCAGAAATTTGTAAGTAGGAAATTATTCGCTACAGGTAAACTGAATTGGACCGATAAATCTTTTCGCATGTATGTTTTAAACATGTATATTAGTGGATGAAATGTTAGCCCTGTTATTTGCATTTGCTCTTTTAACACGCTATATGCTGACGCATTTATCACATTTCTTAACGGCAAAAATGATATGACATAGCACGAATAAAGTTGTGTTAAGGTCACTAACCTTCTTTAAGGTACTAAAAATGTTTTTATTTGCACAGGATATTTGAAACTGTAGCACGCGTAGCAATTACATCATCTCCGGTATATGTCGGCTGATTGTCCGAGCTGACTACAGATTTATCTGTCAAGTAAGAGGCCGCGGCTCGAGGCTCAACCGTGCCATAGCTGACAGTTCAATTGTTCTATGAAAGCAAGCGTTAAATCAATGATGTCATGGACCTTAAATCAGTTTTTATAGCATTTGCCTGTCACACCTGCAGACATTGGCTGTACTGAAATGCTGATTAAAATCTATTGTTGCAGTACTTATAATGGAAATTTAAGGTGATCCTATAAACATCTTGGTAGAAACGATTTTATTTACTGTTATAAAATATTCCATTTAAAGATCAACGAGCAGAAATGAGCTAAAATTTTGAAGTAAAATACGAATCGAACTACCGCGTAGAGATGTAAAGATGTATACAGTAAATCCTACGCATTTCCACGACTCATTTCCTGCACAGAACCTAATAGAGTGAACGGAGCATAAGACTTATATACCTGTATAAGATTCTGTAACAGCTTCACTGATTGGTCCAATTGAAGTCACGTGAACTTCTGTTGTACCGGAAAGGGCAATAGTGGCAGGGTCACAATTTTGATGTGGCCTTGCCAACGTGGCATTATGTCTGATGATTGCCCCGTGCCTTCCAATCGTTGAGGACCCCATGCTACCCTCTCTCTTCCCATTGTTCATCGCACCCTTGGGTCTCACCGCCTCCACTGGTACCACCCGCTTCCGCTGCTTGGGGAGCTTAGCCCTGGCTTGTGTATGCGAGTAGAACATAGCGAAGTTACTGACGATAACCGGCACAGGTAGCGCAATGGTTAGCACACCCGTCACGGCACATATAGACCCTATGAACATACCCAGGTACGTCTTAGGGTACATGTCACCGTAACCTACGGTCGTCATGGTAACAATGGCCCACCAGAGTCCCACGGGTATCGACGTAAAGTCATTTGTCGGGTTGTACTGGATCCGCTCGGCGTAGAACACGAGAGATGCGAAGATGACGATGCCTAGGATGAGAAAGAAGACGAGGAGGGACAGCTCATGAGCGCTGGCTTTGAATGTATGAATGAGAATCTTGAGCCCATGCGAGTGACGAGTAAGCTTGAACAGTCTCATGATTCTGATGATGCTGAAGAACTCGAGCACATCGTTGTCGACACCCACCTCGTTCAGAATGCTGCTGAGGATGAAGGACAGAGTGGCAACCACATCGATGATGTTGATGGCCTTTCTCACGAACTTGCATCGATGTGGACTGACGACAAACCTGATGAGAATCTCGAAGGCGAACCAGGCCGTACAGACGCTCTCGATACAGAAGAAGGCGGGGTGAGGGTCGGTGGTTGTCCGTTCCAGACGCCAGGCTGTCGTGCCGTTGACGACGTAGGTGACGTTCTTGAGAACGGGTACTCGAAGATCTGGGTGGGTCTTAAGGCAGAACGAAAGTATTGAGACGATGACGAAGAAGACGGATACAAAGGAGAGAATCTGTGAGAAAATAAATAGGATAATATTAATAAGATTTATCGATTGTAAATAATAATAATAATAAGATTTATCGATTATAAATTAATTTTGTTCAGAAATATAAAGAGGTACTGACTATAGCTGTGTGATTTGAGTAGTCGAAAGGATTTAAGACTTAGCTGGCGAGCAATAGATGGTAGTTTGAAATTCCAGACATTTCTGTATTCATGTGGCAGAGGAGCTGTCGTTAATTTTAGATTTTTTAATTATGGAAATCTCACGACTGTAGAATTCATAAATTATGAATTCATAAATTATGAATTCATAAATTATGAATTCATAAATCTCACAAATGGCCTATATACTATTCGAAGTTATTGAAAATATATTTTTCAATTTATAGAAAATAGGTTAAAAATAAAGTTTCCGTTATTTATCATAGATAATTTAGAAATCTGTTCCCACAAAATTGTGATTTTTGTTCTTATAAGAAACGTGATTTAGCAGGGTTGCTTAAGAATAGACCAAACGCGGACTCCATGTGTCGTAAAAGGCATGGACAACTTTACATATAGAATCTGATAGGCTACATTATAATATATATTATTAGGAGTACATAGTAAAAGGAGATAAATCACTTAGATTCCAACCAACATAAGAAAGGGCATGCGGTTGGTGAGCGCCTAGGCTCTATAGATTTATACAAAATTTCCTTATCTCGATCCTAGTTCAACTGGGAATCAGGGAAGATGACGCTGACGATGATGATGATGACGTTCTTATATTAAAAGGTTGCACATTTTTACTTTAACCTAGAATCTCTGAAGTAGGTAAGGATAATGTGCATTTTTGAAATGACAAAAAATCCAATAAAAGGCATTATTCAGGAACAAAATCACGCCTCCAGAGTTCGATAACTAAAATAGAAATTAACCGTCACGCTACTGCAGAAAATTTCATACGCGGATCGATGGTGACTTTGAAATTTAAAGACACTGCGTGTAAGATTTCCATTTTTCGAACGAAACTTATCGATTCTTTAGGCGAGAAAGCTGAGATTCTATGTATAGGTTTTAATGGACTTGCTGTCATAAGATTGCTGTCATGAGCTTACAATACCGCACGTGTGTGCGGTATATTTTATTAATGGTTTACCTTTTGTGTGTTTTACATTTGCTTGTGAATAATTGACTGAAGCTGAAAGCAAAGTTCTAACTCTGCTGATGGTTGGTTCAGCCAGTAATGATAACGTGACGTACATGTATTATCCATTCAGTGTAGTTCACTTGGAAACTATCCATTCCGTCTAATTCACTTAGAAATTATCAGTGAAATTAGAAACTGTCAGAGAAATCGAGCATCGTATGACCTAAACCAAACACAACCATAACCATAACCATTATTATAAACATAGCCATGACAACGTAATGCTGCTATCCCTCACGAAATGTCATGAAGTCCGGCAGAGCAAGGGATGTGAATACTGTATATCCAGCTTAGGCTTTTGTTTCAATTATTTTATTTCTGCATAACTAGGCATTCTGTCAGAGAAATCATGCATCAACTATTATAATCAAGTAATCTACTGATTAATTGTTCAAAACATTGGTCGATGCTTTTATATAATTACGTAATTTTGTACTAGTGTATTTTGTACTAGTATTTATAAGCCTTTTTGTACTTGGCGCACATGTGCATGTAATTTCGCTGCCGTAGTACTCGCTTAGTTTGTACTTCTTCCTCATTTCTTTGATTAATATCAAAGTACTAAAGCTGATTAGACAATTTTGTAGCAATTTCTGAAAACTAGCCTCTCAGCAACCCTTTCTGACGTTGGTTTGAACTGAGTGCTTTATCGCCTTTTATGACACGTACAGTCCACGGTTTGTCTATTCTTCAGGAACCTGAACACAATTCTAGTATACTCTTTGGTTGATAATCGGATTTAAAATATAAACATTACGTCACTCGCAAAATTACAACATTGGGGTAATTGAATTATGACAGGTTTATTACAGATTAATTAAAAACTTCTTACTTAATAATTTATAATAGCCATCTTAATTATTGATTTTTTAAAAACACCTTAAGCCATGCTTTTAAAACATCTTAATGATTTACAAAAAACATTAATAATTTACAAAAAACCATCTTAATGTATGATTTGTAATTAAAATAATATAGAAATTGTTATCCAGTAATATATCATATAACTTGCTATTAAAAGCAAATCGCTGTCGATTACATCTCTAAGCACCCTATTCAGTCATAGGGGGTTATAATCTCATATGAGTAGCTGTGATTCTATACTACCACATCATCTGAACATTGTTTAAACTCTTTATTTCAATCCATTGGCGATTATTAATCAGTAGATTCTAGATGATGTTATAGAATCACTAATGGATTGACTGGAGTCAGTGACGATGTCGATAAGGTGCTCGACAGCGGATCAGTATGTGCGGTGTTCAAATCCTGGGCTCACCCGTCACAGACATCGTATTCAAGTGAGGAAACTGACGTTTACATTAGCTTTACCATTAGCTTTTATTAAATGCACTGATGTATCTCATGTGTCACAGAAATCATTCTAGTAGCTTTAATTCCATGTGCTAGTAGCTCTAATTCCATGTGCTAGTAGCTCTAATTCCATGTTCTAATAGCTCTAATTTCATGTGCTAGTTGCTCTAATTCTATGTGGTAGTACCTTTATCTCCATGTGCTAGTAGCTCTAATTCCATGTGATGGTAGCTATAATTCCATGTGCTAGTAGCTTTATCTCCATGTGCTAGTAGCTACAATTCCATGTGCTAGTAGCTACAATTCCATGTGCTAGTAGCTATAATTCCATGTGATGGTAGCTATAATTCCATGTGGTAGTAACTACAATTCCATGTGCTAGTAGTTTTATCTCCTTGTGCTAGTAGCTCTAATTCCATGTGCTAGTAGCTATAGTTCAATGTGGTAGTAGCTACAATTCCATGTGGTAGTAGCTATAATTTCATGTTCTAGTAGCTCATCCTAGTAGCTCTAATTTCATTTGCTGAAAGCTTTGCTTCCTGATGGAAATACATTTGATAGCTGGAGTGCCAACTTAAAGAGGCGCCGAGTTGAAAGAATGTGAGCCTTGAGCCACTAATACTAAGATTCCTACTGGATAGATAGAATGAGAACTACCGCAGAACTTCAAAGAGTTCATCTCAAAGGGTTCCGCTAAACCTTCTTGTTATGAAGCTGCGCTTTATCGACCTGCCATCAAATCTTTGCGATATCTCAATTGAGAAATGTTCTTTACAGGAGAGTTTTCTCCGTCAATGTTTTTACCCATGCTTTTACATCGCAATTAACGAACAGAATCTTCAGTGAATGGAACTTTTAAAAAGTTGAGAACTTTATTTTTTATCTTCTGTAAATATATAAAAGCTATAAAATGGGTTTGTCGCTTCGGTTTCAAGGTAAACTAACATGGCGGGGTTTCAAATCAGTGACCTATTGCTTATATGGCAAGCCTTCTATCAATTCATCCACCAGCGTGTACGGTGGTTGTCAAAGAGAAATAGCGAAAGTATACGGACTTAAAAATAGCATTAACAAGATATTTCCACCATCTCTTAACTATCGCATCTGCTCCGTACTTTCATAAATATTTCGAAGTCGAATAGAATTGTTGAGCCGAATTATCGAGTATCTATTATTAGCGGAATTATTTTAGTTCATATTGCATTTCTATCTAATAATAATATAATAATATGTAATAATATCGAATAATATGTAATAATAATATAATATAATTTCTATATATAATTTAATTTCTATGCCGTTCCAAGCCAGGACATCTCTACGCCAGAGCTTCAACACGAACTCTTAATAAATTTTCTATTTGGACCCCGAATTGTTAAACTCTGTATCGCCAGAGAGAGATGTGCAAACATCTGTAGTGCGTAGTGTTGTCATGGATGTTTGAGAGTAGCTTTGCAGCAGAAGCCGCGTGACAGAGCATCATTACAGAATTACAGATTATCTTTGAGATGACGAACAGGTGCGAAGTGACTCCTGCAATTTCCGCAACACGACATATTATAATACATGTACATAGGAATACTGTCGACAGCTAAACTCTCCGCAGATTTCAGTTCTACTTTATAAAAACTTCCTGCTTTATTATCCAATATCAAGACACGCATTTAGCTCAATCTTTAATAGCACCTTTCTCATCAGCCGAATGTGGAAACTAAACCAAATTTCTCATTAGATGTGAGAATAATAGCACAGACTAGGTTTAGTCATGGGTATGTACAAAATTATACACCAATATAACAACTTAAATTAACGTGATTATACGAAGAATGTATTATTTTGTTATCACTATTTTCCACTACTTGATATGCAGTCGTATTTGTAAAAGATAGTCAAGAGTATTATGTAGTACATGTGTATAATGTGTCAGCCGTCAGCATAAAGGTACGACTCCAGTCCGCTCACTCTCAATTCTATCTCTCTCTCTCTCTATCTATCTCAGTCTGTCTGTCTGTCTCTCTCTCTCTGTCTATCTATCTATATCCGTCACCATCTCTCTCTCTCTCTCTCTGTCTCTAGTATTCTTTCTAGGTCCAATATACATATTCCAATTTATCTTCTGAAACCATGCTCAAAAATGAGCGCAGCGACCTTTTTTCTATCTAACAAGAAGTTGATCGAGCTTATCACATATACATGCATATATACATGTATATATATATATATATGTATATATATATATATATATACATATATATATATATATATATATATATATATATATATATATTCTATCTATATATACATGTATATATATATATATACTGTATATTATATTTTCTATATTTGTTTATATATGCACATATATGCATGTATATACGTGCATATATACATACGTACATACATAGAAACATACATACATATTCAATTCTGTAGTGTATTTGACAGTGATATAAGTTGTAAAAATTTACGTTGTAATTTACATATTTTAGTCATTCAGTATTTTGGAAGTAACGGCAAGTGTTTACTAGGAATATTTTCCGAATTCTAATCATGGCTAGATCATAGAAATAAAATTAGTCTAATAACAACATTTAGTGAGTTTTATCTGACTCGTGGTCTGTTAAGAATTAATTTCTTAGAATCTATTACCGAAATGGCTTTTTCAGAAGAGTATACTGATTTTAACTTTTGACAAATTAAGTACTCTGAAGCAATAATTATTATACAAATCTGAATTCTTCAGTGAATCACCACACAGAACTCACTCTATTTAGACTGAACGTAGTGCCTTCGAGGTCGTTATGCGTTAGCTTAGTAGCCTACTCTTATTAGAAGTGAGTAATCTAAGTACTGTGATGGTGGCATTTATTAATTTAGTACTATTATATAATAAAAATGAACACTCTTAAGTACTACAGTGGTGCTATTTATTAATTTAGTACTCTTATATGAGGTGAGTAAGCGGTCAAAGGCAAAGTTTTATCAGGCAAATCATAACAGTCAAGATGAGTAAGAAGAAGACATGGTCGGAGAAGCCTATACCTCCGATGGGTCCAGGGAGCAAGCTGGTCGCCCTCCCCCCTCAAATCCTCCGTCACATCACAGAAAAAATGTACGGCGAGAGAAAGGTGACGGAAGTACGAGGAATTGAGGTGTCGATGCATACAACTATGCTTAAGAAGCTGCCACAGGAGATATGGAAAAACGAGGAGTTGATTGAACTTTGTCATAAACTCGAGATTCCTGGAAACAAGCTCAAGAAACTTCCGGGTTCCATAAAAGTTCTTCAAGAACTGGAGCATCTGGACTTCCGACATAACGTCATTAAATCGATTCCGGGTAGCCTGGGAAAGCTGTCGAAGCTCAAATATCTGGATACATCTGAGAATCCAATAAAGAGGCTGCAGGCTTCGATAGGAAAGAACAAGTTGTTGGAGACTCTAATCGCCACCGATATGAAGTTGTCGTCCCCTCCAGCTGGACTGGGAAAGCTTCCAGTGCTGACAACTGTCGATCTTTCCAGGAATAAAGTCAAGAAATTTCCAAAGACGCTTTACAAAAATCACCTTGATCTAATTGCGCCCAATAATGAAATGGAGAAAATTCCAAAAGTAGCCATAAAGAAACCAGGAATCCATACAATGGACTTCTCGTTCAATAAACTCGATGAGATTACACCAAGCGTTCAGACCCTTCTCCAAGCCACCATGATGAACCTTTCCCACAACGAGCTGACTGACATCACCCCAGAACTCGGTCTCGTAAAGTACATGCGCTATCTCGATCTCTCCTATAACAAAATTCAGAAGCTTCCGGAAGACTTCTGTCTACTGGGCTACGCCACAGTTGAGCTTCGTTTGAACAACAACAAGCTGAAGCTCCTTCCAGAGTCTATCAATGAACTGAAGCGCCTGGAGCTGCTGGACGTGTCCAACAACGCTCTGAGAGAACTGCCCAAGAACTTCCACGAAATGCACTTCCTGAAAGTGGCGCTCTTTTCCAAAAACGCCATTCGGGATATCAGTCAGATCATCACGATGCGAGATCTGGAAGAAGTGGATTTCTCGTCTAATGAACTGAAGGAGATTCCCGTGGGAATTTCCACCATGAAATCCCTGAAAGTTTTGAATATCTCATTCAACGAGATTAAGGTTATACCGGACGAGGTGGGTCACCTGAAGACGTTGAAAGTTTTAAAACTCGCAAATAATATGATAAAGGAGGTGCCGGAGACAATAGGGGACGACCAGTGCCTGTCTGAGCTGGATCTCACCAACAACAAACTCATGACACTGCTGCCACACCTCGTAAAACTCCGAACACTCGATCATCTTCTTCTGGCTGGAAATAAAATCTACGAACTGGCCAAGAGCTCCCAGGACTTCTACACACTCAAAACTCTAGACTTGGCCGGAAATCAGCTGACCGGATTCAACGTTCCTCCCACGCTGCGCTACCTGGATGTATCTAAGAATCCTATTATCCCTGCCCACGTTGATCCGAGATACTCTGTGTACATTCAGCTGGAAAAGCGTACCTACGGATATCACATGACTCACTTGAATCTATCCTACACGGCTCTGGATGAGGTTCCACGATGTGTGTGTGGATTGAAGAGACTGGTTCATCTGGATCTATCTCACAACAGGATCAGCGTCATTCCGGATTGTCTGTCCGAGCTGAGGCAGCTTCAGAATCTCAACATCTCCTACAACAAAGTCTCCAGTATCTCCTTTCTCGACGGACTCGGAGACCTGCACTACTTCGATGCTTCCTTCAACAGAATTATCCTGCTTCCGCTCAAACTGGAAATGTTTCCAAAGATCGACTACCTGAATCTGGAATGCAATGAAATCTCAGAGCTACCGCAGAACTTTGGCGGATTTCGGTATCTGAGAACTCTGAAATTGGCCGAGAATCACCTGACAGAGTTTCCGAACGATCGAATGGACTTTCTTGGCAATCTTTCCAGTCTGGATCTGTCCAGGAACAACATAGATATCTTTCCAGATGACATGCCCTATCTTTACCACCTGGTTGAACTGACACTCGGCACAAACAACATCGTCGTCATTCCGAAGGAAATCATTAAGATGAAGTTTCTGGAACGATTGGATCTCTCTGATAATCTCGTAGAAGAACTTCCGGAAAAGATATTCAAACTTCCGAACATTAAATGGATTAATCTGACAGATAATCGGATGCCAAGGATGCCGACAACTTTTGAGAAGTTGCGCAAGAAGGCAGAAATTATCGGATTTACAGATCAGGACACTGATAAATCCGTGACTAACAGGAAGCCTTTTGTTCCGAGGAAGGTCCCATCTCTGACCCAAGCCGATGACGTGTCCAATTACTCGGATGAAGAGAGCGTGGCGCAAGTGGAGGATGCGGAGGAAGACGAAGACTTGGAGTCAACAGGGGAAACTGTGGAGGACGATATTAAAGAAGACCCAATGACCGTTACTTGGTAATTGTGTTAAGATGAATTTAACCCCCGTTTCTTTACCGTAAGGAGCTTCAAATAATTGGATCTACATGTGGATTATGTATTTGAAAACCTAAATGTATTACTTATTAAAGGATCTGACTATACTGTCTATTTGCTTTAACATTTTAAATTGAAATGCACTTCGACTTTAATTTCGAAATAAATTTAGATTTTAGTTGGATTTAACGAAGTTTTAAATTCATTTTATTGTAAAGATATAATCAACTTGCTAAAAACTTAAGTCTATGTTGTAATTATGTGTTGATTTGAATACATTTTCTAAAAATTAGTTGATTAAACGTAATTATCATTAATTAAAATAATCTTGTACACTTTACTTGAAACTTATAAATTTATACAGAATACATGTACACGTAAGAAAATATAATAAATTTATATTTATATAATTAAATTAACGAGGTATTTATTTAACTACTGTGGTTATTTTGCAATATGACGTCCCTGACATCATCCTTGTATGAGAAAACGGACGATAAACTTTTTATTATTTATACCGAATTTCTATGCAAAATCGCCTTTTAATCATATTTAATTTTGATCGCATTTCATATTTATGCTATTTTCTTATTTCGATCATGTGTGTGTTTAATTCGATATATTTTCATTTTCCTACATCACCAACACTGCCCTATGCACTGCCGTTTATCTCGTATTTCAGGTTTATTGTTTCCAGGCTTATTGTTTCCAGGCTTGTTGTTTCCAGGCTTATGGCTTCCAGGTTTATGGCTTCCAGGCTTATGGCTTCCAGGCTTATTGTTTCCAGACTTATTGGTTCCAGGCTTATGGCTTCCAGGCTTATTGTTTTCAGGCAAATTGTTTCCAGGCTTATTTTTACCTGGCTTATTGCAGATATGAATTTACGATATATTATTAAGTTGTCACTTAACCTGACTGAAATATAATAACTTTCAAATCTGATTTCTTCGCTCTTGTTATACATCTCTTAGTACTCTGTCATAATATGCATTGTACTTATATAACCCGGTCATATCTTAACATAACTTAAAAGAGGATTTGTCGATTTAGCTAGTAACAACCAATTACACATCACTGATAACAGTGGCACCGTACATCTCCGATAACAGTGGCACCACACATCTCTGATAACAGTGGCACCACACATCTCTGATAACAGTGGCACCACACATCTCTGATAATAATGGCACCGTACATCTCTGATAACAATGGCACCGTACATCACTGATAACAGTCGCACCACACAGTGGCACCACACAGTGGCACCATACAGTGGCACCGTACATCTCTCTCGTGGGATCAAGCGATATGTTCAACAAATTCGTTTCATATCGTCCCGTGGGGCTTTACTCAAATTCCATTTCTAGATATTTTCAGAAGATCGAATGACATAACGACATCATCTCTCTGATCTTATCATTTGCGCCGCATCGTCATCTTTTACTTGTGAATTCAGTTTCTTCTCCAGGGCATCACAAGGATCGATCCCCTGAGGTCTAACTTGTCGATTCACAAGAGCCTTGTCTCTAGAGAGAATTACAATGAACTAGACAAGTGTGTGGTCGTTATCAGAACAGTGATCACTAGACTGATAAAAGAGAATTACAATGATCTAGAGAAGTGTATTGTTGTTATCAGTACAATGATCACTAGACTGATAAGAGAGCGATAAGATCAAAGGCACGTCATGAGCAAATTCAATCTTAAAAGCACTAAAAACTAAAAAAGCAATAAAAATGAATAGAATGTAGAGTTAAGTCAAGTGACTTTAGTAATGAATGAAAAATAAGAAATAAATAACTAAACTTTTACCGCAATCCTGTAGAAACACCGTGAAAGGAAAACATAGTATACATGTATCAGTAGAAATTAGCCTTTTGAAATTACTTCTGGTTGTTGTTTTCATTGTTACACGCTTACACCCTTATACACTTCTACCCCTACACTTTTAGGCCAGCATTCTTACACTCTTACATTCTTAACCCTTACAATCTCACACCTTTACACTGCTACACTCTTACATTTTTACACTCTAACACTCTTAACCCTTACACTCTTACACCTTTACACTGCTACATTTTTAAATCTTTACACTTTTGCACTCTTACACCACTACACTCTTACACATTTAGACTGTTACACTCTTACTCCATTACACTCTCATACCGTTACTTCTTTTCACTCTTAAATTCTTACAGCTTTGCACTCTACACGTTTAAACTCTTATATTCTTATACTCTTGCACTCTAGCACTCTTACATCCTTGCACTCTTACCCCGCTGCACTCTTACACTCTTGCACTCTTAAACTCTTACACTCTTACACCTTGCACTCTTACAGTATTATACCCTTACTCTTACACTCTTGCACTCTTATATTCTTACACTCTTACCCTCTTACACCCTTGTTCTCTTACACTCTTACTTTCTTACACCCGTGAACTCTTACACTCTTGCACTCTTACACTCTTACACTAATGCACTCTTACACTCTTGTCAAGTGCAATGGGGCTGTAGTTTGGCAGAAAGAACACTCTTTATGTCTGCTGGCGAGAATAGACTAGAGAAGATAAAGTAATAAGACGACATGAGCTTCATCCAACAGCCCGGAGCTGATTATTAGTCTATGCTGCGACAGGACCTGTGTGCAAGGGCAATGAACTTAATTCTATCAAAGAACCGTGATTGCCTGCTACTGGCTTAGGAATATACAGTAGCACATGAGTAGCATAGGAATATATAATATCACACGAGTAGCATAGGAATATATAATATCACACGAGTAGCATAGGAATATATAATAGCACACGAGTAGCATAGGAATATATAATAGAACACCAGTAGCATAGGAGTATAAAATAGCGCACCAGTAGCATAGGAATATATAATAATAATAATAACAACAATTAGAGTGCTAGAGTCATCAATGACAACATCGAGCACTATTGAGACAAAATCAAGCAGGCGAGCAAAAAAAGAAAGTCCAAAAACGGTGCAAATTCCAAAATCCAGAAATTCAGTCCAAAGTAAAGGGAGTTAAAGAAAAGGTGGTTTAGGCGCAGGTCGCTGCTCATGGACACTGGATGGAAAAGAGAGATGGAAAAGATGGGTCTTCAACTGCTTATGGAACTGCTCATAGGAAAGGTAATAGCGGGGATTTTCGTAGGTTCGTTTATTAGCAGAGTCGAGCAGCGAGGTCAGAAAAGTTTATCAGTCACGGATCAATCAATCAATGTATCCATGGACTCTCCTGTTCAAAGCTAGTAATTTTTACTCCGCGGGTGACTTCATGCGTAGATTGCATAGATAAATTTATATCTGGAGCATAATTCTCTAACAAGATTATATATATACTGTATGTTCAATAAGCTGGTTTGGTAATATTTTCGTTTAAGAGATGACATTTCTTGAACTGTTTGCTTCACAGAGAACATGCGGTTATGAACTGCTAAATTGCGGGCTAGATTGCCCGTGTTGTGTCCGCTAATGATGATGGTGATAAAGATGGTGATGATGGTTTGCTGGAGCCAGTGGCGATGCCGATAAGGTATTCGACCGCGAATCAGTATGTGCGAGGTTCAAATCCTGGGCTCGTCCGTCACTGACATCGCTTACGGGTAATGAAACTGACGTTAACATTAGCTTTTTTGATGTTGCTGTTGTTGTTGTTAGATTAGCTACACAACAAACACAAATACAAACCTTGGCAGCAGTGGTTGAATTCGGTTCTTCAAACAGAAGCCAAACTTTAGGTTTTAATTTCTGCCAGAAGGTCAACTCTCCACTTCTAAACTTCTCTTCCAGTCCAAAAGTCTTCATGACCGCTTCATCTGATGGCTTATCACTGTCCAGATCCAGTCGATCCAGAATCTGGAGCGTCTCCTGAGTATCCCGATGACTTGTGTAGGTCATCCAGCAGCAGGGTTCCACCTGGTTGGAGTCCAGACCCCAGAATTCCAGTTCTTCTTCGAAAAGAGGTCCACAAACATCCGTGGGATAGTGGAGCTTGCCTGTTCTGTAGTAGTTGATGATCTGGTTGAATACTCCTGGGTGCCGGTCGAAGAAATATTCGTTTAAGATTGGATCAAAGTTGACCAGGGCTTCGGTTAAGCGAGACAATCGAGTGGCAGGAATCTTCTTAAGGGTAGCCTTGTAAGTTTCGTGTCTGACCCCGCCCACGTTGATCGTAATTCGATTTTCAGCGTCGACCATAGTGGTTCAGCAATCAGGCTTTCTTAAAGATTTCATCATCAATATTTAGATTTTACCTATCTTCCATACTCAATATGATTAATAGTATTTGTAATATCATAAAGTAAATGACTGTGCATTAAATCTTTAGCACTTTTCCCGTATATGGAACCAAATTGATTATGGCGTCCCACGTTCACCTTTAATTTTACTTATTTTCCATTAATTATAAAACTTTTTTAGAATTTAAGTGTCATTTCTCTTCTCTTTCACTATGGCTATTTATTTTACTTTATGCATTTTGCAATGATGTTCACATAATTATGTATCTATTTTCTTGCATTTATTTGAACTTGTCTAAAACATATTTGAGGCTCTACTTTTAGCCCTAGAATTGTTAACTATTGTTAGCTATTTAGTTATAATATATCTCTATCATTTCACATAGAGCGGCGCTTTATAAATGTACTTGTTATTATAGTCTTTTAAATACATATTAAATGCTCGCTAATTCTAACTGTTATCAGAACTGAAATATGTCAATCACAGTCGATTTTTCAAAAACAATATCTAAAAAATTAATGTTTAAATAGGACATTTGAATGAAAAGAACTCACTAGAGAACAGGTTAGTTCTACTGAGAGTGAACTCAGTTCCATATACACACACAGCCCATGTCTGTTCTACATCACAGCGCAGTGTGGAGACATGTAGGTAACGATTGACGTTATGAGGTCCAACGTCATAGTAAACCGAAAAAGTCTTTACTACTTGCAGTTTTAATTTATATCGGAACAAGACACTAAAATTTTGCGAACAGAAGGGCTTTGAATTAGATAGATTTAACATGTTACTCCCAATAAACTTTAACCTATCGTGACTACCGAAGTCGGGCTGCATAATAGCTAATATAGCTAATTTCTAATAGCTAATGTTAATGTCAGTTTCCTCTCTCGAAAGCGATGTCAGTGACGGGCGAGCCCAAGATTTGAACCCCGCACATACTGATCCGCGGTCGAATATCTTACCGACATCGCTATAATTGAAAAATGACAAAAATTGACTATGAAGAGCACACTGTACAAGATAACGAAAACCTTCAAAACTTTCAGTTGTTTTATTTTTGAGCTCAAGACTTCTGACGTGTTAAGTCTTTTACGATGGAGAGCGAAACAGAAAAACAATGACAGAGAGTGTTGGCAAAGGGGCGAGCAATCTGCAATCACCAATTAGCATTGTTTTTGAGCCTTCTAGAAGTGACATATCTAAGATAGGCCTATTAATATACAAAAATATAAAAGCCCTGGTGCGTACATGTACTTCTCTCTCTCTCTTTTTCTCACTCTCTCTCCCTCTCTCTCTCTCTCTCTCTCTCTCTCTCTCTCTCTCTCTCTCTCTCTCTCTCTCTCTCTCTCTCTCTCTCTCTCTCTCTCTCTCTCTCTCTCTCTCTCTCTCTATATATATATATATATATATATATATATATATATCTTTGTCTCTCAAACTGAACTCATCATCACTCAAAAGAGGGCACCCCATATCTGTATTCCAATCCACATGCAGGGTTTCACCAGGCACGTTGTATCTCCTTCTTCTTTAGTTTATTTTCTAATTTTTATAATGTTTCATATAAATATTCCTGATCACTAAATTGTTTCCAATAATAAAATTTGTTTAGTTTAAAATTTTTCTACAACTACAATGCAGTTCTTTGTGCATGTATTACTTTGTTTAGATATATTAAGAAAAGATAGATACAGATCCCATGTGTATATAAAGATTACCGATGGCTATTTCTAAAATAAACATGAGACTTTAGAGCCGAGAATGGATCTGCCTTCATATCTACGTTAACTACCTCTGTTGATCACTTGAAGTTAGCCTTACTTCTGTTTCAGATGTCACTGCTTCACCACTCTATTGGGACAAGAATAATTTGATTTAGACGTTTCTGGCTAAGTCTGATTTTTAACGTTTTATTGGGGTTTAATTTAGTTCCGTGCTCTATCGAAACAATTGAAAATGATTTATTGAATTAGAGAAATTCACCAATTTATTAGAAAGCTTTCAAAGCGAATTGATTTTAAATTTCATGACCAAGTAGTCTGACGTCATCATTACCTATTTTGACTGAGACCCAGGAAGGGGCCGTGAAGAGAAAGGAGGAAGGGGAGAACCCAATTTGTTTGGCTTCTGTGAAAATGCGCCCCATTATCTTTAGCAATACTCAATCGCATCTTTCCAAATCCTATTCCGTTGTTGTGGCATAGTTTTAACCTGTTTAATTTTAAAGCATTTTTAGTTTTTACTTTTTTTTACTTTTCAAATCAGTTGAGGAATGTCTAAAATGTTCAATCGACAAATCAATCGGCTCCTGGTATCGAGCACAGGTCGCTTGTTTCTCAGGAGAACATCTAATCCTTTAGCTATGATATAAATTTCCATTCTGTAAATGATTTGATTCGTTGTCGATTTTAATTTGCGAGTAATCAATTCAATACAATGACTATTTAACGCCTGGTTTCTTAACCGAGAACTATGTCAGACACGTTCTTCTACACATTTCAAACCCCTTGTTGTCATTCGTTCAATGAGCATATCTATTATGAGAAACTCTAAATGAGCAATGCTACAGTATTGCTTGAAGCCAGTGACGATGTCGGTAAGATACTCGACCGCGTATCAGTATGTGCGGGGTTCAAATCCTGGGTTCGCCCGTCACTGACATCGCTTTCCAGTGAGGAAACTGACGTTAACATTAGCCTTACCAGCACCAATAGATTGAGTGTCACTAGCCTTAGGCCTATTTGGCATTCTGTCAGAAATATCCCAATTCCCAATTCTTCCTCTTCTGACACCCATAGTGACATTTAGCTAAAATATCTAAGCATGATTTCAACTTTCATGTTCTGCCAGTGAAACGTTTGTGTTTTTTCCAGTCAAGGTTCTGTAAATTGGAGAGGTTAGTCGAAATAAAAAAATTCTAGTAGATTACGATTTAGAACTGTTTAAAGAACTCTCTGACAACACCATCAGTCGCTGAAACTGACGTTAAATCGTTTATCACAGATGCACGGCTTTGACTGTTGAACATTAAATGCCAATTAAATACTGCAATGATTACGAACTTAAGACATTTCTAAAGAGAGCTTAAATGCTTATACATTAGTAAAAATAATTAGTTCAAAAAATGGCCTCCGGACATAATTTATGGATGCCGTTTTATTTTTCAATAATGATCGCTGCTGAATTTCTTGACATAAAATCTAAGCAAATAATTCTGTAAATTCTATCAGCTGTGTAAACTTTGACAATTTTGCAAGAGTGCTGGCATACATTACATTATTTAAATAATAGTATGATAGCATTGCGCTTAGATGATGGAGGCAAACAGCAAATTGAACGTATCTCAGAAGTCGTATTTTTCCAAGCGAAGTCATATTAAAGTGTAAGGCATGGTATTTAGTTGAGGGCATAACTTTCTGATCAATAGATTGGTGTCTATGAATCTTGACAATAGAGTGAGTAGGAATAAGCCACTCGGTAATACACTACACAGAGAGAGAGAGAGAGAGAGAGAGAGACATGACATTGTGTGTTTGTCAGTTTGACTTGTTTGAAGCATTTGTTTATTCTGTGAAATTCGCGTTTTATTTAGTTCAGTTTCATTACCTACAGCAAACGGTCTGCTATACGTGACTATAGTTTTAAATCGGTTTCTAATTTCCTGGCAACTCATAGAAATCGAACTAAGTATAGATATGTTTTAGTAACAGCGAAAAATTTAACTGCTTTGTAAAAAACGTTGACTTATTTTCAGAAAAATTAATTTGTATGTTATACTCTCTACATGTATATACTTGTGTAGCGCTTGTTTTATATGCTAATTGTATTCTTGCTACGTAATTCAACTAAAATTTCATGGCATATCGTGGGTTGAGCATGCACTTATCAGTAAGGTGTCTGACTGGTACTCAGTAGGTGCAGGATTCAAGCCCAATGAGTACGTGCAGAATCGGACACTGACATGCAATCGAGTAGGAAACCGACGTTAAACTTGGTTTTAGTTTTCAGTAATTAAACAACGCGTTTTCGAATCCGGAAAGAAACCGCCAGACACCTAATCCTGAGTAAAAAGAGAATTTTCCTGGTCCGTTGAAGGGATAAAATGAAATAGAAAAAACTATCATTCGCCAGCCAAATCTCAAATATAATTTTTATTTTCCACAACGAGAACGTGAAATGTCTTAATGACATCAACAAACCATGACGTCATCTCGATTAACGCGCAAATGACGTCATTCGGGCAAACTTGTTGCTCTAAAGAATCGTCCTACTCTTCGAGATTTTTCCAATAATATTTCGCATCTTTGAGATGGTTGTAATTGTTGGCAGCGTTTCCGGAATCATTTTCCAACTCTAACCATTTCCAATCCACGGTAGGGTTTTGCCATTTTCTAGCGAATGTCCGAAATTGAGCGCTATTTCGTTTTCCTATCGTCTTGAGTAAACTCGACGTTCTGTGAAGTCTCCTTGAGGCTTCAGCGGCGTTAAACGCTCTCCTCAACGCGTCCATTGGCTGATCAAATGAAAATGTCTGTCGCTTATTCGCCAGATGGAGCAAGTAGTCAGCACCGGTTGAAACTCTCAACAGTTTGTTTAGGCGTGGATTGAGTTTTGAATAATCGTAACTCTCCGATGGCGGCAGATCCTCGAGGGACATGGGATCTAGAGGGCCCTCGAGTAGGGGCAGGGCCTGAGCGGGCAGGAGAAGGGCTGACGTGAGCATCAGTAGGGCAAACCTCGTGTGGCCCGGTAGAGATCGGAGGATCATTGTGAGGCGAGAGCCTGGGTCAGATGATCAGTGATTGGGTTTTCTGAAAATATTATCAAACATAGTCGACCATTTGAAATTATCCTAAATTAACAAATTATTTAATTATCCCACATTAACAACTGCTTATTATTTTCTAGTAGATACAAGATACACGTAAATAGCCAAAAATTAATATACAGAAAATCGTTATAAATTACTTTTAGTAGTCATATGGTTCTTATAATACGTATTTGAACCTGCTCTCTCTAAGGCAACATCGTAGCTTCAACAGCCAAAAATTTAGAATTGCTTAAATAGATTTTTATTACATTAAAGCAAATAGAATGCTACAGTCGTCCTTGACAACATTGAGAACTATGGAACCGAGCCTAAGATCAATACATAAGGGTACCAAAATGGTGTAAACCCAGTGAACAGAAAATAACAAGAATTGAATTAATTTCAGAACAATGTAGAACTAACACTGTAGTACATCTAAACTAGTTTTCAGAAGAATTGTTTTGCAGCTCGCATATGAATATTATAGGATCATAATAATGACGCTGACTAGACACACATGCGATGCAGTGTTTAGCTAATTTGTATTGTAGCTTTTATTAATAATAGAACACCAGACACAGTATGCATCTGCACGCAAACTGAAATTAGGTTTCCTAATAATTTATCAATTATTAGTCAAACCAATCGTAATCCAGAGGTAATTTGTATTTTCATAGTTAAAGATTGATGGCTCTTTTGCGGTTTATTTTATGGCGTCCAGTAATAATAATAATAATAATAATAATAATAATAATAATAAAGGTTTAACGTTTGTCTCCTCATCCAAGTATGATGTCAGTGTCGTCTCCACAGCACACTTCACTATAAATCCGTTCATCAAAACGAATCTGTAAAAAATATAGTGACTGATATTGGAATTTCGAACTTTTATTGTTAGTACCTTACACTCTCTCTCTCTCTCTCTCTCTCTCTCTCTCTCTCTCTCTCTCTCTCTCTCTCTCTCTCTCTCTCTGCCTAACTTAGGTTTTTGGTCATAAAAATTAACATAAAATGATAATAATTCAATAATTCACACATTCACAGTTATAATTTATGTAGTATTGCATACTATTGCATCTTGATACAAATTATCTAAACTATTAATGATCAGTATTGTACTTCATTCAAAGTACGCTCATTCAGTATCACTTGTTCACTTTCGGTGAGCTGGGAACAAGTGTCAATTTGACCACATCTGCAATGTCAAGTCAGAATTTACACGTCAAATGAAGTGAGTTGTGAATTTTATCGTTTAATTCCTTCAAGAAGATCGACTTAGCTCAAATCAACTCCTGCCCCTGTTCAGTCCTATCCATTGCCACCTCACTCAGGTCTAGAGGGGTGGGGAAGGAGGGGTAATGGCCTCTATCTAACATTTCTTCTCTAAATTTTAAAAGCTTAATTACTTTAATGAGAATTTTTCTTCTCCACTTTTTCTTACATTAACGATCCAACTGAATTCTCAAGATGCGATGTCTGGAAAAAATATTATTGGCAAGAAAGTACGAGACATAAAGGAGTAGCAGAAATTTATGAAAGAAAGTTAAGAAGGCTACGGCGTGTGCTAAAAGAATTACTGTAATTGGGTCGACGATAACATAGAGTAATTTTATATCTATTGCAGAATTTTAATTTTTTTAATTTTAATTAATTAATTTGTTGCTTTAAGAAGCGCATCGAGTAATTGGTTCTTATTGCAAACAGTTAATAGCATATGGGTTAATTGGTGAGTGGTCGAGTCGGCATAGTATTAATTCTATATATTATAATATTGTTATTTCTAGATTATTATTAGCCTCCAAAATTGCTTGCTATGAAAACGTAACTATATTAATTTTTAAAAGATTAAGCATTTTTAATGTTAAATTAGGATAGGGTATGCATAAACCTATGGTGACAGATTTAGTTACTTTTAGAAAGATTTCCTCGTTCGTATGTTCGTTGTCAATATTCATAAAATTAGGGTTGTGTTCTTCTGTAGATATCATTTAATTAATCAATTAATTAATTAATTGATTAATTACTTAAATTAATTAAGCTTGTGGTCTTCGGTTGATGTATTGAACCTGCTATTCGAATACAATTAATAATTATTCGAATTATTATAATAATTCGAATACAATTAATTAATTCGATATAATTAATTAATGCAATTAATTAAGCTTGTGTTCTGTAGACGCTTTGAATCGGATATTCGAATTGCAGAGATTAGATAAAAAGAAGAGTCGACAGATAATTTTATTAATGCCCTTACCCGAACTTTTGAGTGCATTATGCGAGAAAATAGAATATATGATGAGAAGAGGTAATATGAGAATAAATGATATGCGAAGAGATAATATTAGAAGAGATAGTAAGAGAAGAAATGCTCTATTAGTGTAGACAATTTGAGAAAAAATAATATGAGAAGTGATAATTTCAAAAGAGATGATATAAGAAGAGATAATATGAGTAGAGATAGACGAAATTAATATTAGAATAGATAACAAGAGAAGATAAAATAAGAGACAAGATCATATTAGAATAGATACTGAGGTAAATGTGAGCATAACATAGACATGAGAAGAGATAAAATGAGATAAATATGAGAATATATACCAAGAGAAGATATAATAGGAGTAATGATAATGTGAGATAAAAATACATAGCGAGATGATGAAGTGAAGATCACTTTGTTCCATTTTAGGAAGCTTTAAAGGTACAGAGTATATCACATTAAAGCAGCTTAAAATAATACTGTCCACATCGTTGATTCTGATGCCTCCAAAACCTTCACCCAATCTCCTCTAAACAGATCATCACGCGAATTGTGACTCTTGAATCTTTTCTCACAGTATATAGCAATCCCAGGAGAGTTATCTGTCCAGAATCAATTTCAGCCGATAATGCTAAGTCTGCGACGTTAAATTGTATAAACATGCTTAAGACGTTGATATAATGCTGTTAGAAAGCTTAACGTACACCTCTGATGCTCATCACTTTTTGTTGAATTGACTCCGTGCGTGCCCGATGGCGTAGACGAGATTTGTTGAAGGTTATTACAGCTTTCACTCCACAAAGCACGCTACTGTTTAGCACAGATTTAAGAGAATTAAATACTGAAGAAAAATATATAGGATTAAATTGTAGTTAAATAGAAATGAAGGTGTACCATTGAATACAGCTACGCTTGAATGTAACTGCTTATCTCTCCGTAACCGAATGAACTCTGATACAATCAATATAAAATATTTGTTACTCAACATCAATATTAACGCCCATGATTGTAAAAAACCAACTCAAACAAATGATTGATACTAGCATCCATGGGTCTGTGATGTAACAGTAGTATGAACTTTAGTAAGTAATCTAATTTAAATTATATGTTTTTCAGAGTAAAAGTCTTTGTCAAACATAGGCCTAGTAAAATTACAATAGGCCTATCAAAAATATAGACATAAAAAATTCAAAATATAAATATAAAATTAAAATATATACATGTAGTTAAAAATATAGGCCTAGTACAATAAAACATTGATGGCGTACAATTAATTATAATCGGCTTTCTGGCGGGACAAATTCTAAATCGATACAGAGACGTTTAGGTAAAGAACGAGAAGAACATTGACGGTTGTAAAGCTCGGGGAGAAATCTGTGCCTTCGACCTGGCATCAGATAGCTCATTAACGAGCGATGCTTATTTGCGGTGGCAGGGCGTAAATAGCTCTGTCGCTGACCCTCTAGGTGTTTATGGGTCCTACTAATGAATAATGAATCAAAATGTTTATAAGTCGCTTAGCCACAGAGATCTTATAGCGATTCTTCAAAGCGACTAATTCTTAGTAAATAATATATGCAAGTTTCAACTCAAAGTGAACAAAACTGCAAAATATAAATATTCTATTAGACTCTTGGAAGAATTCTCCGTACTATGCATCATTTAGAGCTGAAATGTGACTATTAGCGACTACTTATTAAGAGCTTTGATCTAAAAACTAAAAAAGAAAACTGATGTTTTTTTATATAAAAAAATACATTAATTAAGAAACAAAGATCTTAGCCAGAATCAGTGCAATTAAGCTAGTAGAAGCAGCATAGAGAGTCAACTGATATTCCCTCCTCTGTACTCCACTCCTCTCTTGTGTACTCGCTACAATTTTACCGGCACTAAATTGTAGTCTACACTCTATGTTGAAGCTCCGGAAACGGAGCAGGTGAAATAGTTTCGAATTTCTATTGAAAGCTTTAAAAGTAAAATGGCAAGTGTGTAACGTAAAGTTTTAGGATAAAATTGTACAGTAGTCTGAACCATGCCATTAGCAAAGAGCAGGTTAAAAGCTTCTTAAGCACAGCAGTCTGTGCTTTGGAACAATAAAGTGACTCAGAATATAAACAATGGAGTAAACAATTGAAGATTCACCCGTCAAGTGCTCAGTTAAATTTACGTTCCTGAGCATATATATCTTTACCTCTTTCTCTCAGTGTACTGATGGTAGAGTATTTGTGTAGGTGTGAGGAACAATTTTTGCGATTACAATTTTATAATAATTAAAATAAACTACACTTTGTGAGATACTAATTAAGGTTCAAAGGCGATGTACTTAACAATGCGGATATATTTCATTGGAGATGTGAGACAAATGTTGGAGTGCAGAGGGCATTGATCTAGATTTTGAAGTTTTCTTTTCAAAAATAGCTTCTACCAAAAATATTTAGAAAATTGGTAGTAGCAGTTCCCTTAATTGTGACATATTTCGAAAATTTCTAATATATTAACCAATAAAGTCTGCCGAATGACTTGATACCCATTGGATATTTAAAAATATAACAAATGTATTAAATATATCATATTTAAGATACATGTAACGTATTCACAGGTGATTGAATGCAGAGCTTAAAAGGGAAGAACTATTGATGTTCTTCACAGTTTGGTAAACATTGTGAAAGGCCCTTGACCCATAAATGAAATTTCTCGCTTTCGCAGCGCCAGTGGCTCCTTAATAATGTAAGGTTTTTCAGGATGACGAATCTAAGGCGCCTGAAAATTGTAGAAATTACTCACTAAAGAAAAACCAGCTCAGGATATCTGGAACCATTGCTATCACTGCAGATTTCTGATTGATGGTAACGTTTCAGGTAACAAAGAATGAATTTATTTGAAGCGTGTAGCACCGCAAAAATTACTTAAGTACAAACTGTAATTAAATGACGGCATTGACTACGAAAGACTCATAACTGAACTGATTTTTAGACACATCCTATCAAGATTTCATGAAAGGGTTTCCTTTCAGACAAATACTCGTGCAGTAGAATACTATTACCTTGTAGTACTAACCGATCTCTCTTAGTGCACTGTCTACTTGCAAGTCCATGACATCTAACGCCTCCACTCTTCTCTGTTTTCCGCTTGCCTCTTCATGTCAACTAACGAGTGAATCTATAAATCATCTAACATTCCTAACCTCGGTCTGTCTATCTCTTCTCTTAAATTCTGCCTTCTACTAACTACTACGTATAGAAATTGTTCTTGTCTTACGCTTCTACTAGGTTCGTATCAAGCAAATATATATATATATATATATATATATATATACATATATATATATATATATATATATATAATAACAACAATTAGAGTGCTACAGTCATCAATGACAACATCGAGCACTATTGAGACAAAATCAAGCCGGCGAGCAAAAAGAAGGTCCAAAAACGATGCAAATTCCAAAATCCGGAAATTAAGTCCAAAGTTCTTATATATATACTTATATATGTATAATTATATATATATATGTATATACTTATACTTTCTAGCATAACAGGAATGAGTATGGTCTCTCTGTTTTGTTCTGCCAAGTGGGAGGTCTAAATTACATATTTATATTAAGAGTATGCTATCACGTTTCTTAAAGAACGCTGGATGACGTCATGTCACCGGACGTCATCCAGCTCTATGACGTCATTCTATTCTATGACGTCATGCAGATCTATGACGTCATCCAGCTCAATGGTGTCATCCTGCTCTGTGATGTCATCTAGCTCTCTGACGTCATCAAGCTCTATGACGTCATTGTATTTGATTGTTTTCTATTATAGGGTATTCTAAGCGACTCGACGTTCGTTCTCTTACTTTTATTTCCACACACAACTGTTTGTTAATCACTTATCACAATCACAAATTTAAACATTATTATATTAGGACTTGAGAAATGCACCAGATGAAGATACCAGAGAAGAGAAAACGATAGAATGACTTCTCAGTTGTAGGAGGCCTTTCCTTCTCTTCCTGTAAGACTGATTGATCAGACTCTTGCCACATATTAAGACCAGCCACAGCTTGTCGATCAATGGAGTGTTCTTATCTGGGGTAGCAGTCGGGTAGAAATATATACCTGAGATCTGCTAGTTAATGGCACCTTAGAGAGAGAGAGAGAGAGAGAGAGAGGGCGGGAGAGGGAGAGAGAGAGCGATTAAAGTAATATTTATTGATTTATAATTATATTTTTCTTACCTGAACAGTTCCAGGTCAATGGTGCGGAGCTCTTCCAATGTAAATACAAATTCTAAACTACGAAGGCGTTGTGATGTACTGCAATATGTTAATATTTCCTAATTCATTCATGCGATAATTATTTTAGCTACCATTAACCGAAGTCTTAGAAGTTGTTCTCCGAGCAGAATCTCTAAACTGTGACAAGAAATTTGTTATCTACATGTAGACATCAGACGTATCATATAGTATCTGAGAAGATATCAATTAAATATTATTTGATTCAACACATAATAGCAAAGTTATAATAAAAACATATTTACTGAAATGCAGTAGTATTGGATACCTCTCTCTCAGAGTTCTGCCAAGTGGCAGGTCTAGGGTAAATTTTCTGTTTTAAACCTTTTTAAAGCTAATAAAACGAAAATTGAACATTTACTTGTATTAGTGTCAATATTCTTATATTTATCTCAATCCTAACGTTGATACTATTCATTTTACTATTGCAGTAATAATTTGTTTCCATTATTAACAGCATATTTTTTACTATTAATTAAAATACTTTTCACAATACTAGTATATTTTATTTTATATTACTCTTCCAATTTCTCAGAATATGTCTGCACGGTTGGGTATTCTACTGTAGTGTGTCCAGCTGCTGAACCGAAGATCTGGAATTCTCTTCCATCCAATCTTCGGAAGTCATCGCTTTGAATCACATCGGCCTTAATTTACTTTTCTATGAGCAGTTCCATAGTCAGTTGAAGATCCACCTTTTCAATCTTTCTTTTCCTTCTAGTATCCATGAGTTGCGATCAGCATGTAGACAACCTCTTTTTCTTTAATTTCCATTATCTGTGGACTGGTTTTCTGGATTTTCGAATTTTCACCATTTTAGACCTTCTTTTTGCTCAATCTATAGATCACTAAGAATTTAACGTTCCGATTCCTCGCCATAAGGAAATGTCAGGGACGTCTCTTGCAGACTCTGTACAAATAGTCGCCAAAACATCACGTAAGACACTCGATGTCTTGGATTTGACTCAATAGTGCACGACGTTGCCATGGACTATATTAGCACTCTAGCTGTTCTTATTATATACTAATAGTATTGCTATCAGCTCTTGACCGATGTTACACAACAAACGAACATTTCTCAGGAACTCTTTACACTTTTATCTACATGTATCTCCCACGTAGTGACTCCACGATCTACTCGCCTCAGTTACTAGAGTATTGCTATTGATACAGGCATTGCTTCTCATTCTAAATGTCATCTCCATATTCTTGATTGAAAATATTGCTAAATACCCCAATTTCTGTTTAAATTTTAATTATTTATGTAACTAAATTTTGTTGTATTAGTGTTTATTTCGTTGTGGTGACTGGGAAGAATAGCCTATGTTTAATTAAAGAACAATTTCAATAAAAAAATTCGCTATCTAGTATAGTGTATATAACCCATTTTCATGCAACATAGGACAATAATATTAAATCAATATACCCTTATCCAGTTCAAAACTCTAATAGAATCGGAATCGAAAGAAAGCAGAACGGTGTTAGCAATTAAATTAATTATTTGTCAAATTAATATTTCAACCACCGCACGTTAAGTCTCGTGTGTAGGGATTATTGGTTAACCTGTAAGTTAACTGTGAGATATTAGATAATATAATTGTCAGGCGCAGATTGAAGACTGCTTTATGTGCCTGATGTTGTTGTGGATGCTGATTTACATTTAAGGTTTCAGGGCATTTTTCAAATGTCTCGTGGTAGCTTTGTTTTGGTTTACTCCCACTTCTGTCCTGGTCTCTGAAATGTTGACATGTAACTTAAGGAATCTTTTAAGTTTTAAAACTTTAATTTCATTATTTTAATATTTATTAAACTTTAACTTTACTTATAAACAGTAACAAAATTGTGTTAGTAATGACCAGGTTCAGAAGGCCCTGCGAGTTCATTGTCTCTAGTATGTAAGTACATTAGATATGCGTGCTTAATGGTGTATCAGGGAAACTCAATGCAGTAGTAATTTCTCCCTCTTAGTCTTTGTAATTTTAGTGACAATTATTTGCCCGGTGTTGAAGCCTGTTGAGTAACGGAGAGGCTCAAGTGTCATTTCGAAAGCCCTATTGAGAGAGGGGGAAGCTAGCATCGTTAGTTCAAGCAGACTTCTTTGTATATTAATTTGAAGGTCAGTACTAGGAATTTTAAAGAGAGTTACTGTGACCTTAGTGAAATTTACCAAGTGTGGCTAATATAGTTTCTAGGGAGTTCTTGTTTACAACGTATAAAAACGGCTAAACCGTTTTAAGAATTAAAGACTAAGCCTGGGTAAGATTAAACAGAGCCAGTGTGATTATTTAATTAAATCCTTGGGATTTAGAATCAGGCGGCAAATACATTTGTAAAGTTTATGGGTGACGATCCATTTGTTTGAGGGATAATTTAGAGACCAGTTTCCTAGGGGAATTCTACTGTAGGGAGGTTTTCAATATACTGATACATTGGTGCATAGCATATCATATGTATTAATAACAAATAATGTACAACCAGTGTGGAAGTACCGTTTAACGTCCCTTTCGTAATTGTTGTGACTATATTTCGTCCTGTGTTGTTTAAAAGGCGATATAGTAATTTAACGAACATCTTATTTATGTTTATTTATTTATTTAAAATATTATTAATTTAATTATTATTAATTTGACTATAACTTAGTTTTACATTCACGTCGTTTAACTTGTTATGTTTCCTGCACATAATATTTTGCTTTATTCATAATAAAACATTAATTAAGGAATTGATATTCCTTCAATTAATTAGTAACTCCTGCTGTTTGCCTGAATACTTCTTAGCGTAGGTATTTAAATAGATAAGTTACTGAAGGTTTCATTAGCTCTCCCGTCATTTGTCTGACCTATCTGAGATTTGAACCTGGTTCAGGACTTCGTAAATATTCTTATATATTTTCATTTTCCTGATACGTCTAGGCTGTTAGTACCTTCATTGGTACTTTCCCTGACAATAACTCACGTAATAAAATTGAAATTGACTGAAATCAAATATTTTTCTATTTAAGCAGCGCTCCCTTTACTCTGCTGAAGATCTTAAAAATTGTCATGTTGACAAAACTACCAGTATAGGAACTTTATGAGTATGGTCGAATATTTCTGTTTGATGGCTCATAATGTAGGCGTGTAAAAAACTTAGAACTGACAAGAACGGAGAATTTATAACTTTAAAAAAGAACTTAGAACTTAGAATACTGTACTATAACTTTAAAAAATATAAAACGCAAAACCTAAAAAAAAGAAATTAGAATTTAAAATTGAGAACTTTAAACTTGCAACATTGAAGATCTTGGAACCTAATGCAAAGAACTTTGCACTTACAATACGGAAGTAGAACTTACAAAAATATAAAATACAAAGCATTTTGACATTTTGTACCTAAAGTAGAGACTTTATAGAATTGAGATACTTGGAGATACTTGAAGAACTTTCCTACTACCATCCATCTCATGCTGCGAGAACTTCGCTAAGATTCTTAAATTAATAATAATAATAATAATAATAATATAATAATAGATGCAACGTCCGTTTCCTCATACGAGGATGATTGCGAAGGACACATGCGACATGTATTGAAGCCTATTTGAAAAGCTATGCAAATATCACTGCAATATAGGCATAATTAATTTACTAGCTAAACGTGTTAGCATTATCTGCACAATGGTATCATCATCATCATGATCGTCATCATCATCATTATCATCATCATCATCACCATCAGGGGCGGATCCAGGAATTTGTTAAGGGGGGGGGGCGAATTTTTTTTGAGAATGTACACATTTTTTGCTTAGCCTACGTCCCGCCTTTTTCGGGACATTTGACGCAATCAGAAAAAATACTGTGGGGGTGGGGGGGTTGGGGATCAAAAATGTTTTTACTACTGCGCTCAGCTAGTACAGTGAGTAAATCTTCCCCCCCCCCCCACCACTCATACCAGTATGTGAGAGGAAAACCTAAAATGCTTAAAATCCTAAATTTGTTTCGGAAAAAAGGTTAATTTTTTCACCTCTGAAGAAACTCAGCGGATCTGGACAAATTGCAAAAATTACCCAATTTGGTCGGTAGGAGGGGCCTTAAGCCACTCCCTGCCAAGGCTGTTTGCACAACTGTTGCGGGAGACAGTTCACATTTTTTACTAGCACCCTTTTTTCCTCTTATACAGTGGTTAAAGCGAAAATTGAGAGGTCGTGAAACGGTCAACATTTTTTGGGCCCCTTCCATTTACAGGGCTCCTAGTATACAAAATATGAGCCCCTAGTCCCATATTTTAAAAAATTGACCTAGTGGTAATGAGTTCCCTCTCGTACCCCCAACCCCCCACCCTAACCACGACCCTTACAAACATACTGACACATACAAATTGCAGAGAAACAATGAAAGTATAGTCTAAAAAATTTATTGCCGGGCCTAAGGGGGGGGGGCCCGGGCCCCTGGGCCTCCCCTGGAACCGTCACTGATCACCATAATCATCATCATCATCTCTCCTCGAATCCCAGTTTAACTAGTAATACTATGAAACTGACCCATTCTTTTAAAAAAATGTCAATTTGTAGAGCCTAGACGCTCATCAACCAATACCATTTCTGACGTTGGTTGAGATCTTAGCGCTTTGTCACCTTTTACGGCACGGGCAGTTCACGATATTAATTTTATTCCTTTGAAACCCGGACGCAGTACGGGCAAAACCTGTCTGTATACTTGTCAGTATTTATAATTATGTTTCAAAATGACTAAATGTATACGGCATATTGTATAGAAGCAACCGAAACTTTACATGTTTTGTGCACTAAAGTTTAGCTTACGGAACGAAATTCTTTCAAACCGCTACTGGAAGGAATGTAGACTGTCTGAAATATGATCGTATTTCATCTGCTTATTTGAAGTGTTCTCTTCAGCGTTGCCATGATATGAAATTAGGCCATATGGCTGCGTTTAGATGATTTACAGTAACTTTAATTAAAGAGTAATTATTTGCTAAGCAATTTCTCCTTACGGTTATCAGCCCACGCTCAACATCATTAGGCCTACTACATGTAAATGTCACTTGTTCCAAAGTCTAAGTTTAGTTCGCATATTTAACGCACCAACAATTTTAATTTTTAGATTACAATATTATAATGAGATTACTACATTGTAATGAGAAAATATTATTATACGTCACCAATCCGCGCTAACACACATTTTAGTGAAATATTTATGTGATGATAACTTTAACTTTTAATACCACATAAGTTAATATTAACATTGATTTATAACGTCGAGCGGTTTGGTCAAAAATATCCATGATGCCAATCCTGTGAATGTCCAGGATTTCACTCTCTGATCAGCTCTTTCGGGAATTGATCCCAGGATCTCAGTAATAGTCATTTTAAAATTCATGATCGTTCTGACGATCTTACACTGAGCTATTTAGACATTCTAAGACACAGCTAATATCTGTCTACATTAGCGTCCCTGACATTATCCTTGTATGAGGAAACGGACGTTAAACCTTTATTATTATTATTATTATTATTATTTTTTTTTTTTTTTTTTTTTTTTTTTTTTTTTTTTTTACCCCGGTGTAAAGAACCTGGGGTTTGATAAAAACGATTCAAGCAATACGTGCTGAATCGCCGCCCGGCTACTCGAGGTCATCAATCGGCTTAAAAGAATTGTTGAAGCAGACTGCATTAAATCTTGCAAAGTCATGGAAAGCCTTTGCCAAAGAAAAGATGTCTCTCGCTTATCGCCGTTTGCTCTGCAATAAGTCTGCCTATGCCATTAATAAAGTCAAATCCTTTCGGGATTCATCGGGCCCATGGTTTCAATAGCCACCGGAACAACTTCATATCCTAAGGACAGATCACGGTATTTATCCAACTTCCTAGAGGCGGCATGAACAGCAGCACCACCGGCTGTGACTGAAGTCGTATTCAGGTAGGAGTTTGCCATAGTGTCAATGACCGTGACGTCCCAAACGGCACATTTACCGTTGCACCAGGGCACTAAAGTCATGCCGTCCGGACGCTTGCCGTCTGATCTGGACAACCCACTTGGCTCCTTAGAGGAAGGGATGCCTGCTCTCGAAAGTGCTCGCCATATTATGTCATTTAAATTGTGATGGCGAGACATTCTACCTGAGCTTCGTTTGCAGGAGAGGCCGTGGAGACCTAAAGCGTCGACTTCATGACCGCAGGGGCACATGTGAGGCTCGCAAGTTTTCGCCCCTAAACGGAAACTAACAGCTACTCGAATCGCCTCATTGTCTAAAAATAGCCCACAAGAAGCAACAGGGAGAGCGTGAAGCCAGTCGCTGCTTCTTTTAGTTGATACAGCTAGGAGTCGTGCTCTGTCTACTGCATTGGACTGGGATTCTAACAGACTGTTATAAATCCGATCCACTATAGGACGGTCCCATGATTTCTGGCTACTGACTGAGGTAGAAGGTGGAGCACTGGAGGTGAGGCTTTTGGACCAAACTGACAACGCAACGTCAATGGAACTATCGGCAGAAAGGGAGCACTTATGAAGGATGGCGTCTTGCAACTGCCTCGTTCCCATCGCTGATGCCAAGAAGGCTGAAGGCGCGATATGGGAAACAAGACGAATTCCAAGACCACCCATGCTCACCGGTAGACTGGCTTGCTGCCACTGCAAATCAGACAAATCTGCGTTGATAACGGCGCATAAGCATTGCCTAAGAGCCTCGTCGTAGTCTAAAAGCCGCGGATTAGAGAAGCTCGGACTAGAGCGCAGAACGTGCATAAGTTTAGGTGCACTTAAAGAAAAGCGAAGGATTGTTAAAGCATCATGAGCGGCTAGCGACTTCAAGCGTGATGCTGTACGTTTGAGGTCTTCAAGGCGACTGGATAAAGCGGTGGTAGTAGCTTCTTCTCCAGAGAGTGGCGCGCCGAGTAGAGAACTATGGGATAGGCACATTGGCACAAATGATGACAAAACTGAGTTGCCCGGAGATTTGCAAACTGATGAAATGACTTCGCACTTGGTACGATTCAACTGAAGCCCAAATTCTTGGCCTCTGTCGATGATAGTCTGTACATCATTTGCAATCGACGACTCGCAACCACCTAGAGTAATGTCATCTAGGTATCCCACCGTGAGATCGCTAGAGAGAGAAGTAAGGAGAGGGTGAATAGTCAGGCAAAACAGCATGGGCCCTAAGGGATCCCCTTGTTGGACTCCTTCCTGTGATTCAATGCACCAGTCTCCGAACTTCAACCACGAAGGGCTTGAGTAAGCTAGATGGCAGAAACTATACAGCTCAGGTATCGTGTGATGTATTTCGCTGAGCATTCGTGATCTACTCAAGCAATTAAAAGCATTACAGAAGTCTAGCTTTACCACGAAGTGATCAGCTGGCATTGACTCAGCGAAACGGCGAGTAGCGTGAACAGCTGCCTCACAGCCACCTGGAATACCAGCTCCAAGTTGAATTGGGCTCAAGTATTCGCTGAGAGCAGATACTGCATAGCGATTTGCGCATTTAGCGGCTAAACGACGCCAAGTGTAACCCACTGCAATGGGGCGAATGCCGCCAGATTTCTTATTATTATTATTATTATTATTAAAATTAGAAACAGAAACCACAATGAATGACCAGGAAGTGGAATAACCGCTTAGGATTCAATTCAGCACTCGAGTTCAAAGAGCTGACAATGTTGACTAGCTTCTTGTACGCTAATGCCTCGTAGTGCCTCTATTGTCGCCCGCAGTCGAAATTTTCATTACGTTGTTGCTGTACGCTCAGATTCTAGCCGTTATACTGACATCCTCTATACTTTCTGTGATGTTGATCTACTATACTCCTCAGCAGTCAAGAGTTTGCCTGATCCTCTCGTTCACTCAGCAGGTTCAAGACAGAAATTCTGTGTTACTTCACTTAGAGTTATGAGAATCGGTGATTTCGAAGACTTTTTAGTCAGAGAAAGAAAATGTTATTCATATAGCAATAGTTAAAACAATTTAACTAGTTATTAACAATTATAATTTTCACGTTTACTTTAAAGTTACTAATAGGTGTAATTTAAAAATTAGCGTATTTGTCAAATATTTGATTTCATTTGAAAAAAAACAATTATGCTGAAAGAAATCTCAGCCGATATTTAAGTTACGTCGTACAATATAAATATAAACACGACCTGGACTATCTAGCTCTGCTGCTTCGATTCCTCCTATGTTTTAATTTACCCCACGCAGCTTCTGTCATTTGTTGTAGTCAAGTGTCGGCAAATATGTTGTTTAAAAGTCATCACTTCGGTTACACGCTAACAGTGTTAAAACAGTGTTAATTAAAGGCACATATTCCTGCTTAACATTCAGTGTCTGATTTCACGTTTTCTAAAGAGCTTTCCATTGATCAAGGAGCTATGATATAGCTACTCTATAGCTAAGCTAAAGAACATTCTTTTAATTTGCATTACTCTGCATTATTTCCACGTACGTAGGCCCTACTGTAATTATGTTCCTATTTTCCTTTTTCGAATGCTAGTATGTTATCTGTCTAGTATGTTTTCCTCGTGTTGTGTCCGGGTAATTTGAAGAATTCACCAACCGATGACTACACGTGTCGTAGAAGGCGACTAAAGCACTAATATGGGCCTACATACCAACGTCAGAAAGGGCATTCGGTTGGTGAGAACCTATAGGCTCCAAAAAATTGATACAAAATTTAAACGAATGGAAAAGTCTCAAATATAGGATTGAATAGTGATATGATGTAGGGCAGAGAGTATTTGAGACAGTCAAACTACTATTACTGTAAATGATTGAAACAATAAGTGACTGAAACAGTACATGATTGAAACAATAAATGATTGAAACAATAAATAATTGACACGCTAAAGGATTTCAATAGTAAATGATTGATACAGTAACTGATTGACCCATCAAATGATTGTTCATATTCTCTGCTTCTTATATGTGATTTCAAATCAACTTGTGTGAAATAATATAAATAAAAATGACAATATAAATAAATAAATAAATAAATAAATAAATAAATAAATAAATATATATATATATATATATATATATATATATAGTAAATGGATTAAGATATATATATATATATATATATATATATATATATATATATATATATATATATATATATATATATATATATACACTGTGAGTCAAAAAAAACATGTGCGCAGTCTTTCGCCCATAACTTTGGTATTAGTGAACCGATTTTTTAAATTTTTGCATAGGTATAATCAGGAACACATTTGCTATAAAATAACGTTAAGTGACTCTGTTAATTATTATTTTTGCGTTGAAGCAGTGCTTGAAAATATGCGCGACTGAAAATATTCAGTTTAAGTAAATCAATCGCTACAGAATGTTTACAAATCCGTGGCTTAACAAAAAACGAAACAAGCAGTATTATACTGCTACTGTCAACTGTCAAAGCTTAATTATGCTCAAAGTGCCCTCCTTTAGCTGGAATACAAGCTCGGAGACGCTTGCGCCACTCATCTATTGCTTTATCAATGACAGATTGCTTCATGTCGTGCCAAGCGTCCACCAGGCGTTGCTTCAACTCGTCCACGTTATTTATTTTCCTCTTTTCGGTGTAATTTCTTTAATATGCAATCTGGCCCTCCCAGAATCCAGTTTTTTGTTGGATATTCGGCAATCAACCAATGTGAGCCACAACCCTTTAAGAGTTACAAGTTTTTGTGAACTCTTAATCTGCTTTAGTAAACACCATTTTAAAATTTAAACAAAGACAGACTATGTCTGTAAAATCGTCTCTTATTGTTTAAAATATACCGGAATTGTCACAAAAACTAGATTTAAGATTGATACTTTTCTTCTACTTTATAATTCTGAAACAATTTTCAAAATCGGTTCACAAATGTCAAAGTTGTGGATGAAATACTGCGCACATGTTTTTTTATGACTCACAGTGTATATATATATATATATACATGTATATATATACATACATATATATATATATATATATATATATATATATATATATATATATATATATATATATATATATATATACAGTATATATAATGGTATATCTATATATATACTCGCGTTGACATGTTATTCACCAGATGTCGACAGCAGACTTGAGAGCAAATTAGCTCACTCTAAACATGTCTTCTTCATGTTTGGTTACTCGTATAAACCTATAAAAACTTTAGTTAACGACTCTTTTCGTAGTATAAATGATACTCTCAGAGAGTTCGTTAAGAGTTTAAGTAAATGGATGCAAATAACTAAAACAAGAATGATCAGAGCATTAATTGACAGAGACATATGGAGGAATATGACCATGACTGCCCAGGCTTGGCACAGGCACGGCACTTGAAAATGAAGAAGGCTGTCAGAGTGAGCCCACTTAGGATTTTAACCAATTACATTGTTATCAGCACATACAAGTATATTTGGATAATCAACCAAAATTCTTTTACCAGAGCAATTAAATTAATTAAAGCTCCTGTCGGTGTAAACAGGGATCATTCACCGCGCTAGTGATTAATTCCATAATATCTTCTTGACAGGTTTGAACTTGTAGAAGAAATTCTAAAATCAGAGGACGTATTGATTCATTTAACGTTACAATATCTTTCGCATGCAGGCACTGTACTCTGTTGGTTCATTGTTTCGGTTGCTAATTCCTGGTTCTGATACAGACAATAGAGGCAGCTAAACAATGGACAAGCAAGTGATACCAATGACGCTTCCACCCTCCTAATTACCAACAGCAGAAAATTTCAATACAGTAGCTGTATTTGCGAATACGTCCGTTTCATCATCGATGGATTGCAAAACCGACGTCAAATAACATGGTATGTTATAGCGGCGTTTTGTTGTTCTCTACTTAATCAGATCCAACCCGATATAATTGCAACAAATATTTTAGTATTCATATGGAAAAAGTAAGCGAAAAATAATTTAATTCAAAGCGCACTAAATCAACTTAAATAATCGCATACGTATTGCGTAAATAATTGCGTCAAATTAATAGTGAGAGGCAAATAACAGACAACATTGGACCAATAAATAGCCGATAAACCAAGTTGTCAATCTATCAAACAATCAATCAACCTATCTATCTATCAATCAACTCAATCAATTTACAAATAAATCGACAAAATTACATGCTCATCTTTGACATTCCTAAATATCTAACAATTTTAAAGACAATACAAATTCAGCTAATAAACGACTCCACATAAAGGTTCAAAAGAATGCAAATATTGCAGAATTTTTTCAACTCTCAAAGGGTTAGATGATCACAAATTTTAGCTTTGAAGAATTAGTCAGATATCTCCCGCGAGAGAGACATTAGCTTTGTATAGAGTCGAAATGATTGAACAGATGCTTTGATGCCGTGTCTGTATGATTCATTCGTAACATTTTTCAGCTCAAAATACACAGGTTGCATACTGCACGATACATACCATATATTAATAAAACATAGGAACTGGAACATTTTGAAAAGTCTTTAATTCTTTAACTCAAGATCTTCTCTAGTTGGCTTCAATTTCACATTCGGCTGGTAAGCACATATTACACATCTTTTTCCACCGCATGCTTAGGTTAAAGTTATCAGGCTTCCTGTCTGTCTTCAGATGACCGGATTGCACCATTTATGACCTCCTTTCGTGTTATATGTTTTCATATAGCTTTGGGTGAATCTACAGTATTTGTAACGATATGTTGCGCATGATGCGCATGGATGTCATACCTGAATTCAAAAACGCACTTAAAACCCTTACTGCATGCTATTTTGTAGTTTATATCGGATTAAAAACCTCACTGACAAATCAGCAAGTTCATAATTCCGTCCCCCTTTCGTCTTGACCTGTACTATATGAATTGTGTTATGATATATGTAAATGACTTTTCACATATTGCTGAATCTTGCAGACATATAATTGACTAAAACAATTCATTAAACAATCTGATAGATAGTTTTATTTAATCAACAAGAAGTATATCATAAGAAAGCTGTAGTAAGTTTATTCTCAATATAATCTGTGAATAATAAATGACTACTTATATACAACAACGGGTTTAGACTAAAATCTAAAATTAATCCTAGTACTTGCCACCAGGCGCTTAGCCCGTGACGCGGCCGTCAAATTCTGTATGCATAAATTACGAGCACAATGGACTCGACCAAAAGCTCGGCTGTCAATTTCCTGCAGCCTGGTCAATATAAATGAACGAACGTCATTTCATGGCATTAATGGAAAACGTTTAAATACGTCCGGTGTTCTATGCAGCCAGCTGATTTATTGCCGTTGATATGATTTAATCGATGCGTGCTTCTGTTATGCTAGTCTGATGTGAGACAAAAACAATGCCCGTGGTAGATATAAAATAGTTTAATCGTTTTAATGCGTTTATACAGATTAAAGGTGAATACAAGAGCCATAGAAGCTTTGCTTGAAATAACATGTGTGAAATAATTATTTTTTCCGGACACGAATAGCAAATCCAATGCTATATGTAATACAGTGTTTATTAGTAAGAAAATCCATATTTTAATCGGCAAATAACTAACAATATTTAAGTGTTAAATGTAACATTTAAACCCTCATTAACAAACATCTAATATGTCTAAGAATTGAAGGAACGGTTCAATACGGCTTGTTCCTTGGTTCGGTGTATTACTGATTAACAATTAGTCTTTCAATGAGCGTATCAGTGATTAAAAGTAATCCGTTAATCATCGGATCAACTCTAAAACTTGTTAAGTTTCACAAGCAGTGCCTAAATTTAAGGAGATTAGCGAAGTAGTTAATCCAGAGCTATATCTCTTATCTGAAGTAGCTAAACCACAGTTATGACTCTTTTCTGAAGTAGTTGTATCATGGCATTAACTCTTAAGTAATTGAATCATTGTTCTAAAAGATAATGAAGTAGTTAAACTGGTTTGTAATTTTTTTAGAAATACGCTAATATTGTAAAGTTGAGCACCATGCTTGCACCACATTACAGAAAATAATAAAAGGAATAACTTTATATTAAGGCAGCAATATTATCAAGTTGAGCTATAAAATAGATTACTTTACCGATAGTTTTGCAGCATGTCAAATACAATAAAATTTAGCACTTAGTATTTGGTTTCGTTGTATGTTAGGAAGCCATGAATTATCTATGGTTATTGATTAGAGGTATGACTCATCAGCTATGCATGAGTCACTATGAACGAGAAAGCAAGCTGTCTGCGTTGTTGTACTGCATATTATTGTTTTGTTTACTTGTAAATTTTTATGTGATCTTTTCTCACCAATATTCTTGGCAGTAAGAACAGAACAAGAAATGATGAATAGCCTATATTACTTAAGTCTCCATTTTGTACAATAAACTGATTGTTTTACTGAACTTGTTTCTTATTGTGTCGTGTTTTACGAACATGAACTGTATCATTTATTCTTCACTATTGGACTTTCCCAACGCTGGATTTTCCCGATTCTGACTCTTTTATTGAATACTATTACATAGACAGGATTTCGCAGATGTAGCAGAATATCCCAGGATCATTTCTCAGCCTCTGTTCTGTATCAACTCATCGTATCAGACTTACCATCTATTGTATTCTCAGAGATCATGGAACCACGAAGCCTATGACTCACGGTGTCTAAGACCTGCCGGGCTGAATGGATAATTAAACGCCGAGTCGTCACCACGCGGGGCTCCCAGATGTCGCTGGTGTAGTGAACCAGGGCTGAAATAACATTAATGTTTCATATTTTGCGGATAAGATGTAAGAATAGGATAAAAGAAAGGATGATGATGGTGAATTATTGTTAAATAATTCTCAGCTCCTAGTTATGATTTCAGTTTCGTTTTTATTTCGAGTTCGAGGCATCGAATATAAAGATAGAAAGATAGAAAGAGACAAATAAAGCGAGAGAGAGAGAGAGAGAGAGAGAGAAAGAAAAAAGAAAGAGAGGCAAAAAATACAAGAGAGAAAGCGCGAAAACAAGGTAAAGATAGTGATTTACTGACAGATGGAGGGATATAAAGAAAAGTGAATAAAATAAAATAAATTAATAGAGAAAGAATGAGTGCGAAAGGAGAGAAGTTAAAGAGTGAGAAATGTGAATAAAATATAGAGAGCGAGTGAGAGAGAAATTAGAAAGAGAGGGAGAGAGAGAGAGAAATTAGCCGTACATGTGAGGGTATAAGCCCAAAACCCACAAAACTAAAAGCTAACGTTTGAAGGTTGCTATAATTCATAAACTGTCACCTATATGACAAATGAAAACAATGCAGAGCTACACCTGTGTACCGGAGAAAGTACTTTGAGCTTGTTCGCTTTTTAGTAACGCCACAAAGCTTTCATTACGAATCACGCGATAAAGTTCTGTTGGTATCCAAACATGAATGTCGCACCTGAAGATCAATAGTAGCATAACAAATAATGAACCCTGATGATTCAGTTAATGATTTAAAGGCATCAATTAATACAGCTTCACTTGCTCATCCGGAGTCCCTATATACGTAAATAATGGAATTATTATTAATAATTTTAAATGTATTACCACACAGGGCTTAGGCACTTTTGTTGTAACATCATTCTTCTTGATTATGTGTTTATTTGCATATAAAGTATGTTTTCATTTACTAATATTTTTTTTATTATTATTAATAAAAAGTTTGAAGATAAAAAAGTACGAAATTTGAAATAATACTTGTCTAATAAATATTTCTCTAATAGTTAAAAGCGGGCTCCACGTAACATTTGAGTCTTAAATTCAATCATGAGGTAATCAGAATTCAAAACTTGATGGGTTGTAGGACAGATTTGTAATAAAATATTTTATTTATGTAGGAATTATCAAACTAACTACCTTAGGATATGTTTCTAAATAATTTCACAATAATTTTAAATTCTGAGTAACAAGTCATTTAGACTAGAGATGGGAATCGAACTGAACCCTAAAATCTAGAATTTTGACCGAACCGAACCGAACTCGAACCCAGACTCTGACCGAACCCGAACCGAACCGAACCCTCGTCCAAACCGAACTGAACCAAACTCTTGGAGTTCCTTTCTTCTTCACCAGCCTGACTTTAAATAAAGATAGTTAGAACAATACAAATATGTATTAGTTTTTGCATTTACTTAGTTTTGCATGTCTTACAGTATCTAACAGCATATATTCAGGTAAGGCTGGTTCCGAAACAAATTTTCAAATGGTAGCGGTACAAAGGAATGGTAGCGGGAAGTGAGACGGGCCTACAGAAGATAATGGATAGTCTGAATGATACGACATTGAAAAATGGAATGAAGATTAACATTAAAGAGACAAAAGTGATGAGAGTATCCTATAAAAATCTGAAAATGCTTGACTCAATCTAGGTGGATTTGTTCTTGTTAAATTCAAATTATGAATTTTTTCTAGTTTTAGTGTGCTACCTTAATATTTTTGCAGCCAGATTTACAAATAATTATACAGTATAGGACATTCTATATGTGTTAAGGCTATCTGGAGTAAATAATTTTGCACCATAGCAATGCAATAATTTCATAACTATTTTCGTAACTTCATAATTGATCTGAGAGTTTCAAATTTGAAACCCTAAGATAAATTATGAAGCTATTACTGGTCAGTGGATAGCAAACGGTGTATAATATGATCATTTTTCTATGGAAGTACACGTGTTTACCAAATCATCTTTATTTGACATTTTTATGTTACTAAATTGCACTTTGTCTCTGAAATATTGGATCAAATTTTAGCCAAGACATTTCCACTTCATTAAAAACAAATCTAATATGCAGGTCTATAGTGACAAAAAATTTACAAATTGATGAAGCATTCTTTTTACTCGTTATAATGAAGGAGTATATTTCAGATACAATAATAAAGCTAAATATCTCTATTATGAAACATTTGTTGGTCAACTAACAATATTTTAAGAAATGTACAGGAATAAATGCCACTTCTCTCCTTTTTCATTGTCATATTTTTACCCAGGTGAAAAAATGTGGCAGCTATTATGACTTAATGAATTTTTAAGCATATTTACCATAAACCATTTTAAACATGTTTGTCATAACCATAATTATTATAAGTAAAGTTAAACAATTGCAACATTATCCAAACCAAACCATTTCGAACTCGAATCGAACTCTTGCGAGTTAGAAAGCAAGCCGAACCCGAACCGAACCCTTTTTAGATCCGAACCCGAACCGAACTCTCAAATTGTCAACTTCTAACCGAACCCGAACCGAACCGAACTTTCATTTTCAGCGAACCGAACCGAACCCGAACTCTGGAAATTCATAAAATTCCCATCTCTAATTTAGACTATGAGCTAATAAGAAAAAATGATACGTTCATTAGCATATAGTGACTTATTTTAAGTAAAACCCTATAAAACCTACGAAAAGTGCTTTCTTCTCAGAAGATAAATACTTTTAAAAGGTAGCAGAAAAATTCGATGAATCAGGCCTCAATTTTATTTGTTTCTCTCAAATTGTACAGAATTTGTTATCAAAACAACTATTATCAAAGCAGCTGTTATCAGAACAGCTGTTTATCAGAGAAAATGTTATCAGAGCAGCTCTTATCAGAGCAACTCTTATCAGAGCAGCTCTTATCAGAGCAGCTCTTATCAGAGCGGTTGTAAAGAGTCTAGACAGCAGGTTTATCGGCAGCAGCTGTCATTCCAGCAGCTCGACAGGCTTCCAGGACAGCAGCTCTGCTAATCTGTTGGCACAAAACACTCTTATCGATTTTAACAGTCGCCCTGCTCTCTCTTTCTCTCCCCTCCTCTCTTTGTCTCTCACTGTCTCTCTCCCTCCTCTATCTATCTCACTCTCTCTCCCTCCTCTCTCTGTCTCTCTCACTCGCTCTCTCTCTTACTCTTTCTCTTTCACTCACTCTCTCTCTCACTCTCTCTCACATATTCTCTCTCTCTCGCTTTGTCCCTCCTCTCTCCGTCTCTGTTTCGCTCTGTCTCTCTGTCTGTCTGTCTGTCTGTCTCTCTCTCTCTCTCTCTCTCTCTCTGTGTCTCTCTATTTCTCGTATCAACTCTGCAGCTGTAGAGTTCAGACTGACGAGATGATATAATTACGTTTAAACTGGGGAATGACAAATATGAGCTACACGTGCATGCATTGCGCTTAGCATATATAAGTAAAGAAATATCAAGATAAAGAAGAAAACAGATTACATTGGATTGGAACTGGATCGATTGGGCGGCTGAGTTGATAAGAATCTTGATTAGCAAACAGGAGCTACGAGTTTAAATCCCATTTCGACAGACGCTAGCTGCATAACTTTATTTATTGTATTACACAAGAAGACATTAAAAAGTTAAATTTGTATATAATTAGTCTTACTAAGTTATTAACGTATTGCCGAAATACTTTAAATTTGATCATTAACTAATGCAACTAGAGTAGAGTTAGCTCGTATTAGTGGTATTTTCATCTTCTTCACATTTAACTCAATGAAGTTAACTCGAAGTAGCAATTTTTGCCAAAAAGGGATATACATGTAGAATAAAAATTAACTGAACGAATCAGCATGCATGATACAAAAACTTCAAAGTAGATTTATGTGAAAGTATTTCTTCATTTCGCAATCATAAAAATATTAAAGATATCAAAACAAAGAAAGCTTTGTTGAACTGTAATGACATATACATTATAATAAGTTAAATATCCGTAACATCTGTAGACTTAGCTAGATGAATATTATCCGTACTATACTAGATGAGTACTGTAATGTACTGTTTCATAATTCAGATATCTTATGGATTATATATAACTTAATATATATTATACAATAATATATAATATATATAATGCTTATAATGATATATATAATGGTTTATATAATATATATATAATATTTTAATTGTTGCTATATTTTGGGGGAGGTGCGCCAACACCTCTCGCTTCCCCACCTCGTTATTTCGAGGCTCTCTCTGACAGCGGCCCGTATGGTACGATACATTCGTACAGATACCCGGGAACACGCACGCGCTGACAGGAGTATATAGAAATCAATCAATCAAGTATAAGATCACTTTATCAATTAATTAGTCAATCAATAATGTTGGCAATCAATAAAGTGGAGGCATTATATGCCATGGACCTGCCAGTGGGTAGTGCACTAAGAGAGAGAGAGAGAGAGAGAGAGAGAGAGAGAGAAAGTAGGCAATCAAAGCATGCAAGTGGCTCCGTAACTGACGTCAAACTTTGTGTGGTTTTGATTTCAAGAATCTTGATTTCTACTGCGTTAGTTTGAGAAGAGCAGGGTCAGTAAGTAGTACAGCTAACTGAGCTGCTGAAGCTGCTGCTGCTGTCTGATCTATGATAACTGTCACAGTTGTTACAGCAGTTGTATGACTACAGCAGCTGTCTGATTACAGCAGCTGTCTTATTACAGCAGCTGTGGTACAAAAGCAGTGTCTGATTACAGCAGCTGTGGTGCTACAGCAGCTGTCTGATTACAGCAGCTGTCTGAATACAGCAGCTGTCTGATTACAGCATCTGTCTGAATACAGCAGCTGTCTGATTACAGCAGCTGTCTGAATATAGCAGCGGTCTGATTACAGCAGCTGTGTGCTACAGCAGCTGTCTGATTACACCAGCTGTAGTGCTACAGCAGCTGTGGTTTCTACAGTAGCTGCTAATTACAGCAGCTGCGGTGCTACAGCAGCTGTATGATTACAGTAGTGGTCTGATTACAACAGCTGTCAGAATACAGCAGCTGCGATGCTACAGCAGCTGTGTGATTACAGCAGCTACGGTTCTACAGCAGTTGTCTGATTACAGCAGCCGTCTGACTACAGCAGCTGTCTGATTACAGCAGCTGTTTGATTACATTGTGTATCGGCTGAAGAGTAAACTGGACTCGGTTCTCTCTTTCCTGTCAGCTTTGGATAGTAAGCGACGCGTTGTGATCACATAGGACGCTACAGCGTGTCGTCCCGTATGTTCTGTATAGCACCAGTCTGAGCCATGTTCTGTAGCCTTCCGTACCAGGTACTTTATCTACAGCTATAATATCTGATTAATTAGTTATATAATCTTTATAGTTATCTTAGTCATATATTAGATATATAAGTTATATATTAGATATTTTAGTTATATAATCTTTAGTTATATAAAATTAGTTATTTAATATTTCTAGTTTTACTATTTACTGTGTTATCTGTCTTTTAATAACTGATACTCTTAATGCCAGATAGCATATGAGTCTTTGCTGTTGGCGTATAAACTATTTTTTTCTGGCAGCCATAAGTCCTTTGGTTTAGAAGATCACTCAAATCTCCCCCCCACAGGTACCTCGAATTATATGAATTTTTATTTCGCTATTGAAGTTTGCATTTAGTGCTACGATACCACATGAATTTTATACGAGAACTGAAGGAGTCTACATGATAGCATTTAAAGTTCTTTTATTACTAAAAGCTGATCGCGGCAGAGTTTGATGTTTCTGTAATACGCTTAACGTAATGTTTACGCAATACGCTTAAATCTTTACGTTAATAAGTTTAATGTAATGCCTCGGTAATAAGCTTAAAGTAATGTTTATGACGTAAGGTTAGATAAAAGCTTAATGTTTGTCTGCATTCTGGAAACTGTTAGATATAATCCAGAAAAGAAAATGAAAAACACACTATGGGAGGTATATTTAGATATGACGGAATCTCGAATATTGCAAATAATTACAAGCGCACTTCTGCTACCTTACGAGATATAAATAGTATAAAATAGATTATCATCAAGAGTTCCATCTTAGAACTCTATCTGAGTAACTTTGCCAATCACTTTGTAATAACATTATAGTTTATCAACTGACTTGACTTTAAATACTGAGCAGTTATCCAATGAAGCTATTCTAAATCAGTCACAAACACTTAATTGCTAAAGGGTAAAATGCGAGGATAACTTATTTTACTCTTTGCTGGATTATAATCTGTGATGTGATGTAATCATGGTTATGGGTCTTAAAGGATTGAGGGTCTGCATGTGTGGATCTATATATAACTCACTGACTGGAACCAGTGGCGAAGTCAGTAAGATACTCGACCGCGGATCAGTATGTACGGGGTTTCAAATCCTAGGCTCGCCAGTCACTGAGATCGCTTTCGAGTGAGGAAACTGACGTTAACATTAGCTTTATCTTTACTCAAAGTATTGACCGAGATTTCAGAAATTTCCCTAAAATACAATAAGCAATAATGTTTTTTTAATTTAACAAGCATTCACCTAATTTTCGGATTTCACACATTAAATTCTCTTCTCCCCACTCCCCACCCTCAGAAATTTTTCAAAAACTCTTTTTGTCTAAAAACTCTCTCTCAATCCTGAAGCTTACTACCAGTTATTTGTCCAGACAAATGTGTGCTGAAGTAGCACAAGTCAACACCAGGCACAATGACGTCATCTACAAGTGGCATTTAAACCTGATACTGATAACGTATCACTGAAAATAGGAAACATCTGAAACCACGGTAAACTTAGGCCAAAACAATATATAATGGTTTGCCTGAACTTTACTTTCGATATTTATTTATAAAAAAGGAGAATTCCTTGTCAATAAATTAGTACAATCTTGAGACATTTTGCACCGTTTGGATCTTATGTTTGCTCACCGGTTTGGATTTGTCTTAATAGTGCTCGGTGTTTTCATGGACGGAAGCACTCTAATTGTTTTTATTATTGCTATTATTATTATTTTGAGAAATTATCGACATAGACTTAAATTTACTTAATTTTGGTTAAATAGTACATGGTTCGACTATATACGATTTAAAATTTTGTTCTAAAGTAAATGTAGAATTAAACTTCTAATAACTGTAAGCATTTTTAAATTACTTGAATTCATGTTTGCCATTGTAAAGATTTAAACATTTCTATTTTGCTACATAAATTTTTAATTTTATACTCCCTGTCCACTCCATATGAACATTAAAGATGTAAACTTTAAAATATTAGTTGTGATGTAATGCTTAAGTTAGCTTCAGGTTAATTTGAGGTATCGAATATGCTTCACGACCTACATCTAAGCTAAATCATATTCTAAAGGACCATCAGTAACAAACTGAAAATCTCTGCCATACAGTTAAGCCCGAGGTGTCCATTTTTCAATATTCTAATCAATTTGAGAATCAGAACTTACATTTCATGTTTCAAGGACCAATTTAATAGAAATTCTACAGTAAAAATAGCATAGTCTAGTCTAGCTAGAGCCTAGTACAAGGGCTCTATTAGTCACTAAATAAAGAAGTGATTTCTAATCTTTTATTTCTTATTTGTTGACTTTTCAGTTGAACAGCGTTGTATCTCTTCCATCGAAAACTTCATCGGATAGCAAATCTATTCATAATTTTGGTAAGTATAAAAATAAACACACTCTCTGTGCCACAAGATTTTCGGTCTTGTAATTGAATTGGTACTTTCCTTGGCAAGCTAAAACTCATCTCTTTCCGCCATAGGTCTAAATTTTGACCCACTTGCCTTGGATCTTGGACTTGCACTGTTTTGATTTCGCTTTCTCTTGTGGTCTCTGTGTATTCAGTCGTCATCGTGTGCTGCTTTGACGCCTGTTTGGGTAGATTCTGCAAGAGATGTCCCTAGCATGGCCTTATGGCGAATAACCAGACGTTAAATTCTTATTGATTAATTGAAACAAGTAAAAATATCAAATAGACTTCTACTGTAATGCTGAGAAAGAGGTTCTACTTTATTTTCGATTTGTTCTTGTTCTCAATTCGTTATTGTTTTCTTAGAACTACAGCTATATCTGTCAAATCTCTGCCAATTGATTTTATTAGTTTCGATGTCTGCTAATTGATGTTATTGGATTCGATGTCTGCTAATTGACGTTATTGTGTTTGTCGAGAATATTTAAAATAATTTCTCATCACTCAAAACTCAATCAGACAAATGTATAATATTTTAAAGATTACATATAATTCATAAAATTACCCTGTCTACAGTGAAATCCTCATCTCTTTTCAGTGGATATGTATAGATCGATTAGGATATTGATCTGGAATATCTCATGTCTATAAATAGTCTCCCTGCATACCGGGAAGGACTCGATCCAAAGCTGCCAGGATCGATGGGTGCGAGTATGGACCTTCTGCAGATCTGTGTTATCAGAGTTATCAGTGTTATCAGTGTTATCAGTGTTATCAGTATTATCAGTGTTATCAGTGTTGTCAGTGTTATCAGTGTTATCAGTGTTATCAGTGTTATCAGTTTTATCAGTGTATCAGTGTTATCAGTGTTATCAGTGTTATCAGTGTGTTATCAGTGTTATCAGTGTTATCAGTGTTATCAGTGTTATCGTGTTATCAGTGTTATCAGTGTTATCAGTGTTATCATCATGTTATCAGTGTTATCAGTGTGTGTTATCAGTGTGTTATCAGTGTTATCAGTGTTATAGGGTTATCAGTGTGTTATCAGTGTTATCAGTGTTATCAGTGTTATCATGTTATCAGTGTTATCAGTGTTATCATGTTATCAGTGTTATCAGTGTTATCAGTGTTATCAGTGTTATCAGTGTGTTATTGTTCAGTGTTATCAGTGTTATCAGTGTTATCAGTGTTATCAGTGTTATCAGTGTTATCAGTGTTATCAGTGTTATCAGTGTTATCAGTGTTATCAGTGTTATCAGTGTTATCAGTGTTATCAGTGTTATCAGTGTTATCAGTGTTATCAGTGTTATCAGTGTTATCAGTGTTATCAGTGTTGTCAGTGTTATCAGTGTTATCAGTGTTATCAGTGTTATCAGTGTTATCAGTGTTATCAGTGTTATCAGTGTTATCAGTGTTATCAGTGTTATCAGTGTTATCAGTGTTATCAGTGTTATCAGTGTTATCAGTGTTATCAGTGTTACCAGTGTTATCAGTGTTATCAGTGTTATCAGTGTTATCAGTGTTATCAGTGTTATCAGTGTTATCACTGTTATCAGTGTTATCATTGTTATCATTGTTATCAGTGTTATCAGTGTTATCAGTGTTATCAGTGTTGTCAGTGTTATCCATACAATAAAAAAATTTACACTCTCAATTAGAAATAACTCTAGGTTTCATAGTTCCCATCATCCGTGATAGTGTGGATCAAGTACTTGTAACTTCTTATCTGTTCCAATCGCGTATTATTCAATTGAATATTTTTATCCCTTTGAAAATCATAATAAGAAGAAAATGTTAATAGAATGTATTAGAATAAAATTATTTGTGCGGTTTTGTTTAATTGCAACTAAAATCAAATCGTGAATAACAAAAGTTTGCACATTTAGTTGACTTTTTATCGTTAAAACAAAACAAATGCCTCGGTATGTCCCGTAAAAATCAGTATCAAGAATTCTCTGTGATACGGCTACGATGCCAAACTGTATGACGTATTGCCGCTACAATAGGCGAAGATTAAAGTCTTCTTGAAATTTACAGCAATTATATGTTGAGAATGAAAAGTACCAAAATTAAACTAATATCCTATTATTAGAACATTAGCTGTTCCAGCAGCTGTAACTCTAACGGATACTGCTGTGATACATCAGCTGTTGCAGCAGCTGTTAACGAATACTGTTAACGATACTGCTGTGATACATCAGCTGTTGCAGCAGCTGTAGCTCAAATGGTCACTGCTGTAATAGCATCAGCTGTTGCAGCAGCTGTTGCAGCAGCTATAGCAGCTGTTGCATCAGCTCTAGCAGCTGTTGCAGCAGCTGTAGCAGCTGTTGCAGCAGCTCTAGCAGCTGTTGCAGCAGCTTTAGCAGCTGTTGCAGCAGCTGTTGCAGCAGCTGTTGCAGCTATTACAGTGGCTGTAGCTCTATCTAATGCTTCCGGTAAAAGACGTTATTCACATGCTGAGCAACAGTTGATTGAGAAGACTTCTTCACGTATGATGTCTGAATACCCGCTGTACAGTCGAACAATTGATACATCACTATTACAGGACTGCTGTTGCTGTTTCCACCATCATACATCACAGCATCCAGGCACCTAGGAAGTTTAACTCTGGCGTATCCTCGCAAACCATCAATACGTCTTCAGTGGGAGCGAGTAAAAGTAATCTAGAGTACAAATACGTTTTTATTCTGAAGCAACGAGTTTTATTTAGAGTGCGGGTGTGAGGGGGGGGGGGAGTGGAGCATTTACTGTTTAATTGGATGATTTAAAACTTAGTTCTGAGTTTTACGGTATGGAAGTAAACGAAAATGGATTTATTAAATGCTTTGATTTATTTTTCACTATGGTAAAAATTACTTAAAATAAGATGTCTTATTCTGAAGAGAGGATCATGATTTACTTATTTATTGACTTGTTCAGGAGATTTCCCCGTCTAAGTATGCAGATGAGATGTTGATGAGGTATTGATGAGGTATGGATGAGATATTGATGAGGTATTGATGAGGTATTGATGAGGTATGGATGAGATATTGATGAGGTATTGATGAGGTATTGATGAGGTATGGATGAGATATTGATGAGGTATTGATGAGGTATGGATGAGATATTGATGAGGTATTGATGAGGTATGGATGAGATATTGATGAGGTATTGATGAGGTATTGATGAGGTATTGATGAGGTATTGATGAGGTATGGATGAGGTATTGATGAGGTATTGATGAGGTATTGATGAGGTATGGATGAGATATTGATGATGTATTGATGAGGTATTGATGAGGTATTGATGAGGTATTGATGAGGTATTGATGAGGTATTGATGAGGTATTGATGAGGTATTGATGAGGTATTGATGAGGTATTGATGAGGTATTGATGAGGTATTGATGAGGTATTGGTGAGGTATTGATGAGGTATTGATGAGGTATTGATGAGGTATTGATGAGGTATTGATGAGGTATTGATGAGGTATTGATATTTAAAGGGGCAATGACTTGGTAGTAATCTGGGAAACAAATTATTACCTAATATTGTAGTGCTTTTGAGGTTTTTAGTAAGTCCACTTTTTCACATCAGTCTTACCTCCTTCATTCTTGACTTTTTCTCACTTCTTTTTTTTCATTTTTTACATCGTCTCTTTCTCTGTTCCAGTCTCACTATGCTATGACTACATGTATAAAAAATAGTATTTTAATACCTGGTAGATTTTGAGAAAATTTGTTTCTAGGAATTGTCAGTTAGCAATGCAGTTACTCTGATAAAAGAGGTAGAGGGAGATAGATAGATAGAGATAGAGAGAGAAAGAGAAAAAAAGAGAAAGAGAGAGGGATACAGAGAGAAAGAGATAGTGAGAGAAAGAGAGAGAGAGAAAGAGCGAGAGAGAGAGAGAGAGAAGAGAGAGAGAGAGAGAGGATGGAAGACGAATATTTACTGGGTATCAGTGGGTAATATAAACAGATTTCTACAGTGCTAACTCTTGCTGACAGATCTTGTTTCTTACTCTTTTATTTTAAACAGAGATAAGAAACGCTGACGCCTTCGCTGTAGAATTAAATTGCGTGAAGAATTCCTTTTAAAACTAATGAAGCTGAAAACATTTTACCTGTACGCTTAATTAGCAACCTACGTACCTGCTTTAGCAGGTGAAATAAAGAAGGGAAAAATATTGCACTATTGCATACGAGCTATTTCATAAGGATGCTTAATCAACCTACTTTGGAAAGAAATAAGCTTTAAAGGATATCATATTGAAATAGTTTTGAGACTGGAATTAGAAACCAGCAAGAATTTATTTATAATTGCGACAAAGGGATGATTGAAGGTAAGTGACATTTTTGAGCAATACGTACCTGTCTGAATTTATTGCAATGACAGACTAATTTCTAGTTGGGATAAATTTTGTGAGAAAATTTAATAAATGCTAAATTTAGAAAAGATAGAGATCTGCCACGAGAATTTGAGACGATGGAGACGAATTTTGTGTTCTTCCTGAATTCACCGGATCAAGATGCAGATATGGAATAAGGCCCATACTCCGTAACCATCCGAGTTTAGTTTATCTACAACAGGTATAGGATCGATGATGGCCCATGATTACAAGGATTGACTGCAGTTTGTCAGGAAATAAGACCTCCACTTCAGTCTCCACTATATGTGGACCAATAGTTTGGAATTGAACTTGTTTACTATTCTTTACTATTACTAAATTAGCCAGAAGCACACCGATTAGTGATTGAAATACCGCGCTACAATTCAGAATTCGGAGGTCATTATTTCGTTTGTAGAAGGAGTGTTGGAAATTCTGAAGCACTTTAAACTATTAAACGTAAACTTAAATTCATCATCATCATCAGTTCCTTGAGTTCTGCACAGAACATAGGGCGGCAACATTCCTCCATTTGTTTCTATCATCAGCAATCTTCACAGTGTCTTCCCAAGAAATGTTTAATGCTCTCAAATCCTTATTGATCGTATTTAGCCAATTACTTCTAGGTCTTCTAAATTTAAGTGAAATTTAAACTTAAGTTAAATCAAATTAAAAAGTGGTCATATATACATTTGTAAGCTTTAGATTTGTGTGCATGTACTGAACCTGCATTGCGAAGCAGCTCTGAGATTTGAACTTTCAACAGTAATAGAGGGTTGTTATGATGGTTATCATATACGGGGTTGCGGTACAGAGTATATCGTAATCAGCAGATAATTATACTAAATATCTACTGTAAAGAGTTAAATTTAGTATAAAAGAGTGATTAAATTTATTACGGTTTGCACTCCATCTTACCCAAATATCATATTTGTATATATTTCAAATCGAATGTCTTCTTAATGTTATCTTGTTTCGTTACTAATGTTAGAAAACATTATCGACAGAGGAGAATCTGAATCCCCAACCAAACAAAACCAATTGTTTCAAAATCGGCCAAACTGCCCATTCGTGAACTTTTATCTATAGCTGCTCTCAACATGAAAACCGGATCAACTGAGTTTATTTCAATAGCCTAAAACTTCCAAAATCCCAGAAAATCCTAAACCTCCAAATATTTCGGCTGCTTTAAAAATTTGTTCTCAAAGCCACCGGCTGGAGCCAGTGGCCAAGTCGGTAAGATATTCGACCGCTGATCAGTATGTGCGGGATTAAAAACCAGGGCTCGCCCGTCACTGTCATCGCTTTCGAGTGAGGAAACTGTCGTTAACCTTAGCTTTACCAGCTTTACAAAAGTCACTTCCCTAACTCAAATCCCGGGTCTCCCTGTCTCGAGACATTTGACTTCTCGATCTCTCCATCAGCCCCTACAAAGGAATGTTTTCTAAAACTTTGCTTTCAATGACGCAATATTCATTTGTTTGAATTTGTCGTTTCATCTTTTTTAATTTTTTTGAACTCTTGTGCTGTGGTTGTTTAAGTTAATAAACCGTTCTGTAATATAAAAAATGTAAATTATATTCCATTTCCACAGAATGTTTCTGCCACGAGCAGGCAGGATTAGGATCTTGAGAGTTACTTATATTTAGTATCACCTAGCAAGTTTCGCCTGCATATAAACCGCCAAATACATATACTATTAGACGACGATAAATCGTTGTAGGGATATTTTTTAAAGATGATAATATTAGAAGATGATAAATCGCAGCAGGATTTTTTCAATACACTTCACCCGGAACTCGAGATATACAGTAGGCAAGTAAGGTCCATAAATCAGCGGAAGTAGTCAATGCTCCAGCACTATAAAGATCAGGAGGCGTGGCAGTGTCATTGAGGGCAGAGGGGTTAGGAAGTGCACTCACATCAGAGAGGGTTTGCTTCTGGTGTTTTTGGTTTTTCAAAAATACATCCATTGTTATTCTAAAAATTTATCGTGTTGCGGTGGGAATATGGCCACATTCGCCCCCCCCCCCTCTCGCTCATTTGACTTCCCGGGCAGGTGCTGTAATGCGATGCTACTTTGAGAGCACGTCAAGGTCATTACGGTCAATATCAAAGGTCACATTCGTGCAACTCGATGTTCAGTATAGCGTGCAAGAGAAATCTCATGAGAAAACAGGCTCTAGGTTCAGCTGCTGCATAGCTTCAGCTGCTGCATAACTTCAGTTTTAGCTGTTCCATAGCTTCAGCTGCTGTATAACTTCAGCTGCTGTATAGTTTCAGCTGCAGCATAACTTCAAATACTGCATAGCTTCAGCTACGGCATAGCTTCAGCTGCTACAAAGCTTCAGTTGCTAAATAACTCCAGCTGCTGCATAGATTCAGCTGCTGCATAGTTTCAGCTGCTGTATATCTTCAGATGCTGTATAGCTCTAGCTGCTGTATACATGTAGCTTCAGCTGCTGTAAAGCTTCAGCCGCTGCACAGCTTCAGCTGCTGCATAGCTTCAGCTGCTGCATAGCTTCAGCTGCTATACAGCTTGCTACAGTGTAATTTCAGCTTCTGCATAGTTTCAGCTGCTATATAGCTTCAGGTATTGCATAGCTTCAGCTGCTGTTTAACATAACATAACCTAACATTACAGAGTCAGGAAGCAATTATATGCTTGTTTAAGACTCATCAGACTCTTAACTAATACCAATTAATATTGATAACACCTCATAGTGCAATATAAAATGTCTAATTTCACCTATCTGTGCATCGTAATATACTTAATTAGTCCTACTTTATAAATCAAATCATACAAACTTCATGTCAACATATCAAATTTATACATATGTATCACACAGAACATGCAATTAGCATCTAATTTACATGTTCTTATGTTTATCATATTTATTTTTAAAAGCATTCACTGATTCTGCTTCCACAACTTCGCTTGGCAAACTGTTCCAAGCATTTATAACTCTCTGACTAAAGAAAAATTTCCTTAAATCTAGTCTACTTCTAAATTTACTAAGTTTATACTTATGTCCCCTTGTGTTTCTGTTGTTTGATAAATTAAACCAAATACTATGGTTAACTTTGCTGAAGCCTTTGAGTATCTTAAAAACTTCTATTAAATCTCCTCTAGTTCTTCTCTCTCTTAAAGAGGTTAATCCTATGAATTTTAATCTATTCTCATAACTAAGTTTTTGACAGTCAAATACCAGCCTTGTTGCTCTGGCTTGTACCCTTTCTAATTTATCGATATCTTTCTTAAGATATGGGCACCAAGCCTAAACGCAGTATTCAAGTTTGGACCGTACAAGAGCCTTATATAGCCTTACCACAATATCTTTATTTCTACATGTAATTGTTCTTTTAATCATTCTTAATACACAATTAGCACTATTTATAACTTTATTACAATTTTCACTAAATTTAAAAGAGCTATCCACAAAGACTCCTAAATCCCTCTCACTGTTTGTGGATTTTAGTTTAATATTGTTCAATGTATACTCAATTTCTAAATTATTATTCCCTAAATGCAAAACTCTACATTTCTCAGCATTGAACTCCATTAGCCAATCCCTAGACCAGTTCTGTAATATTTTATATCATACTTCAAAATCTCAGCATCTTCAATGTTGTTTACTATCTTTGCCACTTTAGAATCATCTGCAAATTTAGTAAATTTTGATACAATATCTATGTCAATGTCATTGATGTAAACTAAAAATAACAGAGGTCCTAAAACAGAGCCTTTGCAAACCATTCTTCACTGCTACCCATTCCGAGAACTCGTCCTCGACACACACCCTTTGTTTTCTATTGCTTAACCAATTACCTATCCACTTTAAAAGTTTGCCCGTTATTCCATGTGCTTCCAACTTACTAAGTAATCTTTTATGTGGAACTTTTAGGTTTTTAGCTACTGCATAGTTTCAGCTGCTGAATTGTTTCAGGTGCTATATAGCTTCAGCTGCTGTATAGATTCAGCTGCTGCATAGCTTCAAATACTGCATAGCTTCAGCCTTCAGCTGCTGCATATGGCGTCAGCGGCGGCAGTGTATTTACTTTCTCTTCCGTTATCTGTTATAATAACTGCCTACAAATATTACACCATTTGTTTCATTGTACTCATCTGCTGCTGTCAGATTAAGACGATGTAAACGATGTTTTGTATGTGTGTAGACGACAAGAAGCTGTTTGTTGGAATGCTAAACAAGCAACAAGGCGAGGCTGACGTAACGCAATTATTTCAACCATTCGGTTCAATTGAAGAGTGCACCATACTGCGAGATCAGAACGGAAATAGCAAAGGTTAATATAATCATGATACCATCCAATTCTATGTGTACCAGAGTGTTAATACCACGTGTAATAAATTGTTAATGTATAAACGCATGTAATTATATAATATAAGTAGGCAAAATTGTAAATGTATAAACGCATGCAATTATATAATATAAGTAGGCAAAATTGTTAATGTATAAACGCATGCAATTATATAATATAAATAGCAAAAGTCAAATTTTTACCCAATGTGAAATTTTCTCTGTACCATTCAAGTCCATTGCTCTGAAGCATAAATATATTTTTATTTTCAAATTCTATAAAGATCTTAAGCAAAAGTTAAGATCTTTATGGAAAATAAGTTTATTTTCTTTAAATTTAATTTTATCTTAATATTGACAATGACAATCGACTGACTGGTTACGAATGCAAGAGTACATTCAGTTACACTTAAAATAAACACTGGCCTAACTACTGAAGTAAAATAAATCGGAAATCAGGATTTAAAATCCTGCAGAAATAAGAAAAGAAAGAAGAAATATCTTAAGAAATAAGAAGGCAGATGAAAACAACATCTGGAGAAGAATGCGCAGGTCTGGTGTAGCTCTTAGATTACAAGCCTTAGGGCAAGAGCACGATCCTGTGCATTATTTATTTGTGAAGTGCCTCTCGTGGGAGGAAGCAGTGCTTTAGCTGCCCAACCCTCGATCAAGAGTTCCTGGAGCAAAGCCGTCCAATCTGTGCCTACAGGACTCGAGAAATGTCTGCTGCTAGGTTTTAATGGAAGCTCAGAGTTACTGTTAGACCCAAGCAAAACACATACAATATATTATCTTGAAAGTGAATTTAGGAATTCAGTTTACAAAATTAATTAATTAAGAAATATATGAAATGAAAGACGTATTGTTTGGAATTCAAACTCACATTAAGTAGAAAAAAATGCTATCTGTTCATTTTCTAATTATTCAAGAAGTGAAATTGGTAAATGAGAACTTTAGGTAGATATCTGATGTAGACTGAAATCTGGTGACAGATGGGAGGTAGACGGTCAATAGTGAAGGAGGTGTGGCATTGGAGTGATGCTAATCAATAGGGAGATTTTTATTAAATGAGAGAGAGGGAGAGAGAGACTAAGAGAGAGAGAGAGAGACTGAGAGAGACTGAGAGAGACTGAGAGAGAGACTGAGAGAGTGAGAGAGACGGAGAGAGAGAGACTGAGAGAGAGAGACTGAGAGAGAGAGAGAGAGAGTGAGAGAGGTGCTTGAAAAGAATATTATAGGGAATTTGGTAATCAGACAAAGGCAAATTTTTAGAAAACCAATCAGCCTGACAGATGGGTCTATTGCATATCTGACAGTACCTACTGGTATACAATAGACAGCCATATGCCCTTACTTACACACACTGAGAAATGAGAATAGTTATATTTCTTAAATGGTTTAAGAGAACAGTTGTTGGGTGAAGATAGACATGTAAATATAAGGCATATATAGATAGGTAGAGAGGGAGAGACATGGGCAGCTAGACTGATTTAGACGTGACCTTTAAGACGGATGAAAACATGGGCAGCCATACAAATAGACCTATGGGCAGACAGGAGAGATAGAGATAGGATATAGCAGTCAGGTGATGAAATAGTCCGTGAGACTGACGAAGGCATAGTCAACAGACAGATGTAGATTTGTCAGAGAGACAGATAGAGACATAGTAAAGCAGACAGATGAAGATATGTAGAGAGAGAGCTGGGGAGAGGAACAACTTGATGTATAGAGGAACAGGGACTGCTCGGAATTTAGATGAGATGGATATTAAGAATAAGACAAATAAGTCCGTGTCGACCGATGACCGGTTGCATCCATCAAAATTGTAGCAGAGATTTGCAACCGAATATAGAAACATATATTGCAAAAGATTGCATTGCAACTGTAAATCTGTACTACAGTTTCTTTAATATCCTATAGGAAGTCCTTGAATAGAGTCATTACGTAACTATATTGCATTATTACTAACTCTATCAAATTCTAATCTAATCCGCATCCGTCTCAGATAGATAAAGCTAAGTGGATAAAGTGTGGTAATACGCCGGTTTGGAATCTCATGTACTATTGTACATTTTTAAGGTTTATATCAATTTGGCACAATGTATTATATTTATGATAGTTTTCATAATTTCTACCATATTCGTATGATTCATATTGTTATTTCTCATTCTGTTTCTCTTTGTTTCTTCTCTCTCTCTTTTTCTCTCTCTCTTTCTCTCACTCTCTCTCTCTCTCGCTCTTTCTTTCTTTCTCTCTCTCACTCACTCTCTCTTTCCCTCTCACTCTCTCTCTCTCTCACTCTCTCTCTCTCTCTCTCTTTCGCTATCTCTCTCGCTCTCTCTTAATCTCACTCTCGCTCTGTTTGTCTCTCTCTCTCTCTCTCTCTCTCTCTCTCAACCTACATTTATGTCACTATATCTCGCTCTGTCTGGTTTTATTCAAATGGCAGGTGTTATGTATATATATATATACATGCTCGCTGCCTGTTCCAACTTAAAAATCTCTACATCACCCAAAAGATTCATTCTTTATCAAAACAAAAATCAATGGCATTAAAAACTTCTATGATGATATCCCAATGCCTTCTACTAGTAGCCTATTCGCCTTTAACTATACAAGCAGTATCAGTTTGTCAGATTCGAACTGTCGGGGCCGCCACTGTTGTTAGCGGACGCATACACAACTGCCAGTGACTATCTATAGACAGCTGATTGCCAGGGTTGTGCTGCTAGCAGTGCAATATGACATTGCTCTGATGTACAAGCTCCCTGATATACCGATGACTACGACGACAACAGTTAAATAATTCAGAGACTGAAGTAGTTTAGGATTGCGAGCACGTTCTCTGCCTCTAATGTTGGGAATAAGAGAGGAATTTACTGGATCCCAGACGTGCAGTTGTGGCTTTTATTATACCAACAGCAGACTTTTCTCTGAGAGAACTTCTATAACTAGACGTTAGAGAGAACTTCTACATATAGAAATTGAAGAGAACTTCTACAACTAGACGTTGAAGAGAAATTCTACATCTAGTTATTGAAGAGAACTTCTACATCTAGACATTGACGAGAACTTCTACATCTAGACATTGAAGAGAACTTCTACATTTAGACATTGAAGAGAACTTCTACATCTAGACATTCAAGAGAACTTCTACATCTAGACATTGAAGAGAATTTCTACATCTAGACATTCAAGAGAACTTCTACATCTAGACATTCAAGAGAACTTCTGCAACTAGACATTTGCTGTAGTATCCTGCATTATTTCGTCGAATTTAGACTTTTTAGAGATGATTTGGCAGCTTTTTCTATCATCAAGAAACGATTCGCACAATAGGCGATCGACGCAAATCTCCTTTTCTTTAATTTCCTTTAACTTTGGACTGGTTTTTCGTATTTTGGAATTTGCACCGTTCTTTACCTAATATTTGCTCACTGGCTTGTATTTGTCTCAATAGTGCTCGATGTTTTCATGGACGATAGTAGCACTCTAATTGTTGTTATTATTATTAGGCCAGCGACCTATGATAATGTAGGTTAATGAATACACATTGTTAACACGTTTACAATTGCTTTATTAAGTTATCTCAGTTATAATTAAGTTTCCTTCTTCACTACTGCCGCAGTATGAAATTCTCTCGTCTACTATAACGAACTATACATATCTAACTAATACCGCCATCAAAATAACGATTAAAATGAGATTTAATCTGCTGCCATGTCATCTACAAACAATTATAAATGGTTCATGCAGTGCATCTAGTTAAGCATAATTACTAAAGCACACCTCAATCACTTTCCATTATACTTCCAATTTATTCCAATTGATTAATTATTTATTATTATTTTAATTGATTGATTATTTATTAATTGCATTCCAATCGGATTCCAAGCAAATCCGCTTGGAATGCCGAAATCTCTAAACGTTGATGGTGCCTATGGGTGATGAATCCCTTTATAGATTAAGAGTGACATGCTTAGTTGTGATATTAGTATAATGGCGTACAGTCTGTCATAGGATTGCTGCAGACTCAGTGGAACATGGAAGAATGGAATTTGGCGATGTCATTGTTTACTATGCAATTATAGCAGCTCGCATGTTGTGATTGACAACATGGGATCACTTCTCAAGTTAGCAATCGATGACAGATTTAGCCTAAAAGTATGACAGGCTTTGAATATCTTATATGAATTGGATTTAGAGTTTTTACATCCTTTTGAAGGAATAGATAGTAAAGAATTTAGTGTGGACCACGCACCTGTATGGTTATACAAGACAACCGCTAAGAAATGATGATATTAGGATACTAGAAGCATTAAAATGATGCAATTGAGAAAAATGGAGAAAATCCAATGATCCGACTAGATTACGAACTAAGGAGTGCTAAATAGGGTTGGCATAAATAGACAATTTTGAAATATCATATGGAATAGGAAAATAACTGGTTTGGTCACGTACTGAGAGGGAATGGTTTGCTGAAAATAATTGAGGGTAGAATGGAAGGAAAAAAGATTAGAGAAAGACCAATGCCTGGAATGATAATTTGATATCTATAAGTCGTCGTGTATATATGGAGAATATGGCAGAGGATAGAAATACAGTGTATGGAGAAGTTATATGCCATAGACCTGTCAGTTGGTCTATGTGAACAAAGACATATTTACTAAAACCAAATGACTGGGGAGTTATAGTAATTTTTTATTTAATATTTATTATTCTTATTTGTGTATGAGCAATATAAATTGCATTAAACTATTTATTTCATGTTGTTTAGGTTGTGCATTTGTCAAGTTCTCTAACCATTCTGAGGCCCTGGCCGCAATATCAGCTCTGCACGGCAGTCAAACTATGGCTGTGAGTTAAACACCTTTCTTTGTCGTCAGATTAAATTATATTACCAGGCAGTGCGTAAAACTTAACTTTATGTGATAACGATCTATTGTTCATAGGGATAGTACCTGGGCTGTATATTTTAAATGTTGCACTTTAATATCCAGTTTCATGGAGCGGACTTAACAATGGATTTGATTCATGTAAACTAATTTCCTGTTAGACTTTTAATTGCAGGATAAAACATTTTCATTTCATGAAGGAAGATTAAACTAAGTTCAACTTATCAGCTGTTAGTTGCTTTCAAAAATGAAACGCACGCTCTCATTGGCTTAATGACCACTTGTGGGTGTGTTTTGTAATGACACTTCTTACCGGACAATTAGAGTCCTAGAGCATTCAAATATTTAAACAATATTTGTATTTTAAACAGAAAATTGCAGATTTAGGCCTAAATATTTTTGAAACAAGCAGAATATAAGCAAATAATTAAGTGTTGGAGTATGTTTGGCATTTATTTCTCATTGAGAATTGGATCATTCTTTGGTTGGTCGGTAATTGAAGGCGATAGTCATGTTCTTGAAGAAGAGTCTTTGGGCTTCTGATCTTGACTTTAAACCCACTTAAACCAATAATAAATTACATATTCTGCTGATATATGAGCGCTTTTGAGAGCATTGTTTAATCTTTTTAAAATTTTATCGCTTAAATATAATTTTTAAGTAGTACATTTTTGACTTGTTTCCTCGAGTTTTGACTTAGCCTACGTTAGGTACATTAGGTGTTATGCGCTCATAGGAACTCTAGAAGCATAGATTATAATAGTATGAGGGAAGATGAAAATGAAATAAAATAATAGAGGAGGGCTGTAGAGCAACAGACAACGCAACAAATCGTAGAGAGGGAGCGAAGTTGCTCGTTGACAACAGATTTCTATATTTAGCATCAGATTGCTATATTTAGCATCAGATTGCTATATTTAGCATCAGATTGCTAAATTTAGCATCGGATTGCTATATTTAGCATTGATGAATTCGGCATTGAAGTAAAATTGTGAGTTATGTTCTGTGATCCAAAATATACATTACTTCACACTTCTCAGAAGAAAGCACTTTATAATAAAATAGACACCTATCGATTAGAATTGTAACATAGACTCGATGTAATTATTAAAATTATTTAGCACATTATCACCGATATATAGACTATTGTAATACGAAATGAATATGGCAAGAAGTGTTGAGAGGGTGAATGAAGAAGTAAATAAATAAATAAATAAATATATATATATATATATATATATATATATATATATATATATATATATATATATATATATATATATATATATCTGTGCCTAGGGAGCGTCTTCCAGCCTGGTGGTAAAGTTCGCGGACTCGGAGAAGGATCGTCAGGTGAGGAGGATGCAGCAGATGACCGGACCCCTGGGGATACTCACCCCCCTCTCATTATCTCAAATATCCCCCCTAGGGGCTTACACCCCGGTTGCCTATCCCAACGTATGTGCAACATTTTATTCGTTTATATAGCATAATTACTTTGGACTTTGGACTGATTTTCTGGATTTGGAATTTGCACCGGCGTTTGACCTTCTTGTTGCTCGCCGGCTTGATTTTGTCTGTATAGTTCTCGATGTTGTCATTGATGACTGTAGCACTGTAATTGTGGTTATTAATAATCATCAATGTGCAGATTCTATGTAAGTTATGCTAAAACAGTAATTAAAATAATATTACAGTTTTATTGCTTTCTGGATATCAGCTATACATTTTGCGATCAGTATACTTCGCCTTAAATTCATCATAATCATCATCATCTTCCCTTAAATCCCAGTCTAACCAGGGTCGGAATACGAATAGGCTTTCTTCAGTCCTCTCTGTCCCACACCATATCATCAGTCAATCCCTTATACTATACTTCGCCTTAAATTAATTAATAATTATAAATCAATTTCTTGATACCTTTGATTACTATTCGATTGGCATATATGAAATACATGAAAACGCTTTCGAGTGAGGAAACTTTTTTGCGTGGATGTCAATTTTATTTATTACTGCGCAATGGGTGTTTCACGAGACGGGCTAATTAACACTCGAGTTATTTAATGAAGTACCTCATCTCTGATATTAATTTAAAAAGTTTTTTAGCTTTTGCATCTGGGCCAAGGAATAGGCTTGTCGTTAGTTGCACGTGTCGTAAAAGGCGACTAAGCAAGAACTGAGGAAGACAACGGGAAACCACACCAACAGCGGTATTTTCCCATGCCATGGTCTGAATAAGGTGTGAGTCATTTGCATAGTCATTTGTGAAATGATCCAGACAGTGCTTTGAATGAAGCGTAAAAATAAACGGTGAGTAGGAATATATACTTTGGACCTGCCACTTGGCAGAACACTAAAGAAAGGTAGAGAGGGAGAGAGATAGATTGAGAACTATATATACGGCATACTCGATATACACGATATATACTGGACTCATAATAGTAATAATTAGCTGGAGCCAGTGGCGATGTCGGTACGTTAGGATACTCATCAGCGGATCAGTATGTACGGGGTTCAAATCCTGGGCACGCCCGTCATAGACAATGCTTTCGAGTTAGCATACTGACGTTAGCATTAGCTTTTTTTATCTTTAATATAGTAGAAGCTCCTATCTAATTATCCTGGGGTCTTTTACATTACTTTACATCTATGCAAGCTTATGTATTTCTATGTATTGTTTATGTAGTTTAATGCATTTTTATGAGTCTCATGTATTTCTAATAACTTTTAATTTATATTATGTATTTTTAATTATTTTTCATTTATATTATGTATTCTTAATTATTTTTCATTTATATTATATATTTTTAATTACTTTTCATTTATATTATGTATTTTTACAGTTGATATCTCAATCGTCAGCAATGATGACAGCCCTACAGGGTGGATTGGTCCCCCCTGGTTTAAGTCCTAATGGTGCTATAACCACCCCCTCCCTAACTCAACTTACCCCACTACCTGCCCCGGGTCCTCAGCACAACGGCATCAGCTCTCCTACAGAGTCGCCATCTTTCGGTATGGTGCTATTACTATTCTAACTACTCTCTTACGTTCTATTCTAAGTTAGCTGATGATAAAAATAAAAAACGTTCCTATACCTGCGCTTATTCCATTGCACTCGAGACGTTCTTGACATCTGCAGCTGGTGTGGAAACTGAAGTAGATATTTTTTGTAATGTGTGACTGCCGCTATAACATTACAGCTTTACTAAGAGTAAATATTTATTATATATATAAATTAGTCAAGTCTTAGTGAAAAGCGTGTGGAAACGACATTGATTTATAGTCTTAATTATTTATTACTATTTATTTTATTTTACAGCTTATTCATATCTTATTAATACACAGTGAAGCTCACAAATTCAATTTAATTACTGGCGTTGTTAATCACTGATGTCTTTTTAAAACTGATTCGATTAATATAATAAGCTCATATGAAATGGTACGATGACTGTTAATTCTATAATTGATTGATTGATTAGGTAATCTGAACGGCGGAGACACGCCCACAGTTTTTTCACCTCTAGCATTCACAACATTCCCTATTCAGCACACGAATGGTCATCCCACTATAATAGATCCTAATTTCATTCCGCAATATCCAGGTAAATGATATTATTTGATGGCTAAACGATTTATCGTTTTCACGTGATCATAACTAATATAACTCATTTGCTCTCAGACTGATAGTTTAGTTTTCCATTGTTTGCTAGTTTCTATCAATATATTTTGATTATTGATTGATTTTTAAGCAAAGTTTCTTGAAAATCAATAATAATTGACTAGGAGAAGAATTAATCATTACTTACGAGTTTTAAACTGTTGACTGATAGATTTATTGAATAAGTGAAAGATTGAAATTTATTAATTAATTAATTTTGAAATTTATTAATTAATTAATTTTGATAGATAAGTTTATTGATAAGTGAAAATTGAAATTTATTAATTAATTTTTTAATTTAGATAGATTGTTTATTGATAAGTGAAAGATTGAAATTTATTAATTAATTAATTTTGATAGATAAGTTTATTGATAAGTGAAAGATTGAAATTTATTAATTAATTAATTTTGATAGATAAGTTTATTGATAAGTGAAAGATTGAAATTTATTAATTAATTAATTTTGATAGATAAGTTTATTGATAAGTGAAAGATTGAAATTTATTCATTAATTAATTTTGATAGATAAGTTTATTGATAAGTGAAAGATTGAAATTTATTCATTAATTAATTTTGATAGATACGTTTATTGATAAGTGAAAGATTGAAATTTAAGTTTAACGTTTGATCTATACCACAATATAATGTCAAAGAGATCCTTCGGAACTTCTATTCTTATCGGATACAAAAGCATTCTATTCAATATGATTGTTATTTTAATCGATTTGCCAAAAAGTCGAAGTTTACTATTGTGATTGATTGATTGATTTTCTTGTAGCCATGTTAAATGGTGAAGCTCTTCAGCAGGCCTACGCAGCATTCCAACAATTTCCAGGCGCCTATGGTATGTTACTCGTTAATCCCATTACTAGTTTTTGTTAACATATTCTAGATTATTTCATTACCATTCTTTTCTCTGATTTGCTGCAACGGCGTAGTTCCATCATAAACTGATGTTTTTCTTTCAAATCTTAATTTATCATTAAGTGTTAATGAACTCTAAGGTAGATTTCCATTGCCTTTCTCTTATCGTCGCGTGCAACCCCATATTTTGGCGTTAAGAGAGCGAGAAAAAGACAGACATACGAATATGCTAATCATATTTTCATAAAATTGCTGAAATAAATAGTATTGCTATGTAACTTCAGGCATGTAGTATTTATCATATGGATATCAAAGTATGCTTCATAATTCTATTTATATTTCTTTGTGTTGTAGCTGAAAATAAGATCAACCACACTAGCCCTGATAAGTTATTATTTTTGTTTTAAATTTTAATAATTTAACTTCTATCATTTCAGCTATACCTACTCCTCTAGGATCGCTTCAGCCTATACTGGCGCATCCGGCTCTCACCAGTATCTCATCATCTACCGTTCAGAAAGAAGGTTTGATAATACAACACAATGCAGTACAGTACAATACAGTACAGTACAGTACAATACAATACAGTATAATACAATACGGTACAGTATAAAACAATACAGTACAATGCAATACAATATAGTACAGTACAGTACAATACAATACACTACAGTGCAGTACAGTGCAGTACAATGCAGTACAATGCAGTACTGTGCAGTGCAGTGCAGTACAATGCAGTACAGTGTAGTACAGTGTTGTATAATGCAGTACAGTGTAGTACAGTGTAGTACAGTGCAGTACAGTACAGTACAGTGCAGTACAGTGTAGTACAGTGTAGTACAGTGCAGTACAGTACAGTACAGTACAATGCAGTACAGTACAGTGCAGTACAGTGCAGTACAGTACAGTGTAGTACTATGAAGTACAGTGTAGTACAGTGTAGTACAGTGCAGTACAGTACTGTGAAGTACAGTGTAGTACAGTGCAGTACAGTACAGTACAGTACAGTGTATTGCAGTACTGTAATGTACAATACAGTACAATACAGTACAGTACAGTACAATGCAATAGAGTACAGTGCAGTATAGTACAATACAATACAAGACAATACAATACAGTGCAGTACAGTACGATAGTGTGCAATGCTATGAACAGCAATACAAATAAGAGTGAGCAAGGACAATTCTAGAAGCTGATCGTTAAGTTGTTAACATACTTGTTTGATAACAAAGAGATCGCGGGTTCGCAAACACTCCTGATAAATCTCAAACAGTACACATTACTATAGAAACGCCGTTAAATTTCGCTTTGTAGGTAACTATACTTAGCATATCAAGCAATTAGGTGAAATTAAAAGTACTGCTTGTATAAAGCCTATTTTCTTAAGAAGAAGAATTTGAAATTAATTTCGCTCTCATTTTGTTAATGAAGTAATTGCCAAAAATTAAAAAATATCTCTTAACTGGTGGATTACCATAGCGTTTGTGTGATTTATTGGTAATCTGCTGATTGCCTGAAGAAATGCTAGATTAAAGGTTGCTCGATATAAACTGGTTGTTTGATTGATTGGTTGTTTGATTGGTTGTTGGATTGATTGGTTGTTTGATTGGTTGTTTGATTGATTGGTTATTTGTTCGAATGATTAACTAATTTAATGATAATTCGATTTAATAACACTTTGATTGAATCACTTTTTTGCTGATTAATTAATTTATTGATTTAATTGATTAATACATTCTATTCATTCGTGTTTATTCCAGGTCCAGAAGGCTGTAACCTCTTCATCTATCATCTACCGCAGGAGTTTGGGGATGCGGAACTGGCTCAAATGTTTCTGCCGTTTGGAAATGTCATAAGTGCCAAGGTCTACATAGACCGGGCGACCAACCAGAGCAAGTGCTTCGGTATATAATACTTAACTGATTTACTAGTTAACTAGTTTACTTACTTGTTACTAGTAGTTCTTAACTAGTTAATATTTGGTTTAATATGATAATAATCAGATAATTATAAAGTTAGCTTGCTTGCTAGTTGTTTTTCGCTAGTTAATTACTAGTTAGGCCTAGCTGTTATATCAGTCAGTTTCCAATTAACTTTTCATTTAACTACATTAGCTATATGCTTAGCTATCTAGCTATCATTTATATCTTAGCTATCATTTAGCTATATGCTTAAGTCGGTTACAACTAGCTGAGTTACTAGTTATCAGCGCTAATAAATTAGAGAACGGATTAATTTAGATGAGAAAAAATAAGTTATCTTAAATTGTTTCCTAAACCTCTTTATCTGTTACTTAGTCGCCTCGTACAGTTTGCGGTTGATCTATTCTTTAGTGGTCTAGCCTAACATAGTATAGTGGTTGTATGATTTAGGTTTCGTGAGTTTCGACAACCACCCTAGTGCTCAGGCTGCTATACAGGCCATGAACGGGTTTCAAATAGGAATGAAACGTTTGAAAGTTCAACTAAAGAGGCCTAAAGACTCCAATAGACCGTACTGATCCTTACTGATTTTGAAGCAAATTAACATAACAGAAGGTAATAAGTTATATCATTTATATCTGACAATTCTTCTTAACGTAACTTAAAACTGTGCGACTGTGTCAGTATTTTAAAAATGCATACATATGTAATAATTTATACCATAAATATGTTTGTGGCAACTCCACCAGTATCTGTCCTATATTACCTCATGTTCTGCTCCATAGGTTCCTCGGGTAGCCACAAACCACTATAAATTTAACCCACATTAATCCAATTTAATTCAATGTAATCCACTGTAATCCAATGTAATCCACTGTAATGCATTGTAATACACTGTAACACAATGTTATCCGCTGCTGCTTTCAGTGTAATCATTACGAGATTATTTACAATAGTTAATACCAATAATAAAATTTATTAATATGTTTGTTTTTTATACGTACAAAATATATGCGCTTGTGCTGTGGTTAATAAATAAAATAAAAATTAAAAAAATAAATTAATCATTAATAGTTATATTATTCTAAATTGCACTTTCCACAAATCAATGTTACAATTTCTCATTAAAATGAAGTTTAAAAATAATCCAACGAGAATATAAATACTTAAGCAATTGTTGTGTTTAACCCGGTATCTTTAAATATGTACATTTTTTTTGCTCTTAACAAATGAATTCGGTTCATTATAATTCAGTCGGTATTTGATATAGACTAGAATTGGGCTGTATCCTAGATAGATAAAACTTTTAACAAATATGCAACTTATGAGACGTAAATAAGACTTTAAAATTTTGTCCCGTATGTACTTGAATGATTGTCATTAAATTAAGACGCCAAACTTTTCACACGAATCATGTACAACGCAGCAGGCTCAATCTTAAATAGCTTTTGACATAAAGTTAAAATGTAAATTGGGGTGTTTTTATAATGCAGACAATATCAATGATTCAATTGACTTCGCATGTAAATGAATCAAATCCGCTATGTAAGTTTTGTCGTACGTCTGGCAGTGTGTATGTGTCGATGTTTCTACTTTATATGTTCGTTAATGATGACGATTCTGACATCATATGCGGATGATAAATGGACGAAAAGCTAGAATTATTTATTTAAATAATATGGATTATTAATAAGCTATGGTCATTGCAGTATTCGTTCAGGATAGGCTACAAATTTAAAATATCGTTTTCCATCTAACTCAGATAGGCCTACTTGTGTGAAATAAGAAACAGTTTAAAAATGGCTTATGACCTATCACATGTCCATGTCATCATGTATCATATGTGAATGATCGGAAATATCAGAAAATAAGCCATCCAATAATATGGTTATCCGATCGATCTATGTATAAATCGATCTATTAGCGCAATAACAATAACCAACAAACTTGATAGTCAGTAGATTTTCTTAGAAACTAATCAAATAGTAAATTCATCACTCAAGAAATTAATTATTTGCCTATATCTGCCCGTATCTGAATGAAACATATTCGCAAGGAAGACTTAACGTCCGATTATTTTCTCATGCAAAATTATACTTGTATAATCATATGCACTATTATTAAAATAATTATAATCTCACAAAAATCAGTTTAATCTACAGTTAAGCCTGGTTATAACGTAACCTTCTGTGTTTGCTAAATGTTCTCCTTTATACACGTGCTTGTCACACTTAGTTTTAATGTATTGCTGTTGTGATAGTTGTATTTTAATGTATTCTGTTGTATTTGGATGTTGTATTAGATGTAATTTAAGTTGTATTTTTCGTATGTGTTGTATGCGATTGTGGCTGCAGCGATATATTGTGCATCTGACCTTATATCTGCATTTAGGAGCTAGCTTGATGCATATAAATGATTCTATCAGTATTTTACTTGTAGCTTTACCCAAAACCAACGCACATCTTTACCGAAGATCCTTCCTTCTTTTGTCTATGTTTTGATATCGAAACACTCCTATGGTTAACTCTTAGCATTCGTTTAAACGAAGCAGCGCTGAACCATGATAGCACAAGTATGCGACTAAGCTGTCAGGTATTGGCAGACTACCTGGCAAAAAGGCTAGTTGATAGTAAATCGAATGTTCAGTGATCATTTAAATTAATCATTAACTAAACTCACTTGTCAACCCAATCTTTAAATAGGGAGAAAAAGAGTGGTACAGAAATTATTAAACAAGTGATCAAATTTGCGTATTTTAACTTGGATCATTTATCATGGCTAAGATCTGAATATGAAGAAAATACGGATTTAATGACTAGATATTTTATTAATACTTTTACAACTCATCCTACATTTTCAAAAACTGTTCTTTGTTTAAATGTATATCCTTGAATTTTTTCTATTTATCTAAGTATACATATAAACAAATATATGTATACATGTAGATGTTTGTACTAGACAAACAAGTGATTAGAAAGTAGTGATAGTAAAAGGAATAATCGATGTGGTGTAATACTATCCAAAATTGAGGTAATACAAAATCTTAATTTCAGTATACATGAGCATACACAATGTTTTTCGCATTGTAATGTTAACGATATTTCAAGGCGATTTTACTGAAAGATCTTCTAGTCATACGTACAGTATTGTTTTATTGACGTTAACAATTAATTTGACTGATTTAATGTTTTTGTATAAACTTATTTATATTTTCAGATAATTTGGATTTGTTCCAGTAGCCTAATTCAGCTAACATGAATCATCAGAGCACTGCCTATCAGGAATTGAGGGAAGATACTGAAAATATAGAGATGAATAGAGATGGAGAGAAGATAGTGAGACTATAAAGATGAAGAGAAGAGATTGAGAAGATAGAGATAGAGAAATTAGAGATGGAGATAATAAACTATTTTGGAGCATTCAATTCAGACCCTGCTAATCAGGTTCATTACTATTAAATCAGCTAATCAAATAAGTAATTAATCAGTAAGTAGCCTACATTTCTAGAACGAAGCTACTGTGCAGGGTTTCACAACCGTAATCAAATGAGCTCAGTATGACATATGTATAGCAGTCAAGTAGAATAGTAGCAAGTCTCAGATAAGATACAATAAGCTGTAAATGTAATTTTATAGACTAGATTTTAAGCTTAGACTAGACTTAAGTTTAGACTAGACTTATCGTATATATGTACTAGGTGTACAATGTATGCCTGGACTAGCCTTGAGCATTAGACTAGAGTTAAACTTAGACTAAACTTAAGTCTAGCCTAGACTTAAACTAAATGATAGATCTTACAATCTGTTGACCGAGATCATTGGTACAGAACTCAATGACAAAGGGACGCTAATGACCAGGTTATGACACCGCGACTATGAATCTAAAACCGCAAAGTTACCATTTACTCGCTGATCTAGTTCAGTGCACAGCGTTCATATTGCAAAGAGTGTTTTTTAAATACAATCAAAGTAGGCTATCTAGCCAAATTTATCTTTAAAATAGAATTAGTCAACACAGTAAATACTATAATTCTTAGAAACATTTTCAAAGATTTTCTCTGATTTTCTAAGAGATCTTTATGGTGTTTTATTATTCGATTCTAAACTTTTTTATCCGAGATTAATATAAAGTTTTAAAAATTGAATTTTGACGAGGCTGTAATTAGTCACAAGAGGAAAGACTAATTTTTTGTGCGAAATTAATTTAAGCCCACAATTTGAATGTTGCAATCGTCTAGCAGGCGAAGTTGAATATTTCGCAGTAAAAAGTGCTTTTAAAACATCTGACAGTTTACGACTTATACGTGTACAACTATTTTTGTCTACTGCTAGAAGTTCAAAACTGCTGCGTACTTTCAAAGAGTTTGTACAGTCGCTTCTGAATAACACTGTGACTATAGACAAGAAAAGTTTAATCAAAATTTTTGACAAAAGTTGAATCAAAATTTCGTTTATAGCTATATTTTTACAAAAATTTGTTACTGATATTTAATAGGTGTTTTAGATTTGAAGAAAAATGTTCGAAATGGAGAGAGAGGGTGTAGTAAAACTTCTTATCTTGCATTTTTATTATTTTTATTATTATTATTAGCAATAGGAAACTGATTTGTTCTGACTTTTCTTGTCTATACTTGCTTGTGACAGCTGGATCGTTGCAATTTATATGTCTTATAAATTGATGGACATATCAAAGTGATAATTGATAGGCACCTGAGGTTATGGACAATAAAAAGGTGAATACACGATTCGTATATACATACACGTACCGGTGGTTTCCATTTAAAATTTATGGCCAATCTATAGCCAAACGAATTTTGTAAACGATCCAGTTATATCAAGCCCATTTCATTATTTTTGCTTAACATGATTTTTAAGTTTTGCAGGATATCAATTGATTAGTCGCTAATATATAATTGCTTGTGTAAATAAAGTAGTAACTAGTTGCTAATGCTTTTATTTTTATTTATTGAATTCTACGCTGATTTCTTGTTTATCTAATGATTATCGAGCAATGCATTGTTTTTAGCCTAACATAATGACATTCATATAGTTTGTTACTTACTCTTGCATTCTGTTGTAAGGGTAAATTGATATTAAATATTAGGTACGGCGTTTTACAAAAATTTCCAGTTTCATCTTACAACTGCATCTTCCTGTAGTTAATCCTTAGCTCGCCCGTCACTGACATTGCTTTTTAAAGTTAAATTCTAACCACATTCTTACTTCTTCTAAAACACGTTCTTTATACTAAATAACGAAAGAACATTTTGAAAGATTTAAACAGAACTTATCAAAAATGGTGATTCGGTAATATTACGATTGCATTTTTGCACTTAACTAATATTTCCAATGCCGTCACATTTCCAGGAAAGATTTAAATGCGAGTGACATTAGTTTATCGCATAGCATTCAGTAGAGTATCCAGCTTATTCAAAATGGTTATCACAGTAGTGATCCACTTAATATTTTTTGTTTCTATTTGATTGTTGTTTTGTTTTGAAGTTAATCATATTTAGGACAATTGGCGCTATGTCTAGTATGACAATCTTTATCAACATTACATTTTCTAGTCATTCATACAATCTTTATCAATATTCCTAGTCATTAATGACAGTCTTTATCAACATTTCTAGTCATTAATGACAGTCTTTATCAACATTTCTAGTCATTAATGACAGTCTTTATCAACATTTCTAGTCATTAATGACAGTCTTTATCAACATTTCTAGTCATTAATGACAGTCTTTATCAACATTTCTAGTCATGACGTCAATATTATCTGCTGTATTTGTTTATTTCTATTTCGTATTCTTTTAGTTTTGAATTACTTTGAATGAGTGCATTCTAATTATGAGCAGTAGTTGAAACACTAGAAAATTATTATTTGAAATAATATAAAACATTTTGAATTATATCTTTCCGGCCAAGAAAAGAGAGAGAGAGAGAGAGAGAGAGAGAGAGAGAGAGAGAGATAGAGAAAGAGACCCTCAGAGAGATAGAAAGAGAGAGATTTTAAGTAACAAAAAAGGCCAAGATCCATCGTAGGTATCAATTTTGCACACATTTGCTAACTTTATATGAGATTTTGAAATAAAATTCAGTAAGCATAAATAAAACAAAACTACGAACACGAGGAAACCATCGAAAACACATGTGTATGTCTGCATAATGAAATTATTATAAAATAATGTGTGTGTAAATAATTTAGTAAATAATTACTAATTTTGCTTTCTATTAAAAACTATGATTTTGTCTGCGGTCGAGCAAATAATCAAACAAATGTGTACATAGTAGAGTTCTATTTTACTATCTATACAGAGACTTTGTGGTTATTCTTTTATTGTTAATTATTCATATCGAATTCGTTCTTGTTGTATCAATTTATCACGATCAATCAAGGCAAGAGCAGTAGAATTAGTCTACAAAAACCTAAATTGCTGTACCGTTGATCTGTTTTCTTTTGATTTATATAAAAATTTCTTTAGCTACACGCAACTCTGACCTTTTATGAACTTCAACATAGTTGCCAGGAATTTCCATGAATACGAGAAGCACAGTCATAGCTAACGATGAGTTATTAAATATTGTTAAAGAAATAATTTATTACCGATAATTTTTGAACTACTACGATAATTTATAATAAATTATCGCTAAAGAACAATTACTGTACAAAGAGACGAGAATATACGAGAGCCTTTATATAGGTTAAAAACAACAACAACAACATCAACTACCAGAGAGCTACCGTAGTCCATAACAACATCGAGCACTGAACTCAGACGGCATGGAGCAGATGGCCAATGGAATGTTCTAGTAGATAAGCGACGCAGTGAATTGTGAAAAGAAAGCTGAAAGATTTTCTGCATCACATCAGAATATAGAAACAGACTCCTAATTAATCTCACTCGTTCTCTCTAATGAAAGTTTGCACTGTGTCAATGTGGATAATTCTAGTTAATGCACAGCAAGTGTAAACAAACTCAATTGAATGTCAGACAAGTAGATGCCTGTAAACAACAACAACACAGTCAGACTGCTACTGCTGTCCACGACAACATTTAGTACAACATTGTAAACTCTCTCTCTCTCCATCTCTCTCTCTTAGTGCACTGCCTACTGGCAGGTCCATGGTATATAACGCCTCTACTCTTCTCTGTCTTCCGCTTTTCTCTTCCATCCCACATATACATAAGCAAGACAGGCTAATTCTATCCAGATATGACGAAGCTTAGGTAAATATTTCAGTACTTTGTTCCGGATATTGTAAGCAGTTAGGTGTAGCAATGAAATAATGCAACTACGTACATAGAAATAAATTAATAAGCTAAATATGCGTTAAAATACTTATAACAGCAACATATTCAAGCGAGATAGTGAATTTGACCCGCCGCTTAACAGAACTAACTCTATCAATATAACATACAATATGTACAAATAAACGTGTTCAAAAACACACAATTTATCAATAACATCCATCATCTAAGATATCAGCTTCCGGCAAAGAAATGGACTTTAATTCCTTCCTGCGTAGCATTCTATCTCTGGAGGTTGTTTAAACATTGTAGAAATATAGATAAATTATGCAGCAAACATCAGAGCCAATATCTGTTGAACTACGTACGTTGAAATTTAAACTTAATCATCCATTTGTAAGCAGATTCTATGCTGTTAATTCAGTCTTCAATGTCATAAAATTGAAATAATTTAAGTTTATGTCTTAATCTGGATTTCAAATACTCGTTTTAAAACAACTATTGCAAAGATAACGCTATTTAATACTTCACACAGTCTTCAACAACTACTATTTCAGAATAGTCTAGTGAATTTTGATACAGAAAACTCAACAGCTATCATCAGTTGTTTTTATTTTGCAGATTATATTTCAGTGCAGCACATCATAATGTATATTTCATGTAGTATATACAATAAGTGCGGAGACTGGACACTGATCTAGTCTAAAGAGTCAATACAAAGTAGATTGGTTTACAAGCATATCGAGTTAATCAAGAAATCTGTCAATCATCACAACTATTGGCAATTATTACAAAATTATTTATTACATCCTCAAACTATTTTATCTCATCTCGGAGAATCTGTGCCTCGGAGAGTTCTTGCTGACTCAGAGAATACCTTCCTCGTATTCTTGTTGACTCAGAGAATACCCTCCTCATATTCTTCCTGACTCAGAGAATACCCTCCTCGTATTCTTGCTGACTCAAAGAATACCTTCCTCATATTCTTGCTGACTCAGAGAATACCCTCCTCATATTATTGCTGACTCAGAGAATACCCTCCTCATATTCATCCTCCCCCTCGTCGCCTGCAGTAGACCTCGAGGAGGCCTCTGTCACATCCCCCCCGCCTAGCTTCTTACTAGGCGCCCCCAACCCCTCGGGTACCCTCAAATCTCTCGCTAACTTCGTGAACTGAAATATTTACAGAGCTACGATTTGATGCAATAAGAATTAATTGCATTAAATTGCACCATCTCTCATACATAAAAAGTTAAGCTAATGTTGACGTCAGTTTCCTCACTCCAAAGCGATGTCAGTGACGGGCGAGCCCAGGACACCGACATCGCCACTGGCTCCAACCAGTGGCGATGTCGGTAAGATACTCGATGTATAGGATTCTAGATATAAAATAAAATCAGACGAAAGGGGTCTTTGAACACTGTGTTGATTTTGATTGAAAAGTTCAGCTTAACAAATAACTAATTCAGAACAGAATACTCTAAGAAATCATTTTAAAATAAAATATCAGTTCAATTTTAAAAATTAATTTAAGTTATAGCAGAATAGTTACGAAACATTATCTTGGACAATTGGTGTCTTGGTATTATTGAACTTTCTATTTGCTTTTTGTTCCATGTATGTTTGTATGTCTTCTGCGGTATGTCAGATTTCAACTAATAAACGAATATATATATACAGTATATAAAAGGATACGAGAATCAAGACCAGATAAAGCTACACTTAAAAAACTACTTAGAACTATAACGTGAGTATTAATAAAAGAGAAATCCAGGCTAACGTCATTCTCCATGAATTTGAACAGCGGACTCTTGACTATTTGCTCAGCTCTCTCCTGATCTCCCTCATCATAGGCCTCTAGTAATCTCTGTATTGGACCTGCCTCTTCACTCTCCGCAAAACCATTGTACCTGTTCAATCAATCAATCGATCGATCAGTCAATCAATCCAGCAATTGATCAGTCAATCAATCAATCAATCAATTGATCAATCAGTCAATCAATCTAATAAATCAATCAATCAATCAACCGAAAAATTAATCAATCAATCCATCAGTCAATCAATCAATCAATCAAACAATCGATCAATCAATTGATCAGTCAATCAATAAATCGATCGATCAATCAAACAATCAATCCACCAATCAACCTTTCTATTATGTGATCAGTCATTCAATTAAATGTTCACTCAACCTCTCAGGTAATTAATTAGCCCAGAGCTAGAAATCTCTGTATAAGACCTGCACTCTGAAAACCTGCCATAGTTCCTGATCAATCAATCAATCAATCAATCAATCATTCAATCAATCAATCAATAAGTCAGTCAACCAATCAATCGATCAATCAATCAATCTATCATTCAATCAAATTCCTGATCAATCAGTCAGTCTCCCATCACTCACTCATCCAATTACTTCTTGATAGTAAATTTTATAACAGTAGTTTTTCTTAAACATGTATGCAGTAGCATATCACAGCATAACAAAAATAGAGTGCTATTATCGTCCATGACAACATCGAGCACTATTGAGACAAAACCTCAGACAGGCTTGGAATGCCTGATCGGCGGCCACGTAGTCTCCAATGTGAAGTTTAACCAGCACCAGGCCCATGACCAGTTTACTCAGCACATCAACGCTTCCTGCCTTGTTGTAGAAATCTAACTCTCGCTTCAGTGCCTCTGCTGCTTCATTGTACCTGTTCATCATGATATCAAGCACTCTATAGACCTAATACTATCCATCAGCACCATGACTTAGGCTCGAGCAATTGTTCAGAGAACGCTGTTATATCAATTGTTCAGAGAACTCTGCTATATCAGTTGTTCAGAGAACTCTGCTATATCAATTGTCTAGAGAACTCTGCTATATCAATTGTTCAGAGAACTCTGCTAAATCAATTGTTCAGAGAACTCTGCTATATCAATTGTTCAGAGAACTCTGCTAAATCAGTTGTTCTGAGAACTCTGCTATATCAATTGTTCAGAAAATTCTGCTATATCAATTGTTCGGAGAACTCTGCTACATCAATTGTTCAGAGAACTCTCTATATCAATCATCATACACTATCATGATAAGTAAAGATGAATGTAACCATGCAGTTAACATAAATATTAGATTAACTTTATCATCATCTTCCCTTAAATCCGAAGTAACGAATAGACTTTCTCCAGTCCTCCCTGTCCCACACCATATCATCAGTCAATCCCCTATTAATCCATTTGTTTAAGTTTTGTGGCAATTACTGGAGCCTAGGCGCTCACCAACCGAATGCCCTTTCTGACGCTGGTATGGATCTTAGTGCGTTAGTCGCCTTCTATGACACGTGCTGTCACCGGTTGGACAAATTTTTCAAACGACCCGGACCCAACACGGGGATTAGATTAACTTTATAAAAGCCAAAAATCACTGAAATAAACAGTACTTTTAACTATTAATCTTATAGTTTAAACTTAAATTTAAAAGCCTAGAAATAGTTAGTACGAAGGCATGATATAAAAGAGTAAGTATGACAGAAGCTAAAGGTGCTGCCAGGAATTGTGTGTGCATAAGTATGTGCAATATAAGTTGTGTGTGATATAATTTGCGTATAATATAAGTGCTGCTTTAGATTTAAATGTAACTTGCAATTAAATGAAAGTATCATGCAAGTATCAGTAGTATATAAAGGAAAGTATTGTGTAAGTAGAGGCAGTAAAAATGAGTGTAGTATGCAAAGTGAAGTACAATATGTAACTAACAAAGACACATTAAAAAGTTCAGTAGTGTTCAACAAATTAGACATCTACTGAAGCACGAAATGATTTACTTTTTTAAGCGTATCAGCACTCTAGCAGCCTTTCCTACCATCTCGGCGCATTCCTTCACTCTCTCTTCCGCCTGTAATATCAGATACAAATTCTTTACCTCTTTACAATTGGATATTAAATAGCATAATATATTGACAGAGACATTTATTATGCAAAAGCAGAGAAGATGAACAACAAAACGTTAGAGGCTTAAATAATCAGTCACGATATCTAGAATAACAATATTAGTAATGTAGAAAAATGTAACTGATAAAATTAATGGTAGACTGATGTGGTATTATAGTAGTGAAGTGGTCAGTGCTTAAACAATATTAGCCATTAGAACAGTGAAGAGCATCAGATAAAAGGCAATTCTAATATTCTTCAGCCTGACTGGTTAAGAGCTGTCTCATAAATATCCAGAGCTCTCATCTGAAAAATTGAATGCTACCTAACAATGCTATGTATAAAAGAGGACGAAAAGTAACTAGTAAGAAGTTCAAAGATTCAAAGATTAATTGATAGACTAATGGGGAGATTTATCGAGTGGTTGACAGAGTAATTGATAGAGATTAATTGACTGATAAAAAGATTGATTATTCAAAGATTGACTGACTAATTGACAGACTCATTGATTGGTATAGAGATTGATTGATGAATTGATTGATTGAGTAGAAGAAGAAAGCTTACATCCGACACATCACAGGCCTTCATGTACAGCTGCACAGATCTCTCAGGTAAGTGCTGCTCCAGCATTCTACAGGCAACAATCAAATAACATAAAGAAATAACATAAATAAATTGTTGTCACATTCCGGCGTTTGATCGAAAACCTCAAGGTGTGAATTCCGTAAAACACCTTTATTATTCCAAGGAATTTTCTTTATATTTACCAATTTAGCATGTTCTTTAATTGAGTCACGAGTTCTATACATTCTTATGATTACTATTCTATTAAGGTAACAAATGGGATCATTTCAGTTATTCTGATTGACTTTCATAAAATTAGGCATTTAATTAATATTGAAACTCGAAACCACACTAGCGATCGTAGTTACAGGTATACAGAAATATTAATAATTAAAAATATGAGAATGTAACAAACACTTACGCAATCTAACACTCAAAGAGACTCACACACTCAAGTATAAAATTCAATGCTCATGTGCAACTGATTCAATCTTTGTGTTAAGATCTGACACTGAATATGGATTTAACCTTACAGAAAATAACTGCCTATTATAATTAATTAATTATGCAATAAACACCATTTCCTCATAATAACTCATATTAGCACGATAAGAATTGCCTTCGAAACGTTAGCATACATGAGAATTAGTGCACCTGATTTAGCTACACACCAAATGAAATAGTTCGGCTATGTTGGTATAAGGTTAGTACATGAATGAGTGACCACTTTGGAAAACCAAGTGTACACAACTTTGAATGAAAAATATCCCCTCGGCATTACAAAGTTATTCTTAAATCAAGCCGCTTATGTTCCTATAATTAACTTATATTACTGTACATTAGTCAATTTTTCTTTTTCATTGCGCGAGATATCTAACAGCGGATTTAATTGCACTTTACAGTAGAAAGAAGAATAAACTTGTGTAGATTCAGAACTTACTTTCCAGCCTTATCGAGCATGACGGCTGCTGAACTTGGAGTGCCGTGCTCGAGGAACATGTTAGCCGCTTTTTCTATCAGATCAGCCGCCTGGCTAAACTTACCCTCATCCTTCTGAATTAATGCGGCTGACTCCAGCGCTCTACAACAAGCACTCACACAGTTAATGACCTTACTAACTAGTACTCAAACAGTTAATGATCTTACTCAAAAGAACCATCAAATGGATGATCTAAGACACAGATTCTTATTCAAAAGCTAAAACGCAAAAGCTCAACCTAAGCCTATTAACCAAAGGCTTTGCAATTAATACTCATAAATGTTGTTCATGAATGAAAGACCAATTCTAAGATTACAAGAATATATTGCATTAAGGTAGTCAGCTTTTAAAGCAAGCAACTTTAAAGTTTTATGAAGTTTATGTCTAGTCAATTGCGAATAAGTCTACAAATAATTTAATTTCTTAAATTAAAAAGTTAAATAGTTAAATGGCTGCCCTTGCAAATCCCCATTAATAATCAAACACTTCCCACATAACATAATCTTTAGTTCCCTATTGCCTATCATTGATTAGGCAACACAAAAATGAAATATCTTGTTACCTCTTTATATTTAATTAATTATCTACAATAGTAAACAAAATTCATCTAATTCAATCTAATGTTTTGAACAGAAATTTCAGAACTGTCCAACAAAAAATTGGCTTAAGTCAAAACTTTCATTGACTACAAAGATTTTTAGTCAGTAAAAGCACAACTAAAGCAGAGACTAACTAAAGAAGAGATTAATTGAACAGATCAAGTCAATAGTGAGTGAGATAGTCGACCGAATTGGCACAAAAATGAAGAAGCACTTACTTTGCCGCATGGAAGTCTGTTTAGTTTATAATTAAGGTTACTAACAAAGAAAGACGCATATAGATTGGATTAATTCCAGGTAGTCAGGCAACAAATTGTGGTTACAAATAAAAATATTAAATAATTAAAATATTAAATTTATCTTACAAATTTCTCTATAATCTAAGATAAATTATTAAAATTAAGTTACTTTAATTAAGACTATTCTAACTAAGAAGAGTACAAATTTATAGATTTATAAGTTCTAAATAGATACGAAATACATAATACGAATAACAAAAACATAATAATAATAGTACACATAAAAAATGGAAATATATGAAACATATTTACCAAAACAATCATAGTAAGTAGTAAAAAAATTTCATGAGAGTAAAGGATATGATCCAGTCTTCTGCAGCATTTCCGCTTGCTTAACGTAACTGTCAATGGCTAGGTCAGGCGCTTTACCGTTCTTAAATGCAATGGCTGCACAGTGACATAGCGAAATAAACATACGGAAATTTTGTGGCAGGTTAAACATCCTGCATTACCTTCGTGTACACGAACCAAATCACAAACTGCCAGATTGGGCTTAACCAGGTGCATCAATCAATCATCATGAATCAACAATCATCAATCTGGCTCATCAATCAATAATCATCAATCTGGCTCATCAATCAATCATCATCAATCAATCATCATCAATCAATCATCATCAATATGGCTCATCAATCAATCATCATCAATTGATCATCATCAATCAATCACCATCAATCAATCATCATCAATATGGCTCATCAATCAATCATCATCAATTGATCATCATCAATATGGCTCATCAATCAATCATCATCAATTGATCATCATCAATCAATCACCATCAATCAATCATCATCAATATGGCTCATCAATCAATCATCATCAATTGATCATCATCAATCTGGCTCATCAATCAATCATCATCAATCAATCATCATCAATCAATCATCATCAATATGGCTCATCAATCAATCATCATCAATTGATCATCATCAATCAATCACCATCAATCAATGACCATCAATCAATCATCATCAATACCTGACTAATATATTGCTGAGTTGACTATCCAGCCAATATTTAAATATAAAGCAATTATAAAGCCAATACTAAAGCCAGTCTAATGCCCAAAAGCATATCCGTGACAAATGAGCACTGACCTTAAATCCTGCAAATATTTCTCAGCAGAAATTTAAAAAGCAAAAATCTAAAGATGGGGCCTACATAGTACAGCCAATAATGTGAATTTCATTCACACTTAGGAAAACAATTGTATGACAGAAATAAATTTTTAAATTTAATTTTTAACAATATTTATTCCCAATAAAGATCAATCAATCCACCAAAAATCAAAATACACTCCTTGAATTGCACACCTTTACCAAAAGCCATAATAGCAGATATTCAGAATATTCAATTTTTATATTAAAAGAAATTTTAAAGTCTCATAGTTGAATATTAACACAGAAACCAGGTAACTGAATTTTAATATTTTAATAAAAATAATTTTAGAAAAAATACAAAAAACACCTACCAGCTTTTCCATACTCCACTGCTGCCCCGTCGTAATCTGGCTTCCATTTTAGTAATCCAGTTTTCAAACTAAAACATAGTGAATAATAAATATTTGTCATTTGCAAAAAAACAGACATCTGCTTCATTGGTTGTAAGACACTTTTTATATTTGTTTAGATGTCTAATTGCCGAATAAAAGATCTTCATAATGCAGTGTCAGGGATGTTTCTTGCAGACTCTACACAAATATGCAAAAAAGAAAACTAAAGAAGAAAAAGAAACATCGTAAGCAAAGAAGGGTATAGGAGTGCTAGAGCCAAAGCTCAATATGGTGCTAACTTTAATGCAGATCAATTCTATAGCATCCCACTCAAATGTAAAATATTTACTGTAGATCTATATCTCTGACTCTTGTTTTAAAGCTACCATGTCACCTGATTAGTGTGAAAACAACAATAAATCTTCTTTGACTTTAACGTTTTGAAATTTACACAGTTACTTCGTTAATAGATACAGCCTTAGCTTCACAGTATATAATTATCTCACAGACAACGAAAGGACTTCAATTATGTTGTTGTCTTTGCTAAAAGAGAAAGAGATGCCTTAAATTCTGAAACCCATTAAAAAACATACCAAAACAAAACCCATCAAATTAATTTTATTCATTTGCAGTAGTCATCAATAATCATACTCAAAAATTGCACTAAAATAAGTGCAATTTTTGAGTAGGATTATTGATGACTATGCATAACTTACAGCCTAACAATTGATATTTATCCAAAAATAATCAAACCATTTCTCGGCCTCTCGTATGTTTTCTTTTCCTTCGTTTATTTTTTTATCGATTCTCGCTCCACCAGCAGACGCCATCTTTATTGTTTATCAACATAATCAGTGCTACCAGGCAAACAGTGAAAATGTTCTTCCGTTTCAGAAAATGATGCCTCAGTAGTCAGTACATAGAAGTATTAGAGTTAGCCTCAGTACTACAGATTTTAACTTATTTTCTTAAGACCAATGTCTTTAAAAAATGTCTCTGAAATGGGCATTAAAGCATCTGTGCTCTCTAGCCCAATGTGCCGTTATATGTTGTTTGGATCAATAATGTTCATATTACTTATCTAGATATTTGAGAAGAATAGTAGCTGCCATGGAAATTACAGCATATATATATATATATATATATATATAATATATATATATATATATATATATATATATATCATATATATATATATATATATATATATATATATAGTTGAAGACCTATCTTTTCCATCTCTCTTTTCCATCCAGTGTCCAAGAGCAGCGACCGGCGCCTAAACCACCTTTTCATTAACTCCCTTTACTTCGGACTGCATTTCTGGATTTTGGAGTTTGCACCGTTTTTAGACCTTCTTTTTTTGCTCGCCGGCTTGATTTTGTCTCAATAGTGCTCGATGATGTCATTGATGACTGTAGCACTCTAATTGTTGTTGTTGTTTTTATTATTATTATTAATATATATGCTCATAATTAGCATACGGTGTTAATTACATGTATACGCTACTATGTGTATGTTGTAGCGAACGGGGTGGCGAGGAGTGCGTGCGCGCGGCGAGTGAAACCTCCCGTGTTACGGCGAGTAGAGAGATATTCTAATACGAAATCCCACTTCTGACACCATCTGTAACGAACGGGGTTGCAAGAGCGTGCGCGCGGCCGGCGAGGTCTCGCGTGTTACAGCGAGGGGAGAGATCGTTTTCCCACCCTCAATTTTGGGTCCTGGGTACTCGGGACATCGGGTTTGGCGGCCCGGCCCGAATCGGGAGTGGGGACTCACTCCACGTCGTCATGTTGTTGTGTAGGATGTATGGCTGGCCGGCAGCGATTCGAGATAGCAGCTAGTACGTTAAATAATCTATTACAGGTACCGCTTGTCAGGAGAAACCGAGGGTGCTGCATCTCGAATGGCCTATCTTCGCTTAACTTTTATCTGTTAATTCAAGGGCCGACTCCCTTTCTTCTTTAGTAGATTCTCTTCCGTAGTGTGATTCTCGGGGCGAAGTGATATGGTGACCCGAACCGGGAGTAGAAGCGAACTCCGCGTCTGCTATATTTTAGGCAATTACGGTTGAGTTTCTGCCATGCTTCTTAGTCTTCAAACTGTTTGTAGTAGATAATTATATGATTGGTTGTTTAACTGCGACAAACTTTATTCTTCTTTACCCTCTAAAACTTCCCTATATCTTTTTAGACTAATTCTTTCCCATCCTTTTAATATTGTTCTTCCCGTAGTTTCTTCTCTCGTCCATCATTGCTGAAGTGGTGTAAAGGGCCTTTCATTTAATGAGGTGAAATCCGTTTATAATCTACTCTAGTCATTGGAAATCCCGCTTCTCCATCCTTTTAACATTGGTCTTCCCGTAGTCCCTACTTTCGGCCATCGTTATTGAAGGCGTACAATGGCTTTCTTGTAGTCACTAAGAAATTCGTGGATAGTCAACTGGTCATTATTAATCCTGCTCCCGCCTGCAGGGACGAACTCCATTCAGGCGCTTAGCAAAACCTGCAGAGACGAACTCCGTCCAGGCAATGCCGTCGCTAGCCCGCGCCTGCAGAGACGAACTCCATCCAGACGCCTAACAAATACCTGCAGAGACGAACTTCATCCAGGTAATGCCGTCGCTAGCTTCCCGCCTGTTGAGACACGCTCGACCCAGGCGCTTAGAAAATACCCACAGAGACGGACTCGACCCGTGTAGTGCCGTGGACTACCAGCCTCTTACCTGGGCCTACCCAGGGGGACACCGAACGATATCGTCGCCGAAAGTCGCTTTTGCATATTATGATCGAGATGTCGCTCGGCATCTGAGCTGATTTCAGCTACATGTGACGGAACTATATCTTCTCGAGATCGGGCGGATAATGTCACCGTTAGATTAAAACAAAGTCGTCGCCAGGAGGCTGACATTCAACCGTCGCAGGTGGCTCCAGTGAATAGGAGAGCACGAAATCCGCGCAAAAGTTTGAATTCTTGGAAATATGACATAATAGCTCAAGATAAAGTTGAGAATAGAAAAGTTTCATACGATGCAAAAAGCAGATTTGTAGTTATCTCGAGGATAAAGTCAAACGGTAAAGATTGATATCGGCGAGAATATCTTTCCGTTTATAAGATCGGGTATTAGATTTGTAAACATTTAAACGAAGAGGATCATAATTAAGGGGTCTACATTCTATAGTTTGTCAGTGGAGACAGATTTTACAGTATACTGAGACGTTCCTTACATAAAAATACAGAGTGTCAGAGTTAGAATCGACCCTCCGAAGGAGTCATGGGTGATAGGGGTCACGCATCTGGCCAAGTGGTCGACCCCCACCCCTTTACCCCTCAGCAAGTCCACCCCAGGTGTACATGCAGTGATGTTTATTAGACTAAGAAATCATGCAATCAGTTCTAAGACTTAGTTAGACTTACTTCTTGTTGCTCGCCGGCGTGTGACCTTGTCTCAATAGTGCTCGATATTGTCATTGATGACTGTAGCACTCTAATTGTTGTTATGTTATGTTCTCAAACTACTCAATAGTAACATTTACTAAATATACTTAATCCCACATTTATCGTCCCATGAGCATGCATGAATTGCTACATGTTATCATCATCATCATCATCAACATCATTATCATCATCATCATCATCATCATCATTATCATCATCATCATCATCATCATTATCATCATTATCATCATCATCATCGTCATAATCTTCCCTTGAATCCCAGTTTAACCAGGGCCAGGATTACAAAATTGTGTATCAATTTCTGGAGCTTAAAGAAGCGCACCAACCGAAAAGCCCTTACTGACGTTGGTTTGGATCTTAGTGATTTTTCAACTTTTTACGTCAAGTGCAGTCCACGGTTGGTCTATTCTTAAGCAACTCGCAGGCAACACGGGCAATTGCCTCACATTATATTGGTATTAAATTGATCGATGACCGTTCCCAAGAATTTAAGCAAAGCTCTTTAGTTTCAGAAATTTCTACGAATGAAATAGATCTATAAGAACTACTGCAGTTTTCCATGTTGTCTCTTTCCCTCATTAGACTTTGACAGATGGAAACCGTTAGGCGCATAAATTCATTATCGCAATCGCTTTCACAGCAATATTCCACGGACACGGCGGGCGGAAAGAAGCAAAGTATTCACCCCGGGTCAATTCCGGACAATGTGACCTAATTCCCTGATTTCACGCTTGAGATAATTTCCGCCTGAAACCAATGCAAAGCATTCTGGGAGAATAAACGTATGTCGTTCCGCCTGAGGTCATTGAAATCTACAGAATTTACAAATAGTCTATATAAAGCTTAACTGATCTTTCACACTGTGTGTTAATAACTTCAGTATAAATACTGATTTCAGTGCAAATGAATGTTTAATAAATTTAATTTCAAAGACCTAACGTCTGAGCCGAACAAATCATCGGTTACGGCCTGTTCAACTTTTAATCACTTACAAATCAATCAATGAATCAATCAATCAATAAGAATGTAACGTCCAGTTCCTCGCCATAAGGCAATGTCAGGGACGTTTCTTGCAGACTCTACACAAACAGGCGCCAAAGCACCACACAATAACGACTGAGTATACAGAGACCACAAGGGAAAGCGAGATCAAAACAGTGCAATTCAAAAAGCAAAGGTTCGAATCCTGATCTTATCAGTAAGTGATGTTAATGCACCTTCAGATGTTGACACCGGCGAAAACCAGAGTTTCTCGGTGATTGAAATAAGAACTCAGGTTTAACAAAAACTTTGATTGATTGAGATATGCTGTTACTTACTGATTTAATGAACCACGCGTTTACCCGAGGATTGAATAATTTTAACTGATTTTCTGGATATTGGAATTTGCACCGTTTTTGGACCTTTCGTTTTGCTCACCGGCTTGATTTTATCTCAATAGTGCTCGATGTTTTCATTGATGACTGTATCACTCTAATTGCTATTACTATTAAGATTTCGTGCTTTTAATGATTTCTTACTTAATTTACTTATTTAAAAAAGGAGAAAATGGAACAAAAAGGAAGACATTAAGTTATTTTTAGAAATGAAGCTTATCGGTGGCCCATTAAAAGTCATTATAAACATGGACTCTGTCTCAGTGCCCATAGCTCTGCTGACCATATGGTCACTTACTGACCGCCCCCAGGAAGTGGGCGTGTCCATCACATGGCGTCATCAGTGGATCCATTGACAACATGTGTGGAGGCTTTACACTGATAGTCTGGTGTGATGATTCGTTTATACATGTAGACATTAAAAATCAAAGTTTATTCGTTTACCAACAATACGCAAAACGAGATGCCATTGACTCTTTGTTTTTTTATCAAATTTTGTAGAATTTTTAATTCAACAAAATGAGTCAAACTAATAATATATTCGTTTATTTTCGTTCAATCTGACAACCGCAGAAAGTTACAGCACAGAAATTCCAACAGACACAGCATAATAAATTACAGATATAGCATAAACAGTTAATAGGCTAGATATAGGAGAGATAAAACTAAAAATTGTTCTCGCTAACATTTGCCACATGAATATTACAACATTACATAAATCAATGGCTTATACTATTCATAATTACCATATAGGGCGTACTGTACTAGGAGTAAAGAAGAATCTTTTAGTATTCATTAAATTAACTAGCAAAGTATAGTCATATCTAAAATGTAGATTTTTGGCATAAATTTATTAGTCACTGTCATATATGCACAGGTCAACATTATTTTTGGCAGCACAAAATAAACAACATCATGAGCGTTATAGTTTTGTGATATGCGTCGTCTAAGGAAGCCTACGGGCTCATATGTAGTTAAATTAACATCTCATAGTTATAAGAGATTGTAAATAATAATGATATTATGATATGTTACATATAGGCAAGACCTGATTTCGAACCGAATATCTACAGTTTCTCAGGGAATTGTTTAACCTCTTTTGTACACTGTTTCAGACAAGAATGAGTCAATTTCATGTACTGACAAACTACAACCCTTTCTCTTAACAAATAACAAATCATCACCGCTCCTATTACCTTCTTTTGTTGGTTCAGTTCAATTAACGTCGCACTGATTTTACGTCACCGACTACTAAACTGAATATTAATGAATATATTTACAAGAATAAAATCGATCAATCAATAAAATAATTAAATATTTCGACATCTTCATTCAACCAGATGTAGTAGAGACTATATCGCATCAGTTCCAGATGCACGCATATACACTTACACATGTAGGCAATCCTGCTGTACTGTCAATGCCTGGTGATCATTGGATACACGGAATGAAATTGTTTCAAATCGAAACGGTAACGAAATGGGACAGTTACGGACTCGCTAATTCAATATTGTTATAGAGTTAGAGAGACCGAGAGTGAGAGAGAGAAGGAGAGAAAGAGAGACCGAGAGAGAGAGAGAGAGAGGAAGCAATTAGGAGGGAGGCCCGTGATGAACTCATTTGAATTCAGTGTTTTATGGAACTAGGTAACAATGCGTTTATGATACAAAGATGAAGAAATTTTGAACACGCATTTCGAGAGCAGAAATGCAAAATGAAATTTTAAAGAATGTCAAATATTGTTAAGTGATCACTCATGGTCTTCTTATGTCTTGTGGTCATTATTAATTAGATTGAAAGTAAAAACCACCTGTACATGATATGCTTAAATAACATACGAAGGTGAAAATTAAATTAAATTTGTGCAAGCCTGTGAGAAAAACCTATTTCTCTGCCTTTAAATAATTTTCGAGCCTATTTACCAAAGTATTTTTTATTTCATACACTAATTTAAAGTTCAAAACACAAAAATAAAATCGACTATAAGAAGTTAAATTGTAACAGTTCAGATAACTATGTACCCCCCTCATTTTACTGTCATCGGTTCTATAAACTTGTCCCACACTACAGAAGCAGACTAGTGCGGGGGGTGAATAGAATGAAAGAGGATGAAAGAGGATGAAAGAGGATGAAAGAGGATGAAAGAGGATGAAAGAGGATGAAAGAGGATGAAAGAGGATGAAAGAGGATGAAAGAGGATGAAAGAGGATGAAAGAGGATGAAAGAGGATGAAAGAGGATGAAAGAGGATGAAAGAGGAAATCTCTTTAGCAAGAAATTGTGATTGTTGCCATGAGATACTAAAACTAGGGTATCCCTCTCTCCCTCTAGGTTGTCTCATTCTCTCTCTCTCTCTCTCTCTCTCTCTAGGGTGTCTCTCTCTCTCTGCCTCTCCCACCCTCTATCTCTCGCTCTCTCTCTCATTCTCTCTCTCTCTCTCTCTCTCTCTCTCTCTCTCTCTCTCTCTCTCTCTGTCTCTCTCTCTCTCAATCTTTCTCTCTCAAATGTGTAAAAGAGGTATACAATTTCCTTCCAACATCGCCACTTGGCTGGAGCCAGTGGCGATATCGGTATGATACTCGACCACTGATCAGTTTTTGCGGGGTTCAAATCCTGGGCTCGCCCGTCACTGATATCGCTCTCGAGTGAGAAAATTGACGTTAACATGAAGTTTACCAGCTTATACTATTCAATTACTGTCTTTATTGACTGATGTTATAGCCGTCAGTCGATGCAGCTTCCCGTGTTGTGTACGGGACACCGAAGAGTAGACCAACCGTTAACTGCAAGCTTCATAAGAGGCGACAAAACAAAATTTTTGAAGGTAACGGGAAGCCATCTCAGAAACCATATTATTTCCCAAGCTATAGGCTACATATTGTAGCCTAATTTGTCTTAAACCAGCCGATCTATGAAACGTGAAAGCAGCTGCTCAGTAGAAGAATGCACCTTGGACTTGTCACTTGGCAGAACACTTGAGAGAAAGAGAGAGAGAAATTACAACTCTCAGTTGATAATCGCAGGATCTATCAATCGATACAGACTCTATAAATCGATTGAACCTCTGTTGAAAAGTAAATCAGATATTAATTGACAAAGATGTTAAACTAAGGTGTTATAAAATGACTACGTGTGCAAAAGATTCAAAGGCGCAGGAAATTTCATTAAGTAATTTTTCATTGATTTAGTAAAAGTTCTCATTAAAAGTCAATATCGAATCCATAGAAGGCCATAAAAGCTTTGAAAACGAAACACAAAGCGACACCTAGAATGGTATTTTGAGCCAAATCTCGTCTAAAGATTATGAATTGATTGCAGGTTAGTCTCATTGAGTTTGAAATGTCACTCGGTGCAAAGACAGAGGCGAATGAAAATAATAAACTCTATCACTGTCGTTAATTTTATTGTAGCTTCTGAAAGCACCAGGATCATAGTTCTTGGAACGAAGTTCCATGAGAGATCAGGGATGTGGAAGTCCACAAGAATATTATATATATATAATATTTAAATTTTTATACTACGTATATTAGCATATATTTTAAATATATAAACATATAGAACTAAATGTGAGTTTTCTTGCAGAACGTGTGAATATAATAGAAGTGCATAATAACTGCTGAGAAAATTTAACTACGCTAAAAGACTTAACGATGGAAAAAGTGAGCATCATTTATAAATTTTCACGTAAGCATTTCACCGCATCCTATTGTGAACATTTTGTCCATGATAAGTGTTGTCACTGCAGCATTCCAGTCACGTGATCATACAAAGATCTGAAGATTAACCCAGAGATGATCTATCAGAGAAATAAGATGAAATTCTGATCGATAATACGTTGTCTTATACAATATCCAGCATTATGTAATAGAAATCAGTGACCTAAACGGTTTATTGTGCGTATTAAAGGCGCTAAACTTATAGTTATTTTTATAACTTTGAATTGCTTGAAGTAATCGCTTCATCTGAAATTGAATATTATTTCAAACAATAGACAATTTGTAAGATATTTTAAGTAAATATAGACTATGCCACATCATGTCTTGAACCACAAAGAAATATTATTAGGCCTATATCTTTGTAAGATTCGAACATATGGTATGCTGTTCACCTGACAAGAACTCCATAAACCATTCAACACCATGTCGGTAAAATAAAACTGTATTTGAGTAATTAGTTTACAATGGACTGATTTTATCTTAGAAAGATTGTAGAATTAAACTTTTGTGATTTTTTTAAAATCTCTAGTATAGCTAATGCAAGTAGAGCGATATACCGTCATTGCAAGGCTTTAATGTATATTACACACACAAGAATATTTTTGGAAGCATGGATTAGATTCTAATCACTAAACCGTGCCAGTCGTAAACTGGATTGATGGATGTATTGTTTTATTTGTTTAGGTGCGCAGATAAAGAAAACAGAATATAAACTGTTTTCTGCTTTAAAGCTTACTCAGATAAATAGACGATTTAAAAAACTCTTAGACTCTCAGTTCAACTACATTGTAGTAATGCGAATATATGTAGGTATCATTGTAACTTATAATAATTAAAAGTAAGCTATAAGTAGACCTCTATCTTAATAAATACTAGCCTTTGTTTTGATATCTGACTCCTTCAAGGGTTCATTAATATAGATGGTCTGAAATATATATTCTTACTCTCAAAGCACAAAAGAGTGCACTTCATTTATCAATAAAACAATAGTAATCTAAACTACAGAGGTTATGTATAAGATTTTTAGCGTAGCCTTTAGTTAGGCATAGTATACCTTCTGATACTGTCTCCCTAAGCACTTGCTTAGACGCCTCGTAAAATAAGCCAATTTACGCAGTATCTATTTCCCAGTACCTGCTATTATCTATATTATCTAACGCCGTCTGAAGCCAGTGGCGATGTCGGTAAGAAATTGACCGCGGATCAGTATGTGCGGGGTTCAAATCCTGGGCTCTCCCGTCACTGACATCGCTTTCGAGTGAGGAAACTGACGTAAACATTAGCTTTATTGTTGCAATAAAAAATTACTATTCTCCTTAAATTTTAAAATAAATTGAAGACCAAAATGAATGCCAGTCTTAAACTGGATCATTAAACTTTCAAGTCAATTGCTCCATTGTGTTAACCGCAACCATCTGCATGTAATAATGTTTAGCAATGTTTAACAGAGTATCGTGTTAGGGCATCTCTATACTTTAGAACATATACGGTAAAATAAGCAATAAACAGTAAAATGTACACAGTAAAAATCACTACAATATCAAATTATGTAAATTCATAACCACATAATTACCTATAGCCCAGTTACAACAAACCATGCCTCTCTCGCTTAGTTCTTCTGTAGCAAGGTAAAGCTTTTGAAGTAAACATTTTTTATAATTAAAGGTTTTGTGATGTGATTAGCTTTGAGCAGTACGGCCAGTCACAAGTGAACTCTACGGGAGACGGGAGGAAACCGGAGGAGAATGGAAAGCTTTAGGGGCGTTAATTTCTCAAATCAGTTGGACGTCTAACCTTCTTTCAGTGTGGTACTCCGAGGAGTGTATATAGCTGGAGCGACCAATGGAAGCCATATTTGTAGCTAGAACATCGGTGTTTCCTACACTATATTTGACCGTAGAATTTTTTAAGGATTTCTTTCACGGTTCTAAACTTGAAATAGCAGTTTTTGCAGGCTATAAAGCCATGAATTCTTATAGTAGGCTAATGATAGAACTCATTTTGATATGGTTCTACAGTGAAATTCCAAAGAGAAAAAAACTTTAAGATAGTTCGATTAATAGGTGATAAGATCTTTGTGATTGGCTGGTAGTTCACTGCAAGCTGTTTGGGGCATTGCTTTGAATTGGTGGCGGCATATGATATCATAGATGTCAAAAGTTCTTCTCTTTAAACTTGCTCAAGTAAGCTTAAGACTTACATTCTTCCACCATAGACATAATCAATCTACCCTCACCATTTTTGATCACTGGATCGGCTTTCGTTTAGGACTTTACTTCTCCTCAGCACATTTTTTTGCAGATTGGTCTGGGTGAATTGATCTGCAATGATGTGTTCTATGGGGAATTCCCTGACATCATCCTCGGGTGAGGAAGCGGACGTTAAACCTTTATTATTACTATTATAGATATTTTTTGCATAAAATATTCCATAGTTTTTGCGTGGGCCAGAAAAATCCAAATCCTGATTCTATGGCACAGCATTGTATTGCAATTGAATTATCGAACCTAGAACACAAATACAAAATACATAGCATACATGTACTATAATCTAAAAAATTCCCTTTCAATAAAGTTTAACTCTTTACATCATTTTTAGCATTACATTTATGGAATATTTCAACGTTTGCTATAGTCCCTTACGATTAATTTGATATCCTCGCTCGCACACCTAGCGACGAGTACAGTATATTCTCTCAAGGCGTCAGACGCTCAGCAGTATTCATTATTAAGTGTGGAACACTGAGGATAGTCTCGACTCTGTACGTATAAAATCTGTGGTATGTTAGTTACTTCCTTCTGTCTACTAACCTATGATCACATATTATTTCCAAGTATTAAGTAGTGTGTGTGCTACCACGTATTACACATTTATATTTCTATGAAATAAGCGATACTCTTTAGAGATCTATCGCTTTACCTCATTCAGAATTCTATATTCCAGCAGGATACTAAGTAGATCTGTAATATTTTCCATTCGTTGTTCACACGTCCTTTTCATGGCTGCTGAGATTCAGTCTTAATTAATTTTTCATGTGCAGTTTCATATACTGTTAAGTATTTGAAGTTTCGTTTTGAACTTGGACGCACGAGATGCACGAGAGACTATTTAGAGTCACTTGGACATCTGGTGTTCACAATTTGTCTCACTTCAGTTAAGTGATGTAACCTTCTCTACTATCCCCAGTTGAGCCACCTAGATTACCTACACCTGTGAGATTTATCTTACCTTCATGATGTAGCTATCTAATCGTTCTTTCCAGCATGCTGCACCGCATAATTGGAATACTCTTCCATCCACTCTTCAGAAGTCATTGTTTGAATCACATCGAACTTTGCTTTCCTCTGAACAGTCCCATAGGCAATTAAAGACCCACCTGACCCACCTTTTCCATCTCTCTTATTCATTCAATGTCCATAAATTGTGACCAGCACGTAAAACTTGTTTCTTTAACTACCTACCTTTAAATTTGTTTTGTGAATTTAGGAATTTTCACCATTTTTTGACATTTTGCTTTTTTACTCGTCGACTTCAATTTGTTTCAATTTATTTCTCGATGTTGTTATTAACGACAGCATCGCTCTAATTTTTATTATTGTTTTTTCTCTCTTCTCATCTATCTTTCAATGAGTTTTTTAATAGGCATCAAGCTGCTTATATTTAGCATCGTTCCACTGAAACTGTATTTCTATCTGTGTGTAGTTCTATTGTTAACGCCATGTGCACGCAACGCTTAACTGGATTACGTATACTTGATCTCTCGGAAGCTTTTGATACAACTAATCATAATATCCTTCTGGAACGACTTTCTTCCTGCATGGTTGGATTTCATGGAACTGTTCTTGATTGATTTTCCTCCTATCTCATGGATAGTTCTTGTAGTTTAGTGCGAAAGTGAAGAAGTACATCTTTTCGCCTCTTCACCTAAAGTATGGTGTAGGCCTACCTCAAGGCTTCGTTCTTGATTCCATCCTCTTCAATCTCTACATCACACCTTTAGGCTCTCTAATCTCTTCTCAATTCTCAATCTCTTGATCTTGAACTATATGCTGATGACACTGAACTATACACTTTTTACCCCAACTCCTATTCTGATGCTCTCCTGCAGCAATCGCTTCAGTCTGTGCCCTGGACTTGTCACTGACTTGCTTCGTTGTCGATGGAGAAATAGAAAATTTAGAAAAGTAAAGTGAACTACAGCGCTATTTATTGAGTAATGCCTATTTCATTTATTTGTTGAGGATTGCCTATTTAGAAAAAAAATAAACTTATAGAGCAACAGATGCACTCTTTGTTAAGCAATATCGGCAATATAAGAAGGCTTAATTTAAAATCAGTTTCATTTTGCGTGGGTTACATCATACATAATGATGAGAGCGGAGGTAACGAAGATGCGCCTTGCTTTCTCTCTCTCTCTCTCTCTCTCTCTTTCTCTGTCTCTCTTTCTAACTGTCACTCTCTCCCTCGTCTTTCCGACACTGGCTGGAGCCAGTGGCGACGTCTGTAAGATATTCGACCACGGATCAGTATGTGATGGTTTCAAACCTGGGCTCGCCCGTCAGAGACATCGCTTTCAAGTGAGGAAACTGGCGTTAAAATTTGCTTTACCAACTTTCTCTCGCTCTTTCTCTCTGATCTCTCTCTCTCTCTCACTCTCTCTCTCTCTTTCTCTCTCTCTCTCTCTCTTTCTGTCACTCCCTCCATCTCCCTCTCTGTCTTTCTCTCTTTGTCTCACTGTCTTTATATATCTCTCTCTCTCTCTCTCTCTTTCTCTCTCTTTCTCTCTCTCTTGATTTAACAAGCTCTTTTTCACGGAGTTATCATTGTTATGATTGAAGTTTGACAAATATTTTCTAGCACCTGCGGGGCACATTACTGCCAACATCGCTCAATCCTCTATCAATGAAGATATTAAGTTTTATTTACCGAACAAACTTCAATGCCGCCATTATAAGTGACATCGATATAGATCTTCCTTTGTCAGACGCTGACCGCAGTATTTCGGGTTTCTATGATTTCTATGGAGCAATTACAAACGTGACATTTGCCTGGGCTAAAATAAATTCGACAAATTTTACGTTTACAAAGAGTAAAATTGTTTTCAGTTAGGTTTTTCAGTAATTTCAACTTTCTCTATCTTTTCCATAATACCCTTTAATACCTTTAATAATATCTTTCTTCTTTTTTAGAGTACCGAAAAATTGGTTCGAAAATTCTATTCATCTATTGCTAAACAAAATGAACAAGGGGGGGGGGATTTAGCGCAGTCAGTTAAGCTGCGCTGCACGCGGTTAGTAAATTATGGGCGACCACTTTGGAAGACCGCGTGTAGACAGCTTTGAAAGTAAGCAATCCCCAGGATGTTGGAGGTTATTCTTAAATCCGCGCCGGCTGCTATTGGAGCGCCAACAAAAGGCAACGATTACTAATAACCATGAAAAGAAATGGAGGAAATAACGAAAACTACAAAAACAGAAACTTAAGAAAGGAAACATTGTAAACACGTGCGGTATGTCATGTGTGTAACTATACGGAATAAAAAAAGAAAAAAACAAAAAAAACAATACCTTACCATAGCTTCTCCCATCTCAAGTTTAGCCCCACCCACACTGATATTTCACCCTATAATATCCGTCGCCAATTTGTGTGTTTGATTAGTACCGTAATAAATATTTTCATAAACCTAATTACATTTTGTCAAATTTAAAATTTATCAATTTATCTAATTTTATTCAATTGCTTTATAAAATAGAATTATTTCTGTATTATATGCGAACAAAATTCACGTGATACTTCTTAATGTATTCTTCTACGAAGAAGAGTTTGGATGATCGTATTGTCAACACGGTTTTCTGACAATAATTTCTGTCGAGTCTTCGGTTAGAATTCACTGGGTCCATCTCTGACTCTCTCTCTCTCTCTCTCTCTCTCTCTCTCTCTCTCTCTCTTAGTGACAGGTCCATGGTATATAACGCCTCCACTCTTCCTGTCTTCCGCTTTCCTTTTCATTTCCACACATGAGTGAGTCTTTATCTTTATCTCATCTCTGACTATACGTAAATATATTTTAAACCTAATGTGTAGGAGCTTTGCTACTCTTTAATACTCTTAGCTGACCTGTTTGGCCCAAGTCATGTTGATTTGAATTGATTTCTTGTACTTTTATCTATCAGGGTGGTCTCCTACTCAATGCGATTTGATAACTATGAGATAATCTAAATTAGTATGAGTTATGTTGGATATAAATTACAATAGGACTGCTCATATGTAGACCAGAGAACTTCTCCTGTTACACTCTCCACGCGTCTGATTGGGTGGAGAGTGGAGTGATGAGATATATTAGACTAGTGAAATTAGTGTATAGAGCAAGTGCTGATATGTCGATACTTTGATGAAAGATGACTGTGAGATACAGGAGATGTCAGTTTAAGAATGGGAGAGAGAGAGAGAGAGAAATGTGGGAGAGAAAAATAAGAGAATAGAGAAAGGAAGAGAGAGAGAGAAAGAGAAAGAGAGAGCGAGAGAGAGAGAGAGAGCGAGATAAATAGAAAGAAATTGCAGATTGATGGGAAGAGAACGAGAGAGAGAACGAGAGAGAGAACGAGAGAGAGAGAGAGCAAGAGAGAAAAAGAGATAGAGAGAGAGAGAGAGAGAGAGAGGAGAGAGATAAATAGAAGGCTATTAAAGATTGAAGGGAGAGAGAAAGAACGAGAGAGAGCAAGAGAGAGAGAGAGAGAGAGAGAGAGAGAGAGAGAGAGAGAAGGAGAGATAGAGAGAAAGGAGAGAGAAAGAGAGACAGAAAGGAGGGAGAGTGAGACAGAGAGAGGGAGAGATGAAATAGAGATGCTGTTATTAGCGAGGAAGGATAAAGTGAAGTAAGAATTAGATTACGTTCTGGTCTGTATCACGTAGCAAATGAGAGGTCGATATAAATCAGAGGCGTGAAGAAACGTTATTAGCATAGAGCCCAAGTGCAAACATGATTGCGTGAGAGTGCAAGTGCAAACTGTGCATGTCATTAAATCACCTATTTCGTGTTAAACGTTTAGAAAATTTGCACATTCTGTTGCAGTAGTGAATTTAAGCAATTAGATGTTTACTTTATGAATTTCAAAAAATAATGGTTGTCTATGAATTCTTAAGAGAGAGTAGGACACTTCAGAGAGAGAGAGAGAGAGAGAGAGAGAGAGAGAGAGAGAGAGAGAGAGAGAGAGAGAGAAAGAGAGAAGAGAGAGAGTAGAGACAGAGACAGAGACAGAGACAGAGAGAGAGAGAACCGGAGTGTAAACATGAATATGGTAAAGAAAGGTAAAGAAAGATTAAATCTTAAAAAGATTCAATCGTTTGGTAAGAAAGATCACAAATCAACGAAAAATCAAGTCACAATGTTGCTCTCACTCTCTCTCTCTCTCTCTCTCTCTCTCTCTCTTTCTGTCTCTAGATGATTTCTCGGATTTCTTTGCATCCTCATCTTTTGCTATTTCACGGTCTTACCTATAGCCTGGCCATACATCAAGATCTCGGTCCGATAAACTGAAGCCCGAATGGCAGCTATTTGTATCGAACAGGAATTGGTCGAATTTTCCTTATCTTGACTCCATCGCTCTAATAAAAACCTATTCTGTAGAATTTAATTCAATCGAATTTCTTTTCAACCAATATTTTCATTGAATTGAAATTGAGTACGGCTTGGTGTTAACTTTGATCAGATGATAGTAATCAGGTAAATATCAAATTTATCATGATGACATCAAGTTCTTTCATCGGCGTTTGATTAAATAATTTTATAGTTCAGTTTACCCGTGCTGTGTCCGGGTTGCTGAAGAATTGACCAACCGTGGACTGCATGAGTTATAGAAGGCGACAAAGAACTAAGATCCAAACGAACGTCAGAAAGGACATTAGGTTGGTGATCGTCCAGTCTCATGAAATTGTCCCACAAAAATTTCTAAAGCGACTGGTAAAGATTAGAATTCCGGACACCGGATTAGCTAAGATTCATTGGAAAATGATGATGATGATGACAATGATGATGATGACGATGATGATGATTATGATGATTATGACAATGATGATGATGACGATGATGATGATGATGATAATGATGATGACGATGACGAAAATTACGTAGTTCAGTTAAATATTCATTCTGCAGACTAGTGTTACAGTAGGGCTCGTATAGTGTGGTATAATCAAGACCTAATAAAATATAAAATAGGAATAGAAACCTATTTCTTAATTAAAGGATTCGAACCTGGAACCTTGCACCTCTGATCTGTCTGTCACTTTAAACTTTAAACGGTTGACGAAGAGTAAACAGAACCGATCTAACGTAGAGCAGTTAACTCCATTAATAAATATTTTGACATTAAATTTTTCTGTTTGCAGATCATAAAATCTCAGTTAGCAAAAAATATATTTGCTTAAATGAGCTGAAGAACAATTCAGCCTTAGCTTTTGACATCGTACAGACCTGCCAGCTCTCTCAAAAACTAAAAATCTATTATTGAGATGGAACATTCGCACCACACGATGATGAGGATGTTTGGATTACTTACATTATCAGCGTCTCTATTACTATCATCTGCGTCAGAGGCTCTCAATGAAACACGTGAGCACATTTATATCAGTTAATTTTGCCTTCTAATATTTCATAGCATTTATTTTCTATGGCATTCCTTGGACTACGGAATTCCTTGGACTGACTTCCCGGATTTTGGCTCGCACCGTTTATGGACCCCTCACTCTGCTCATCGGCTTTGATTTGGTTCTACAGTGCTCGATGTTGTCATGGACAACCGTAGCACTCTAATCGTATTGTTGTTGTTGTTGTAAAAGCTAAAAAGCTAAAGCTAATGTTAACGTCAGTTTCCTCACTCGAAGGCGATGTCAGTGACGGGCTAGCCCAGGATTTGAACCCCGCACATACTGATCCGCGGTCGATTATCTTACCGACACCGCCACTGGCTCCAGCCCAACGATTGACCCGTTACATGTTGAAAGACTGAATTAAGCTGGTATTACAATTAGTATCTCATTGGAAAAATTCGTCAAAAACCGATCAAGTTCTCTAACCAATAACGTAGAACATAAATTGGCTTATGTTATTTTATTCCAACAAAAATTTAGTCAATTCAAATGGTTTTTAAAATCATGCCTCCTAATTAAGGAAATATAGGTCAGCTTCCAGTAGCCTGGGTTCTGTTGTGTCTTGTCTTTTCTCAATGCATTCTATGTTTGTATTTACGTCGCCGCTCTTTACTGAGTATATGCCAGTTATTTTGGGTCATGTTTGCATTTAATCATGACCTGACAATCTAAGCGATGATTTCTATATGAATAAAGGTAAAATAGTTGACGTATGTTTGATAGGATAGGGTATTAGCAGATAATTGAAAAATTATGAAGCTGCTAACGTATTTAGTATTTCTTTTTTATTATTTTATTTTTAGTATTTTAGTATTTTATTTTTAGTATTTTTTATTTCTAACTTTTTTTGTCTAATTTATTTATATATTAAATACTGAGTACGAAGTTAAATTTCTATGAAATATTATCCATGGTATATGATCCATGGTATACAATTGGGTCTAACTCTATCTCGAATTATTTTTGCTAGGATATTTCATCTCGTTATCGTTATTTTATTTCACTTCATTTAATTTGTTATCAATTTTATTTTGTCTCAAATCCTCAGACGTCAATTAGTTATGACAATATATCTGTTTCTTTTAATATTTGTCCATTCGATTAGGCTAGGAGATATCTAAACCTATATCGTAGTTATTTATTTGATATCTTTACTATCTGTAGGCCTATATATTGTATATTGTATTTTTACTATATTGTATTTTTATACATAAATAAATAATAAATAAAATAGATAAAGGTTTAACGTCCGTTTCCTCATCCAGGGATGATGTCAGGGACGTCCCCAACAGCACACATCACTACAGATTAATTCGCCCAGACCAATCTGCGAAAGAAATGTGCTGAGGAGAAGTAAGGTCCTAAACGAAAGGTGATCAAAAATGGTCAAGGTAGATTGATTATGTCTATGGTGGGAAAAGGTAAGTTTTAAGCTTTGCTAGAGAATGTTGAAATAAAAACACAAGAGCGAAGATTAGCAGGTAAAGAGTTCCAGATTGTGGGTGCTGCGTAAGAAAATGAACGACTGCCCAATGACGTGATAATATTTGGAACTGAGAGAAGATTAGCATCGGTGGAGCGAAGTGCACGTGAGGGACGATAGGGAAGAAGAATTTCAGATAAGTAAGTAGGCTTGCCAAATCGTAGAGTTTTGTAAGTTTATCGAGCTATTTTATATTTTATGCGTTGATTAACAGGGAGCCAATGAAGACTGCGAAGTAGAGAGAGGGCGAAATTGAAGTCGAGAGGACTTACAATACGTGCAAGAGAATTTTGGACGTGCTACAAACGATTGAGAGAAGAAATAGGCAACCCATGTAATAATGAATTACAGTAGTCGAGCTTTGAATGAACTATAGAATTAGCAAGGATAGTGGCTGAATTTCTAGTAAGGGATGAACGTATTTGCCTAACCTGACGAATCTGAAAGAAAGAAGCGCGACAAACAGAAGAGATATGGGATTAAAGTCAAGGTTTTCATCAAATAAATATGACTCCAAGGATTTTGGCGGATCGAGAAGATGAAAGAGCAAGATTCTGAAAATTAACAGAGCTATAGGTAATTTTACTTCTTTGCAAAGGAGTGCCAATTAAAAGGTATTCAGTTTTGAAAGGATTAACAGCAAGACGGTTAGCACAAAACCAGGAATAAACCTTCTCTGGAATGGATGAGAGATGAGCCAGTTTTTGATCAGAATCATGGTTAGAAAAGGAAATATATAGTTGTGTGTCGTCTGCATAGAAATGAAAAGTGTATACAAATAATAATAATAATTAATAATAACAACAATTAGAGTGCTACAGTCATCAATGACAACATCGAGCACTATTGAGGCAAAATCAAGCCGGTGAGCAAAAAAAGAAGGTCCTAAAACGGTGCAAATTCTAAAATCCAGAAATTCAGTCCAAAGTAAAGGGAGTTAAAGAAAAGGTAGTTTAGGCACAGGTCGCTACTCATGGACACTGGATGGAAAAGAGAGATGGAAAAGATAGGTCTTCAACTGCTTATGGAACTGCTCATAGTTCCATAATACTTAGAATGATACATGTGTATCATTCTAAGTATTATTTTTAATCTTTAATTAAAAGGCTCCTGTTCAGTACGTTTAAGTCTTCTAATTTGTCATCTGATTTTGTGTCATTTGCTGTGTATTTGCAATTTAGTTACATTACTGGAAATTCAAAAATGTCTTTCAATCTATCTTTTCTTTTAATAATACGATATTATTTAATGACTATTGTGATGCGACAATAATTTTAATTTTCCACACTAACGTTAATGGATACTTAAAAGTGCCGCGCGCCTACATGTGTATCAACCCTGATTATGCTCAATTAATTAATTTCTGTTTTGCTATATTCAGTGCGACTCGAAAGTATTAAAATAATTTAAAATAGAATTTAAAATAGCATTTGTATATATCTGACGCAAAAGCTTCTTTTGACATCTATTTTTCGGGTAACTTTGTCAGAGATTCGCCAATAGGAAAGACTCGGATATATCTCAGGCGCCACCTATCAGAAGCGTTAATGAAAAGGCGTAACCACGCGACTAAACTTTGCTCGGAAGCATAATTAACAGTTTTCTCATTCACCTGTTGCTATCTTTCACATGTGCATTGATATACTACTGGTCTGTTATTATTTTTTTCACGCTTCGATGAAGAAAGTTGTTAGAAAGCATAGTATTATCTAAACTGCTTCATAGTATTATCTAAACTGTTTCATAGTATTATCTAAACTGCTTCATAGTATTATCTAAACTGCTTCAGTTCAGTCCAAGACAAAACCAACTTACTTTGTTTTGATGCTGAGTTAGTAAAACATCTGTCTGATAATTAAAGGACATACATTCGATTCCTAGCCGGGCCGGCCATAACAGTGTTTATTCAGAGGGAACCATATCTCCTATTTTTAACTTATATCTGAAAATCTATACAGATTAGCACTAATGTTATTATTTTGATTTATTTTGGTTTGCGCTCGCTTCAGTCTACATATTTAGGGAATATTTAGTTGTTTATTTATTGAAGTTCTAAGAACGCTTACAATCAATCAATAAGAATTTAACGTCCGGTTCCTCTCCATAAGGCAATATCAGGTAAGTCAAAAGTAAAGTACTTACTAAAGTAAAGCTATAATTTTAAATTGAAAGAAATTTGGTATAGACATCCAACAACGCGACTCAATAATTAAGATTAATAAAAAAAGTTAATAAATTTCTTAATTGATTGGATATTTTACTGATATTTCAGAGGTATGCCGTAAGGACCTCGGCATGTACTCAGGTGATATCAAGGACGAGGCGATATCGGCGAGTTCTTCATATGACGAGAAGAGTGTGGGACCTCTGAACGCCAGGTAGGGTCTCAGGGTTTAGCATTTCTTGAAAAATAACTCTCAGCCAAAACTATCGGCTGAGAACCAATGCTTAGAAATGCCTACTTCTGTTTATTAATAGTCAAATATAGGATTCACTAGGAACATGATAATGAAGTATGGATGCTGCTACTGATGATTGTTTTTTTGCTTGTGTAATTCTATTCGGTCCCTGATAATATCATTGTGGTACGAATGTGTATCTGCCCTTAACGCTAAATGTCATAAATGGATATATATATATATATATATATATATATATATATATATACTGTATATATATATACTGTATATATATATATATATATACTGTATATATATATATACTGTATATATATATATATATACTGTATATATATATATATATATATATATATATATATATATATATATACTGTATATATATAGAGAGAAAAAATTCCGAGGGTATTGGAAGGTTATTTTTAAAAATCCGCGCCGGCTGCAATTGATACGCCAACAAAAGGCAACGATTACTAATAACCATGGAGGGGAATGAAGGAAATAACGAAAACTACAAAAACAGAAATCAAAAAAGGAAACTATGTAGCACATGCGATATGTCACCTGTTTAACTACGCGAACAAAAAAGTATTTATATACATACATGTATATATATATATATATATATATATATATATATATATATATATATATATATATATATATATATATATATATATATATATATATATATATATATATAATTTATTATAAAAACTAATTGAACGCTAATTGGATATCGCAATGAAGTGATTCACAATTATGATGAAAAACAAGCAAACGTGCAGTTTGACGTCTCTTTCCTTAACGCAAAAAGACTTTCTGAGACAGCCCAGCGAGACTTGGAAAATGTAGCCTTTTGCATTATAAGCAAAACCCTCTAACAGCTCGTCCACCATCCGTTACAATGTTTAAGAAATAGTAAATTGTCAGAGAGATTAATCACATCTCTATGGATTACAACAGATAGCGCGTCTTATTTAAATTAGGATTAAATTTGTATTTGCTCTTCTTTGCCAAGTCTTGATCTGAATTATTTATTCTGGACTCTGCGTCATTCCACAATAGCTTACCTCAGGATTCATAATGAAATGCCACGATGCCGCTTTTTATAGAAGAGTTCCATCAAGCAGACATAATGGTGTTATGTTACGACCCGATATCGTCAAAATTGAACTGAGCTTCACTGCTAATTCTATGTTTGCTTACAGTAGGGCTGCAATCATTTTCATCGTGATGTGCCATGACGCGCTATTTACATTTTTCTGCTTCTTTAATCTATTGACAATTAAATTGATACTATGCAAATAATGAGGCTTCGCGGTTCAAGTTTGTACTTAATCATTACGAAAGAGCACTCCATAGATAAATGCTCTTGATAATGTTACAAATGTTGAATTGTGACGCTTGGCAATACACTGAAATTTATTTATTTATTTTAAATTTTAACATAATTATAGGAATAATAATCACGTGCATATAGACTCCGATCATGAGAGATGGTAACATTTGCGCCTACCTCCCTAAACCCATTACATAAATCCTCTCCTCAGTTTCTATAATTTAAGATATAAATTAAATAGTTTAATGAGATAATGCAAGGTATGTTGAAATTCTATTCACTAATGACAGTATGTATTTGCTACTTTTAATTATTAATTGTAATTGCCACGAAAGATCGCCCCTAGATCTCTAAAAATATTCCGCTCCTCCCCCTAAGATTTTGACTACTCTCTCTGAGTTCTGTTATCATTATTTATGTTTAACTTGATTACTTTTTTCAATTAAGCTGCCCACAGTTCACATTTAGTTTGTGTTTTACTTGTTGCATGTGCTAGATTGTGTGTGTGTTATTTGTGAACTTTATAGGATATTATGACCATTTTTAATGTTCTTATTAAATAAAAATTAAATAAATATTACTAGAATTATTATTGGCTGGAGCCAGTGGCGAAGTCGGTAAGACACTCGACCGCGGATCGGTATAAGCAGGGTTCAAATCCTGGGATCTCCCGTCACTGACATCGCTTTCGAGTGAGGAAACTGACGTTAAGCTTAGCTTTACCAGCTTTTTTATGCTGATGGTTTAGAATTCGCAGAGAGCGCAACGGAGGAGCTTGGTGCCCTAAGAACCAGATATCTAGAAATGTGTACGAGTGGATACAGGTTGATCTGGGTCGTCTCCACTTTATCTCCCAGGTTGAGACGCAGGGACGGTTTGGCAACGGACAGGTAAACCATTTAGTCTTCTGTCTCTACATTCATCTCTTGGATGTGCTTTTATTGCGTTTTGTAACGTTTAAATGAAAATATAGGATTGGAATGTTTTGTATTTCTTTTTTAATTTTTAGGTAAAATCGAATGACCATCTAAATCATACGTTAAAATTGATTTGAATGAAAGCTTCATGAAACTGGATTATTATTTTTGGAACAAATTTAGTTAATTGAAATTGTAAACGTAATAGGATGATTACATTAAATGTCGGCAGATCTTGAATTTCTTCATCGCGTAATTTATCCGCTAAATAGAGCGGATCATTTTATTTTTTGAAATTATTACACAATAAATTATCGTGGAATTTATCTGCTAAATATAGCGGACCATTTATTCGTGTAACTTTATTACACGATAAATTATCGTGCAATTTATCTGCTTATCATCAGCGGAAGAGGAAATGACGGTTGAATGAATTATGTGCAGGGTCAGGAGTACGTGCCTAACTACGTCCTGGAGTATCAGAGGTCTCCTGGAGTACCCTGGATCAGGTACAAGGATAGAAAGGGTTCCGAGGTTTGACCCTGGACTTCCTTTAAGCGATAATTAGCTAGTGTGTGACACAGGGCTTCCTTTAAACTACAATTTAGTAGTATGCAGAATTTAGAAGGCCAAGGAGTGTTTGCAACCCCCTACAGTTCCCAAATCTACAAATCCACGCAAATATTAATCATGTATGCGTTGAGTGACTGATGATCTTAGAACGGAAATGACTTTTTATGTGACGTGAAAATACACAAATCTGGAGTTTATTGCTGTTATAAGAGGCGATCAATGCAGATGTGCTAGAGATAGCGAATTGCGAAGTGATCCATGCACTAGTCACTCAAATTTCAATAATGACGGCGATTCTGCCGCGTTTAGTGTTGCTGGTTCTATACTGCCTAATGGTTTACTACGATGGAATCTGACATAATGAAATCTTATGTATACGGTAGTAGTAAAAACAAATAAAATCAATTAAATTCAGTTATGCGATAAAATTATCGATACTTTTAATGTATGGAAGCAGCTCTATGGAAGACACTGGAGTGGATCGTGATGATAACTATACACGTTGTATTCCACAGCAAGTTTTAATTCATAACATGACAACAATTAGAGTGCTACAGTCATCAATGACAACATCGAGCACTACTGATACTTATTGAACATAATGATGGTATTGATATTAGAATGATGATATTGTTTTTGTTCGTAGATATTGAAAGGAACTATGATGTAGTTTTTGTTCGTAGATACTGAAAAGCTATTATGATAATGTTTTTGTTCGTAGATACTAAAAGGAAATAGTAATACCTATCTAGCGGAGCTTCGACCTCTTCATCCTCCAATCATAGCCCGAGCTGTGAGGTTCATCCCATACAGCACTCATCCCAGGACTGTCTGCATGAGGTTCGAGCTTTATGGCTGCGAGTGGACCGGTATGTGGATAAAACTGTATCATACTTCACATGTGCATATAATGTTACTTATTACGTTTATCTTTTGTAGATCATAGATATACACAATGTATTAGCTATGGGATATACACATTGTATTAGCAATAGAATATACACAGTGTAGTAGCAGTAGCATAGATACATTGTAGTAGCAGTAGCATATATACATTGTATTAGCAGTGCAAATACACTTTGCAGTAGCATTAGCATATACACATTTTAGCAGCAGTATCATATACATATTTTAGTAGAAGCAGCTTTTATGCATTATAGCAGCAGTAGCATATATACATTGTATTAGCAGTGGCATAGACAAATTGTATTAGCAGTAGCATATACACATTATAGTAGCAGCAGCTTGGCAATATATCGTATTACATATCGAGTACACCCGTGACATATCTGTGTGTAATTAGTGGCACTGGATACAATCTATTCAAACAGAATCTCTCAGCTCTAATTGTAAGCATCTGTTGACTAAACAGTGACTTCTCACTTCATCAGCCGCATCGATGGGTCTGTTTCACATTTAATAGTAAAACCTGTAATGACTTCATTACTGTAGATTGCATCGGGCAACAAAGAACTGATAGTCGAACTGATTAAATCACTGATAATGAGAACTGAAAAAGAGAAGTGATAAAAGAAATAATAAAAGAACTGATGCATGAACTGATAAAGAATTGATGATAAAGATCATGGTTGGATATTGGACTTTAGTGTGAATGATTAAATTATTTTAGAATATTATAACTACTAGTATGATAACTTGCAGAGATGCAGAGATAAAATTTTAAAAATTATGAGGATAACAAAATGAAAATCGTCTAAATGAGTGCGAATTCGCAGTATTAGTACGTAATATTAACTCTAATGATAATATTATGTTTTAAATTTATATTGATACCTTTAGTTCCATACCTTTACTACGCATTGTAATTGACACTATACGGTGTAGACGTGGATATAATATAACTATAGGCTACAAATTAACCTTGCACAATTTCTATAGCTCAGAACCGGCTTAAAGGACTAGATATTTTTCTAGTTTGACTGAGTTTATTATTACTAATAAAGCTATAAATTACATATTGTTCTTTCTACCGACGTTCAATTTATTGGTATTCTTGACTCTCAGCCGTACACATTGGTGCAGCTTTAAAGTTTTAGTCGCCGTTCAGAACTCTGACAGTCGTCGACAGGTTCAGTTCTCAGAATTTCCGACTTCGCAATTATAACGAGTCTCGTTTGCGCTGTAAATCACGCTTGTTGAGATCGGCTCACTATCTACAACAACTTTGTTAAACTGTTTCCATACCTCGGCGTGAACTGATGAGAAATTCTCAACTAATCAATCAGTTGAAAGTTTAGCAGTTGAGATAAACGTTTCGATTCCTACTAACACCTTCCGAGTGATGAATGACTTTCCTTGTTTCCACATTTCTCTCCAGCCCTTCCACCCTCGTTCTTATCTAGCGCTTCAATGTTTACCTCCCTCAAATCTCTAAGTAAAGATTCTGTATAATCGATGCAAGATGTATTCGCTGCATCAAAGGCAAGCAATAAAATCTTGTGAGTTAATTTAAATTCTGTCAAATTCACTAGAGAATCTGAAGAGATATTATACATGTATACTTTTGAAATCTGATTTAGTTTCTATTCTGAAGCAGTTCAGAATAAATACGGGCATAAATATGCGATAATTTGTGCATAAATTGTATATATCATTTGATATATTTAAAGGCTAAAGCTAAAGCCAGGTTTAAAGTTAGTTGCCAGCATGATAACATATCATTGACGGAGACAGCACTGGATTGAATCCTGCATCTACTGATCTGCCGTCTAACAACTTGCCAACAAGCTACCGGCTTAGCACATACGTTTACATGATACTGGAGCAGATGTAGATAACTTAGCGCTATTATAATTTAATTCGTTCATAGCTTAATTAATTTTATGTCAATCAAGATGAGCCAACTCGAATCTACGTCATATGAATAGTTGAATACTATTACTAAACGTTTCATACCTTTGGGCTGGAGCCAGTGGCGATGTCAGTAAGGTATTCTAGCGCGGATAAGTATATGCGGGGTTCAAATCCTGGGCTCGCCTGTCACTGACATCGCTTTGGAGTGAGGAAACTGACGTTAACATTAGCTTATAGAGCTTCTTGGATCTAACAGCAGCGTTGAGTTGAATCCACTCTCTCATCTCTCAACAAATTCTGAACGAGAGAATTGAGTTCAATAAGTAAAGTAATAAATGCGCAGTAAACTGCTTGATGATTTCTTCACTTTGTCATTGTTTACGATCCTGGTAACACTTAAGCACTGCCGCCAGGTTCCATAGATTATTCGTAATTCCATACCCCTCACCTGTCGCTAGCCAGTCCGCTGAAGAATGCTAACAATTACAGAATTGTTTACACCTAAACAGCAGGATGAGATATACGACCACCAACAGTATGCAAGTATTAGACTAGTAGCAGATCTAGTGGCTTGTAGCTTAGGTATATCGTTAGTTGCTGCGGTTCCTTTTTCGAATCTCAATGGATCTCGCCCAGCAGATTATGAAATCTGTAGACAATAAAACTGGAGTTTACATTAGTTGGAGTTGATTAGTGTGGTGATATTAATCTATTCTATATCTTCTACAGCTGTTATCATTTCAGTTACTATTTAGTTTGCATTGCGTTATAATACTGTGGTTCTAAGCTGAGGCTTTTAGAAAAGTTAAATTTAAGTTTAATAATACAGAAACTAAACTTTACTATATTCTAAAACAATTAGCTGTTAACATATTAATTTCGATGTTGGATTCCATTCGATCCATTACAATAAAGACAAATACGTTTCACCTGTGATTGATTGATCAAGTGACAAATTTATTGAGCAATTGAGTGAGTAAAGATTATATTATTACCTTCAATTTTATACCCTCTATACTAAAATATAGTCCGAAATTTTAGCCCTATATTGTACTCCTAAATTTTAAGTCCTACATATTGTTGTCGTACATTACTATTTAGATGGCGTCACATCCTACGAGATGAAGCAAGGCGACAAGAGGGGAGGGGGCGACTTAGATTTCTCTGATTTCACGTACGACGGGGGGCAGACCCTCCAGGGCCACCTCACCCAGGGCTTGGGGCAGCTCGTCGATCGAGACCTGGGCAACTCCCAGTTCCGTCTCGACCTTCAGTCCATCGGCAAGCGGGGCTTCGAGTGGGTTGCCTGGAGAAGGGACGATCGCTCGGAGGACTTCGTGGAAATAATCTTCCACTTCGACGCTGTGAGAAACTTTACCGCGGTGAGAATTCACGCGAATAACTTCTTCTCGAAGGAGATCGGTGTGTTTCGCGAGGCCAGGATTGAATTCAGCGTTGGTGGGCGATATTATCATGGACAACCGGTGGTTTATAAGAACGAGAGAGACGTGTTAAGTGAAGAGGCGAAATTTATTCGTATCCCGATTTCGAATCGAGTTGGACGGAAAATCAGACTTCGACTTTTCTTCGACTCCCGTTGGATCATGATCAGCGAGGTTCAGTTTGAATCAGGTAAACAGTAGACAGTTTGAAACAGGTTAACAGTTTGAATCAGGTAAACAGTTTGAATCAAGGTAAACAGTAAACAGTTTTAATTAGGTAAACAATAAACAGTTTTAATCAGGTAAACAATAAACAGTTTGAATCAGGTTAACAGTAAACAGTTTTAATCAGATAAACAATAAGCAGTTTGATTAAGGTAAACAGTAATCAATTCTTACAACAAACTATGATTCGAACCTTGTAATTTCTATATTCCTCATTTATTTTCTCTTTAGTAACATCCTCTTCTTCTTTAATGTTTAACTAGCGGACTGCACTGTTATCGATCTCACTTTCTCCTCGATGTAAGTCCGTTACACAGCCTTAGGGTAATACACCGGACGTTTACCTATAATCTTCATTGTGACTCATTATATCATTGTATGGATACTTATCTTTGACTTGGAGTCACATTCTGTTCTAATGTAGTCGTCTATCAGATTAGTTCTATAGGTTAAACGCTTTCACTGGAGAGTAAAATCAATAAAATTAAATAAAATCAATAAAAAATCAATAGTTATTTATCATCAACTCGTTCAGATATTATCAGTATTCGTATGACGAAAAGTATTTTAAAGTTATTTAAATTATTTAATTGCAATGCGCACCTTATTTTTCTATCTTTTTTATTTTCAGAAATTGCAAGAGAACTTGTAGCAGAAGAAATCGAACCCCACCCAGCGGCGACTACACAACAACCTGAGATTCAGACCCTGATACTGGACGTGAGGTCTACACCTCGTGTTGGGACGTCCGGGCAGTCCACGTCCAGTGGGACAGAGCTAACCATACATGCTGCCGGCGATCATGGCGTTCACCACGTATATAAAGGTTATTTAAAATTAATATCAAAGCATCACATTAGGAACTGGGTGTAGTGAAGTAAAAACGATGCAAAGAATCAATCAATCTTTCAATAAATAGTTTATTTAAAGATTAGTCAAAGACTAGTCAATCTAGTCGTTTATTCAAAGATTAATTGAAGACTAGTCAAACTAGTCGTTTATCTAAATATTAGTTGAAGACTAGTCAAATTAGTCGTTTATCTAAATATTAGTCGAAGACTAGTCAAACTAATCGTTTGTTAAAAGATTAGTCAAAGACTTAAAACTAGTGATTTATTTAAAGATTTGTCAAAAGGCTAGTAAAACTAGTCGTTTATTAAAAGATTAGTGGAACGCTATCTCTCACTTAACAGCTTCACGCGCTAATGACTGAACCGCTAGTGCATTAGTGTAGTCGTACATCTGCATGGTTCTTTTACTCGATGATTTCATGGACGACGGTATCACTCTAAATCGTGTTGTTGTTGTTGTAGAAGCGGACTCACAGACGCCCTCTCTCGCCAGGCAGAGAGATTCTCTGCTCGGAATTCTGTTAGGAACCTTCGTCGTCGTCTTCATTGTCAGCACCCTGACGGGCTTCCTGTTGCTTATGAGATATCGACGCCGAAACTTCAGCAGTCCTCTGAAGTCTTTGTTTATTGACGATCACGCCAACTTCAACCTCAGCCTCAGCTATCTGGTATTGACTGCGTGTTACGTATATTATACATATTTGGTAGTAATAATAATAATTATAATAATAATAGTAAGAATAAAATAGTAATAGCTATAGCAATAGTAATAATAATAGTAATAATAATAGTAATAGTAATAGCGATAGCAATAATAATATTAATATTAATATTAATAGTAAAAGTAATAGTAATTAATAGTAATAGTAATAGTAATAGTAATAGTAAAAGTAATAGAAATAGTAATAGTAATAGTAATAGTAATAGAAATAGTTATAGTAATAGTAATAGTTATAGTAATAGTAGTAGTAGTAATTGTAATAGTAATAGTAATGGTAATAGTAATAGTAATTTTAATTGTAATAGAAATAGTAGTATTAATAAAATAATATAAAATAAATCTATAACAATAATAATAATTTTAATTTATACACGTTATGTTATGTTATATGTATCACGGGACCAAGTTTTAAGCTATAGGTAAACCACTTAGGACATAAAATGGGATCTATGGACTCGAAGACCCAAAGCATCGTCGAATGAGTCATGGAAAGATGATGATGATGATGATTTGTTGACCGTAACAGGGAGGAAAGAAACTGAAAGGAAACATCTACAATTCCATCGCGTCCAGTGATATCACGGACTCCACTAAAGATCAGGAGCAGCTCGTGGAAAGAACTCCACTCAGCTCTGATCTTCCATCTCGAGGTTCCTACTCCTCTCTTTGTAGATCTTGTCATAACGGCGTGACGATAGGATCACGTGATGACGGCGTCATAACGGCGTGATGATATGATCACGTGATGACGGCGTCATAACGGCGTGATGATAGGATCACGTGATGACGGCGTCATAACGGCGTTATGATAGGATCACGTCATGACGGCGTCATAACGGCGTGATGATGGGATCACGTGATGACGCGTCATAACGGCGTGATAAGTTATTTGTGTAAATCGTTATTTTCTTTTGAAAATTGTAATTAAAATATCGTCGATTAAGCGCTGATTCTGCTATAACATCCAATTTATATCCGAAAGACGAAACTGAATATGATTTAGGCAATGTGAATTTGAGAATTAACTAGGTTATAAAAAAATTCTATTTTAGTCATGTTAACTGTACAATATATTCATTTAATCTAGTGTTAATTAAAGGTGTTTGACTGAATGTTCGCTTGGGATCACACAAACTGTTTAAATATCATTTACAGTCAGATTCTATGATACTGTAGATTTAAAGAACGGATTCAACACTACTTCATTTTCCTCTGACAATCAGATGGTTGGGTTTACGAGCGCTGTAAGCAAGTTTCCGTTGAACTCAGAGGTCCAAGGATCGATCCCCGGCAACGCTTCTTCTAAGAGACCGACAAACCAGATATTCTCACCTGAGAGCCTGAGCTTCGTGACAAGTCTGGGTGACGGTGCCTTCGGGCAGGTAAATAAAGTCTCCAGATAACAATCTTTCTTTTATAAATACTATAATGGTTATAGCAAGTAATTACTTTCTCTATAGACATAGGCTACTCTTCCGTCTTCTACCTCCTTCCTTTCTTGCTAACGGGTTGTGAATTACGAATTATTTGAATTTGTGCAATTAATCCGTTTAGAATCTATGATATACTAAGCTAGTCCATTCAGCCCAGTGATGATCATTGACTGTACAGTGCACGGAATTGCCTCTACCTGGTCTATCACGTTATTGTTGATTACGTAATTTTGACGCACATTATAGTGAAATGAGCAACTACGTTGACATCTATCACTTTTAATGCCACATATTAAAACCGTTAGGCAATTTAGTCCATTTTTCGTATAACCAGTCCAGTGAATGTCCGAGATTTTACTCTCGGATTAGCGCGGCCGGATATCGAATCCACGAGAAGTCAATTCACCTCAGTATCTGTCATTTAAAACTTCACAACGTTATCAACACCTCTAACCATTGCGCTGAGACATTCATACGTATTGCGAAATCATAAAATTTTATCCAGATGCTGACTATTTACAGAGATGATATTTGTTTATGTAAAAGGTCCAGATATGTGAGGTCGTAGATCAACCTGATGTGAAGTTCTCAGGCCAATCCAATCGACACTGTGGAGGAGGAACCAACCTGGTGGCTGTGAGAATGTTTAGTGAGACTGATACAGAAAAACAAAGGTTAATTCATCAATCAATATATCACTAACTGTATCTTTTTCTTTCTCTCTATCTATATTTCGATTTCTACATCTCGATCTCTACCTGTATCTCTCTATCTCTGTCTCTCTATCTCTTTCATTATGTCGATCTCTATCTGTATCTCTATCTCTCTGTCTCTTGAGCACAATAAGAAATATATCTTTAGTTAATTGTGTCAATGTTTTACTCAGGAAGGATTTTGAGGGAGAGATAGAGCGTTTATCCAGCCTAGTGGATAAGAACCTGGTTCAGATGTTAGGAGTCATAAGGACGGAAAATCTGTTGGCGATTGTTTCAGAGTACACATCTCTGGGAGATCTGCGTCAGTTCCTGTCACAGAGGATTCCTGAGAACGACTCAACGCAACACTCTGGCGCTAGATGCCCTACACTCAGGTAGGTCTTCCTGGTCTATCTAGCCCTACACTCAGGTAGAACTTCCTTGTCTCAGCCAATCAACGGCTTTCCTGTTATGACCATCTGTACGATTCACTTATTCTTTTAGTACTACAAATTGCAGGGTATTAATTTAACAACGATATTTTCGGAAACTTTTAATTATATGGTTTACCAAATGTCCGAAACAATAGAAATTTAATAAATTGTGTAAATTTGTCATGAGCGAGTACTGACGCGTAACAAAGATAAGATAGGTTGAGCTAATAGCATTGTACTGAGCAATTAATATAGCCAAGTACAGAATATTGTTAATTAATGATCAAAATAAATAATAATTTGAGGAAATATTTTATAGCCTTGGATAAGTCATAATTTCATATTAATAATAATAATAATAATAAGTATATTTATAAGACGCCGTTCTATGCTAAATACCGCAGTAGCGCTGAATGGATAGTAAAGGTCAAGTAGTCTGATAGTAAAGGTCAAGTAGTCTGGTAATAAAGGTCAAGTAGTCTAGTAGTAAAGGTCAAGTAGTCTGGTAATAAAGGTCAAGTAGTCTAGTAGTAAAGGTCAAGTAGTCTGGTAATAAAGGTCAAGTAGTCTAGTAGTAAAGGTCAAGTGGTCTGGTAGTAAAGGTCAAGTAGTCTTGTAGTAAAGGTCAAGTAGTCTGGTGGTATAATGTCACAATAGGTATAGCGTACTATGCAGTATTTATAAATATTCAGATTTCCATCATGCATGTATGACTCGTATAACCTGATTAAACCCGTGACGCATCTCAGTGGCGCAGTGGTTAGGTGTACAGATATCATCATAAAGTTTTAAGTGACAGAACCTTAGGTGAATTGAACTCTCGTGGGTTCCATTCCCGGCCGCGCTGTTTGTAAAATCTCGGACATTCACTGGACTGGTTATACAGAAAATGGACAAAATTGCCTAACGGTTTAAACCTATGGTATTAAAGGTGCTAGATATCACCATGGGTGATCACTTCACTATAATGTATTTTATAATTATTATTATTATTACCCACGTCTGGCCCATATCTCTATTGCAGCCACGGTTGTCTGGTCTACCTTGCCACTCAGATCTCTTCTGGAATGAAACATCTCGAGTCGGTCAACCTCGTTCACAAAGATCTGGCCAGCAGGAACTGTCTCGTGGGACATAGACTAGTGGTTAAGATATCTGACTTTGGAACAGGACCCTCCAGATATCCCGATGACTACTGCAGGACTGATGAAGGCAGGATGGAGCCAGTCAGGTGGATGTCGTGGGAAGCTGCTCTGATGGTATGAGGTCTTATAACCCCAGCTCTAGGTCAGGTCAAGGTCAGCTGTAGGTCAGGTCTAGGTCAGCTTTAGGTCAACGCTAGGTCAGTTTTAGATCAGCTCTAGATCAGGTCTAGATCAGTTCTAGGTCAGATCTAGGTCAGGTCTAGATCAGTTCTAGGTCAGATCTAGGTCAGGTCTAGGTCAGGTCTAGGTCAGTTCTAGGTCAGGTCAAAGTCAGCTCTAGATCACCTCTAGGTCAGGTCATAGTTGTTTCTCGAATCACAGCTTCTGATACTTTGGTCCCATCAAATTAGTTGAGCCTCAAAATGGGTCCCTATCAAGCAACTAGAACAATGAGACTAGTCATAAAAATGCGTTTATTATGCTCTCGTACTACAGACATTCCTGAAAGCACCCTAAACTCATAATTTATTAACTTATTTAATTTTTTACGAAATATTTTTGATACTCACTAATTAAGTTCTAGCTGTGAGTTACTGGACTCTAGCCGTTAGCAGAAGTAAATAGAATGTCTCGTTGGAACTAAACCACAAGGTGTTTTATGATTATAGTGTAATAGTCATAAACTCGTTGATATGATTTTTCTACCCAAATCCTTTGCCTTTCATATAACTATTTCTCTTATATCAAACTTTTAATTATTTCGAAAGAACAGTTTCTTACATATGTTTTTCACTCTACGTCCTACTAATCGCCTAACTAAGGTTAACAAGAAAGTTTAAATTTTTTGCACATATCGCATTCTAACGCTGGCTATGTGACTTCGGATCAGTTGGTGCGGTGTTCAAATCTAAAACGCTCACATCGGTCACAAATATCTTCAGAAAGATAAAGCTAACGTTTAGCTCGGCTTTTCGGTCTAATGTATTAAGGACGGCAACAGTAGGCCTATTTTTATTGTGTTACTATATTCTATTTTCATGAATGTTATTTCCAAAAGAACTAGTCGTACTATTGTGTGTTATGCAATCAGAAACAGTTTACGTGTAAAAGCGACGTGTGGTCATTTGGGGTGACGCTTTGGGAAGTGATGAGTTTGGTGAAGTCGAGACCATTCAACGAACTCAGCAACGAGGCTGTCATTTCAAATCTCAGTCACTACTACAGGTTCAAACACAGCTTAATGATACTCTTTAGAACTTTTTTTATAACATACAGCCTATTGGTAAGAGATAACCTGTGCGACAATTTGTATAACGATCGAGGATGTGATATACTTGTGACTGTAAATAGGTGAAGAAAAGTATTTTAGACTTGAGGTCTAAACAATACTGCAAGATTACTTACATATATTTTATGGGCGCGGGGTGATGACAGAGACGTTAGCAATATTGCCTCCAAGAGAACGAGGCCACGGATTCGAAACATGCTAGACTGTCTCCGACGGTACCCTTGTAACATAGAAACAGACGTCAAAAGCTTTAAAGTAAGCTTCATGATACATTGAACATATGTCCGGAGATTAATGGTAGATAATTATCTTATATTTTAGATAATTATCTGATAATTTAACATTATAATTTAGAATCGTCATTATTACTGGCATTGACTACACTATATTTGATGTTATTACAGATGACTCCAGTACTCTATTGTTGTTGTTGTTGTAGGTCTGACGGACTGGAGCGCTATCTACCCCAGCCTGCAGGATGTTCCAGGGAAATCTACGACCTGATGGTGGAATGCTGGAGAAGAGACGCTAGAAGACGTCCGGCCTTCCACGAAATGCACATGTTCCTATCTCGCAAGAACCTCGGATACTCTCCATCAATGGAACATCCCCACTTCTGTTGACTGTCAAACATCAGATGATACCGGACTAAACCATCTCCCACTGGAATGACGTCATGAAACTTCCTTGTACATATATGTAAAGTACTTAGCTCAAATCTGGCACAGTGCCAGCTTAAATCTCGTGCTTATCCCATCGCTGATTAAAACCGACAATTGACGATGAAGACTGAATTATATTTTTAAAGCTTCTCGTAGATGTACATTCACTAAACTATGCACTACTAGCAATATGCACTACTAGCAATATTCGTGTATGCACTAGGCTTGCTTAATGTACGTAGCTCAAAGCTTTACAAGCGTTAGCAATAACCAGCATGAACTTTGTTTGCACCGGAGATCTGCTGGTGAAATGCTGGTGGACACTCCAGGTGTATGAAGGACACTCCGAGTGTCTGAAGGACACTCTAGGTGTCTCAAGGACACGCCAGGTGTCTGAAGGACATTCCGGGTGTTCCGCTGTCCGGACCATATCCGTGTTTCCGTCCTGTGTTTAAATTGTCTTGCAATCGAACTGTTGCGAATTAGCTCCATGCAAAGTCGAGGCTACCTCTATGTTTACCAGGAGCTTAATATCATCGCAGTCCACTGTGCGGTGTATTGTGCCACAGCTGCGATTAAACTGAGCGTGATACTTAAAACTACATGTTGTCAGGGACGACGAATGTTGAATAGAAAGAATACGTGGAAGTAAAACTGAAGATTGTTGTAAGTTTTCAATTACCATCTTGTGATCAGAAAAGATATTTTAAACATAACCTATGACATTCAGACATTCATTTCTAACAGATTGCTGCTATTCGTAACAACATAATAAGCCTGTCTATTTTCACTTAGATCGATCAATCAACCGTTATTGATTGATTGATAAAAAGAAATCATGTAGATTTTAAACAGAACATGTTAAGAGAGAGGTGCGGCAATGTCATAGACGATATGAAAGACGTACAACACCCCCCAAAAAAGAGGACAATTAGCTCGGACTTGATAATAAATTTTAGAACTATTTCAGGAGTTGTGATATACATAAGCTTATAACTGATATACTTAGTGTGATAATCATGGACTAGAGATTGATTGATTATGTTATTGATTGATCGAGATGGCAGCAAACAATCTGTTTTTTTAATTCTGATTTGACCAGGCGATCAATGACATCAACTCGAAGATAAAGAAACCCGTTTATTTGTCCGTCAATGAGACGACTTTCAATTCAATTACACGAACATTGGATGGAGATCAACAGAATCGGTTCTGCGACTTTCAGTAAAAGTACAATTCCTCTCTAAGTCATCTCGAAAAATGTCCTCGAATTTTTCTCTAATAAAAATACTTGAATTCAAAAACAGCGAACAGTTTATATACACATCATTTAACGAAATCGTTTGTATAGGGTATCACCACGCCCTGTCTCTTAAGTTCTCTCAATACATTTAATATAGAGTCTAGCTCGGCCCTGAACCTGTCAATCTCTCTGTGTTTACTCTCTAGGACACGCCTCCACTTGTTGGACTCCGCCTCTACATCCTGCACGGCCAGCTGTCTGCTGTGCTGCAACAGCTGCTGCAGCTGCTCCTCTCTCTGTCTGTGTTTCTCCTCCATCTGCTCTATCTTCATCTGCAGCTGCTCAAACTGCCGCATTTGCTGCTCATAGTAAAAAAAGCTAAAAAGCTAAGGTTAACGTCAGTATTCTCACTCGAAAGCGATGTCAGTGACGGGCGAGCTCAGGATTTGAACCCTGCACATACTGATCAGCGGTCGAGTATCTTACTGACTTCGCCACTGGCTACATCCATCATAGTAACATAACCAATCAATAAACTAATCAATCAATCAATCAAATATATAGCGATTTAACAAATAGATTAATCCTAGAATAAAATTACTATCAATAAATCATTCGAACTCATGTTGTCATCATTAACAACAACAACAACAACATGGAATTCCATAAAATCATTATAAATTTCGAGGGGTATGTTCTCTCTATAAAATTAAATCATGAAACATATAATAATAATAATAATAACACGCATTATTGTGAAATGATCAACTATGTTATTATCTATCACTTTTAGTACCACATGTTATATCCGTTAGGCAATTTAGTCCATTTTCCGCGTAGCCAGTCCAGTGAATGTCCAAGATTTTTCTCTCAGATCAGCGCGGCTGGGATTCCAACCCACGAGGGTTCTGTTCACCTCAGGGTCTGTCATTTAAAACTTCATGACGTTATCTACACCCTTAACCATTGCGCTATAGAGACATTCAGATTGGAGTTGTTTACGATTAAAACAGATTTATCTTCTATATGATAAGATCAGTGGAATGATTTGAGCCGTCATTGATTGTCCGAGATTGATCTGCTCATGTTTGTAATAAATTAATACACCGGCTCTTCATAAACACGGATTTCTGCGCCAAGGTTAGATGCACAGGAGAGTCGTTGATAACAGCTGATCAAAATACTCGTGCAGAAATGCGCTCACAGATCATCTTACTGGAACGTATGTACCTCTATATGATCGCTGCCTGTTTTCTTACAACTGAAGTGAAGGACTTACCGCAGTGTGGGACCATCTCTTAACAGCTGAACTGAAGGACTTACCGGAGTGTGGGACCACCTCTTAAAAACTGAACTGAAGGACTTACCGGAGTGTGGGACCACCTCTTAACAACTGAACTGAAGGACTTACCGGAGTGTGAGACCACCTCGTAACAACTGAATTGAAGGACTTACCGGAGTGTGGGACCACCTCTTAACAACTGAACTGAAGGACTTACTGGAGTGTGGGACCACCTCTTAACAACTGAACTGAAGGACGGACTTACCGGAGTGTGGGACCGCCTCTTAACAACTGAACTGAAGGACTTACCGCAGTGTGGGACCACCTCTTAACAACTGAACTTAGGGACTCTACTTACCGGAGTGTGGGACCGCCTCGCCTCCACGAGATCACTGCTCGTCTTCTTCAGTTGAGCCTCGAGGTCGCGCTGAACCTGTCTGAGTGTCGACACCTCCTCTGCCGCCTTCGAAAACAGAGCAATCTGAGCCTGCAGGTGATCTATTACTACCTATGCATACGAAAATATCATTGGGATAAATTTATTTATGTGAAATACTGAAATCCGGTGTTAGCAGAAAAACAGGAACTCTGTAATTTGTGCAGTCTAAATTAAATATTTTTAAGATTAGCTTCGCACATACGTTACTAATTGGTATTTACGAGCACACCATTGATCCTCTCGTAAAGGTTAGTTTCCCGGGACATGACTTGCAGCCTATAGATTGAATATTATGACATATGGTTTACTGCTCCCGTCGGCATACGTCTTAGTACTCCCCATACGAAAACAAGTTGAGTTTGAAATAGTCCATAACTATGTCTTCAATATTTTCTGCGATCAGCAGCGGCGCTATGCAATACTGTAAGTCGCGTATTGTACAGAATGCCTAAATATGACCACGACAACAGGTAAGGACGTTGGGCACAAGGGAATTTACGAGAGTATAGGGTCTGGCTATCCACACGGTTGTTATACAGCTGTCTGTATTAAAAAAAGTATCAAACATTGTTTAGACGAATATCTGATTTATTACCTTCTGTCTAGTAACCTGACTGCTGAGCTCTGATACTTTTGAGGCAGAGTGTTCCACAGCGCTGGCTGTTAGACGTCTGTTCACCTCACTGTGGTGCATGGACTTTAGCTCTGATATCTGTAGCAACAATTCAACAGAGCTTAGACAGTAAAGTGTATCTCTCTTCAAAATCCTGTTCTTTTTCTTACTTCTAATTAATTCAGTGCATATGTTCTCATTCGTTCTTTTATTAACTTTTCAGAGCTTATGTAAGTTTAATTAAACTTGTTTGTCTGAAGGGTGATCAAACAGATAGGATACCCTGCACTCTCATTAACGGCCTGTATTATTTGTGTTGCTGCACGTGACAACTATTATCATATAAACATATCTCTCTCTCTCAAAATATTTCATCCTACAACTAAATCAATGTTTGTTCCACCTACTGTTATGTAGGAACTCAATATTAAGACAAAAATGTTGATAAGCATGAATATTATCCGATAAAGTCTAACACTTCTCGAATTGTAAAGCTTATCAGCCTTGTTTAAATAGATAGAACAGTGATTATTAACGAACCTCCCACGATAGTGGACAAAAAACCTTCGCTCGCACAAAGCACAGCCACAACAACATCTGCATCGCTTAGAAGTTCTCTACCCGCAGTGTGCCGTTAGATATAGCTCGGCTCTAGTTTCGAGCTAAAAGCCTTCTTCATATCGATCAACAACCCAGACATTTAGCAGGTATACGCATATTTCAAAATTTCATTTATTAAGCTCAGAGGACACCAGAAGTTAAAAGTGATGGTAACAGTACCGCAGGACCGCTAGTCATCTCGTTATGACACAGAGGCTGTAAACCTCATTCACACACAGCATAAGAATTACCAACCTTTCTCTCAACCTCTTCCTGTAGAGTCTGTTCACGACACATAGTATAAGAGTTACCAACCTTTCTCTCAGCCTCCTCATAGTGTAAGAGTTATCAACCTTTCTCTCAGCCTCCTCACAGTATAAGAGTTACCAACCTTTCTCTCAGCCTCCTCATAGTGTAAGAGTTATCAACCTTTCTCTCAGCCTCCTCACAGTATAAGAGTTACCAACCTTTCTCTCAGCCTCCTCACAGTATAAGACTTACCAACCTTTCTCTCAACCTCCTCATAGTATAAGAGTTACCAACCTTTCTCTCAGCCTCCTCCTGCAGAGTCTGTTCACGAGCCTCTGACTCTGATATAATCGTCTCCAGAGTTTCCTTCTGATCAGCCATGGCAGCACGAAGTTCCTCTACCTACAACAACATAATGTCATCATCTATCAGCTTAGACATATGAAGTTCCTCTACCTACAACAACATAAATATCATCAGTTCCTCTGGCTCATCTGTCTTGATGAAAGTTCCGGACATCATCCTTATATGAGGAAATGGACGTTAAACTTTTATTACTATTATTGTTATTATTATTACTAATAAAATTCTAATAGCATCGCACAAATGGCTGGAGTCAGTGGCGAAGTTGGCAAAGATACTCGACCGCGGATCAGTAGGTGCAGGGTTGAAATCCTGGGCTCGCCGGTCAATGACATCACTTTCGTGTGAGGAAACTGACGGTAATCTTAGCTTTACTTTTTAGATTATTATTATTACTATTATTATTATTATTACTACTGCTATATATTTCAATACCGACCTGTTTTCGTAGTAGACCATTTTCAATGACAACATCTGAGAGGTTTCCTCCACCCAGTGTTGTGGTCAGCTGATTGGAGTCGAGAGTTGTTAAATGACTCACACTTCTGCTCCTCCCATCTCTCTCCTTGTTCCTCTTCTTGTCCAGCGACAACTTGACGTTTGCTATGAAATCAACAAAACATACAGCAGAGTTTATAAATACGTAAAATACAAAGCATCGAGCAGAGTTACCCTTTAAAATACATAAAATACGTGGCATCCAGCAAAGCTCTTCTTAAAATACATAAAATACAAAGAATCGAGCAGAGGTCTTCTTTAAATTACACTTATTACAAACACTTTAATAGTAAATAACGTTACAGAAGTAAGTGGACCTGCAGAATGATCGCCAAAAGCAAGCAGCCTTGTACAGAAAATAAAAAGGCATTTAAAGTAGCAAAAGCTAGAGGTTAACCAAAGCTGACTCTGAGTTGAGTAGACGTCATACATTCAATAAAATCCAATCACTCAGAACGTGCATGTAATAGAGAAGTGCTATTCATACCTGTAGACAAAAATATCTCTTGTACAACTGGCAGAGTTAGGTAAACATGTCCATATCCCGCTATTAGATACATATTTTACTCCGTTATATCTGACTTTGTAACAGAACAATTTTGACTGAAATCTTTATCCTACCTAGGAGCATTAAGGGTAGCGTAATCAGAAATTCAGGTAATATATTTGAGACGTTATCATAAAATGAATAAATAGATCGTTTCTAAGTATTTCATACTACAATGGAAAAATTAAAGTCAGAATAACCTACACAAAGACATTATAAAAATGCTGAGATAAAATAAATGTCTCAATTTCAGTAAATGATGGAGAAGTAATGTTTGTATCCATTCTAATGCATCACACCATATGCAACTTACTTAGAAAAATTTAATAAACTAAAAAAGGTGGTAAAGCTACGGTTAACGTCAGTTTCCTTACTCGAAAGCGATGTCAGTGACGGGCGAGCCCAGGATTTGAACCCCGCACATACTTCTCCGAACATACTGATACGCACATATTGATCCGTTGTCGAATATCTTACCGACATCATCCCTAAGCCCCAGCCGGATGTAGAAGAGTAAAAGAAAGGAAAGCCGAACCTTTGGCAAGTCTTTCTGTCATCAGTCTGAGATCGGTAACAAGTCGAGACTTTTCATCCTCTAGCCGCTCTACCCTAAACTTCAATTTCTCCTTTTCCTCCACTTGCTTTGTACCAACCCTGACAGTCTTTCCAGCACCTTAACATGAATCAAATAGTCTTTATCTATGTAACAAACTAGTCAATCAGTCATTGTTTATACTATAAACTAGTCTGCATGTGAAAATAAAATATTAAAATTACAGCAGAATATTTAAATTACCATGTTATAATAGTTCTTAATACTTGCACACCAAGCAACATCTTCAATTACGTTACAACGTCTGTGTCACTGCAGATCAAGCGAAGTACAGTGGAGTGATGTCATTGTTCTTATTGAAGAAACAATTTTATAAATCTAAAATTCAACAGGGAAAATATAAATCATAGCAATATGACAAGTTATGTATGAATTTGAATAAAACCAATATGTTAACGAAACCAGAGAGCTAATAGCCTCTGCCAAAATTCTTTAAAAACCAATCAAACATATTAAATAACATAGGAATATAAAACCAGACCTAGCGACCTACTTTACAACCAGACATACTGACCTACTGTACTATATTACCAGACATACTGACCTAATTTACTACCAGACATAATGACCTACTTTATTAATGTAGTGACCTACAATACAACCAGATACTGACCTACTTAATTACCAGACATACTGACATATTTTATTACCAGACATTATGACCTACTTTACTACTGTACTGACTTACTTTATAAACAGACATACTGACCTATTTTACTGCCAGACATAATGACCTACTTTACTACCAGACATAATGACCTACTTTACTACCGTACTGACCTACTTTACTGCTCCGAGCTGACAGTACTTCTGCTCTCAAGTTATTTATTTCTTGTTCGTAATCAGCGCAGACCATTTTGTGCCTGCATAGCAAAATAGCAAAAAAATGAAACTGTCATCCATAATAATATCAATCTAAATATGATGTTAAATATTGTATCTTGAAATGCAAGATTTTTCTAGATATCTTGCATGTTTCTGAAAATAAATGTTAAATTGATTGAGTTAAAAGCAATGCGTTCATAGTCAATTTTGAAATTACTTCTCCGGATTCTGGTCTAATGGATTACCAGTAAATTTAGAGAAATAAATCATTAGATATAGTCAGTGGATATATGAAGGCAGCATATACTTTTCTTTAACAGCTTCAAGCTCTCTCTGTACGGTTGAAACGTTAGAATGAGGCTGAGGTTTGAACTCAAGCTCTTTGGTCAGATGGCTAACTCTTTCCTCAAGTTGTAATATCCTTTCCTCATATTTCAACTGAAACAAAGCAACATAACAGTTAAATAATTGAAATATATTTAAATTTTTAAGTAACACAACAGAACAATAATTTAAATATTTTTAGACTTTAAAGAAACATATCAGGACAAAATTTGGGATATATTTAGACTCGGTCTAAATTAATCTTGCTCTAATCGTATATTCTTAAATCACAATTTATGCAGGTAACTAAATTTAGTAATGTATAAGAGTTCAATAAATCAACCAAGCTTTTATACGGTTCATTCTTATCCAAATCTCAGCACTTCGCTAACACAGAACTAAATAGTGTCCAGTTAATAAGCCACCAATGGCCACAGCTCGTAAAGCTAGTTCTCTGTAAGACAGAAACCTCAGTGACTCGTAGGTCAGTAGAAATTATTTGTGCATATGAACATACTCAAGCGTGTACTAAGAACTGTTTTAAAACATTTATAGCTTTAATTGGGAATACGTCAGAGCTCTAGGGCCTGTATGTCTTTTCTCACGTCGCATTTGCGTATTGTATTGTGTCTTCGCGATTTCGTGAAAAATATATCTATCATCTATCTAAATAGACGAAGGCACTGACCATTTTGTCTACATTACAGTACTAGCATTAGTCGTCTCATAAGAACAAATGAAGTTTCTTACATTACAGTACTAGCATTAGTCGTCTCATAAGAACAAGTGAGTTTCTTACATTACAGTACTAGCATTAGTCGTCTCATAAGAACAAATGAAGTTTCTTACATTACAGTACTAGCATTAGTTGTCTCATAAGAACAAATGAAGTTTCTTACATTACAGTACTAGCATTAGTCGTCTCATAAGAACAAATGCAATTTCAGACATTACAGTACTAGCATTAGTCGCCTCATAAGAACAAATGCAGTTTTTTACATTACAGTACTAGCATTAGTCGCCTCATAAGAACAAATGCAGTTTTTTACATTACAGTACTAACATTAGTCGCCTCATAAGAACAAATGCAGTTTCTATGCACGTCTATATATATTCTTGATCCATCATACAAGCAGACCTTCATAGAATTGTACTTCTGCTCTACAGCCCTTAGAGACCTCTTAGCCTCCTCATCTTTATCCTCTATCTCCTCCTGCAATCTCTTCACCTGAGTCTCCAGGTACAGCACTGAGGGAGACTTGAGGTTTGAGCCTTCAGCAGCCCCTGGTGTGTGAGGGGCAGCCCACATTAGAACTGGCAGAGAATTAGGATCTCGCTTTTTTAGAATGTTCTCCATCTCCTTAACCTACACATAGGACAGCATTAATAATAATAATAATAATAATAATAATGATAAAGGTTTAACGTCCGTTTCCTCATCCAGGGATGATGTCAGGGACGTATCATTATAGATGTATTAATCATGGGAACATACTGAACTTCTACTTATTTATATGAAATAAATAAATGTTCATTAAGTCTCTCCTGTTGTCGTTAAATAAGCCTCATAAAATATGTCTCTATTATTCGCATTAGGTCTTTATTATGACGATTACATATGACTCCATAACCATTGTTAAATATATATGGTCTATACAAAATATGTTTCTATGACAACAGTTAAATATATCTCTATGACAGCAGGTAAATAGGTCTCTATGACAACAGTTAAATATGTCTCTATGACAACAGTTACATATGTCTCTATGACAACAGTTAAATATTCCTCTATGACAACAGTTAAATATTCCTCTATGACAACCGTCAAGTTTGAATCTGTGACAACAGCTAAAAAGTTGTTATCGTTATAGAAGATTTCATAAGAAATACGAAGAGTCTATTGAAGGGTGAGCACTCAGCTGACTTCAGCAACACGCGTAACAACTCTCAGTCAATATACACCTTACTATAGCAATGGTAAGCAACTTCTAAACACACAAAAGTAGCACAATAAACCAGCAGCATAAGACGAGCAAGTGTACCTGTCTCTCGAGATCCTGTATTCTTTTAACTTCCTGTGACTTTTCCTTTCTATTTGTGTCTTCACTTTTTCTTTTACCATTCTGTTCCAGAAAATAGAAAAAAACAGAAACTGTTGAAACATCGGAGTCGACAGTGATCTGCGGCTCATGATTGTCTCAGCTTTGTCGAATCAGGAATTGAATTGAATTCAATTTAATAAGAACACCACAAAGGGTCATTCAACCCTGTAGGGTTCACATACACAACATACAAACAAGCAAATGCAATACGAAAAACACAAACTATATATGAACTATGGTGAACATAAAGAAAAATAAGAAAAATAATGATAACTGGTGAATTTGTACATACAAAATAGGCAGGGGCATAATTTTAAATTGAGATTAAAAATAAAATAGTAAAAATAATAAAAGAAGAAGGAGAAGACCAGATGAGTTAATAGCTATCTATTAAGTATGTATATTGTTATATTAGAATGAAGAGCCCAGATTGATTTAACATTATTGACACGTTCTGTCCAAATTTTAAAATCAAACATCTACCGAATCACAGTTGAACATTTTAACAACAGCGCTATTGGCTCAGTATATAAGAAAAACGGTCAAAGTGGCAACAGTGTTCTCACCAACGCACTACACAGTACGTATGAGCATGATATCACAGTTGTTAAAAGTTCAAGTTTATTATACTTATGTAGTTGTTTTTAAAATGTAGAGAATTTTTATTGAAATGAAATGCCAGATTGTCTAAGTCTCCCGTAGACATAATGTCGGTTAAGCACATAAATAGCGTCAGCCATGATGATATCTATCACTTTTAATTATCAAATGTTTAACCTTTAGACAGTTTAGTCAATTATCCATGTCACCAGTCCTGTGAATGTCCAAGATTTTACTCTCTGATCAGCTCTGCTGAGAATTGATCCCACGACCTCGGGAACATCCATTTCAAATATAAAATCGTTACCTGACACACTCACTCACTGAGCTATTAAGGCACAATAATAATAATAATAATGATAATAATAATAATATTAACAAAGGTTTAACGTCCGTTTCCTCATCAAGGGATGATGGCAGGGACGTCCATATAGTAACAAGTTGACCTGATTTCACTCAGAATCAAATCATGAAATTTCTTATTTATAGAGTTAAAGCAATTCCAACCACGGTCTGTATTTCATCCAATTTTTGTCTCAACATTTTAACTTCTGCCTCCTTGCTCTTAAGTCTTTCCATGTCCTGATCCAGTAGCTGCTGATTCTCACTGTACCAGTGCAGCTTCCTCCTCAACTGATCCAGTTCCTTTCTATACCTCTCCTCCAGGTCCTACAAAACACATCCCTAGCTCAAGCAGAATCACCCAAGAATAATGGCATGTCAATGCCCCAAGAATAATGGCATGTCAATGCCCCAAGAATAATGGTATGTCAGTCAATGCCCCAAGAATAATGGTATGTCAATGCCCCAGGAATAATGGTATGTCAATGCCCCAAGAATAATGGTATGTCAAAAGGAATGTTATGAATGATTTAAAGTTCTGAAGAGAGTTGGTTGATAGACTGTTGATAAATGCATTAAGAAATAGGAAGAAGAGTTGGATAGGACACATTATAAGGGGAGAAGGTCTATTAAGAGAGGTCATAGAAGGCAGAATGGAAGGAAATTGAGGCAGAAGCAGGCCGACATTAGGTATATTAGATGATTTAAAGATCCACTCATATGTGGACATAAAGAGGAAAACTGAAGATAGAGATGAGTGGAAGCGTTATTTACCATAGACCTGCCAGTAGGAAGTGTACTAATAGAGAGAGAGAGAGAGAGAGAGAGAGAGAGAGAGAGAGAGAGAGAGAGTTCAACAGTGAGGTAACATGTTGGCTGGAGCCAGTGGCGAAGTCGGTAAGACACTCGACCGCGGATCAGTATGTGCGGGGTTCAAATCCTGGGCTCGCCCGTCATTGACATCGCTTTCCAGTGAGCAAACTGCCGTTAACCTTAGCTTCACCAGCTTTAACACACGAGGGGAACTTATCGTTAGATTGCTGATTGGATTAGAAGTTCACCTATCAAGCTAATTTCTGAACATACTATCACGCTATGATAATAATTAAACCATTTAGACATTGAACTTACCGTTTCAGTAATAGTTCGTTCAAATAACTGATAAATCTTGTTATTGAGAATTTCTGCAGTGTATCAGACAAGATTCAACATCCGTTTACATTACACACCCATACGTCAAATATCCATGCGTCCATCATCAATACGTCAAATATCCATGCGTCCATCATCAATACGTCAAACATCCATGCGTCCATCATCAATACATTCCACATAGAGAAGTCCAACATACACATTAGCTCACTATACCATACTACACCTGATTTAACCGCGAGATCTGACGCTTTCAGCTACAAGCACAACATCATGTTACCCACATCAGTAGTGCCGACTTTGACAACAGACTCCTGGATTTTGACGTTTTGGAGAGGCTGTTAATGACTCAAAAGTAGGTTATCCACATTAAATCTTCACATATTGCATAGTACTTTAGGTTATCTACATTAAATCTTCATATATCCTATAGTACTGTCCCCGTATTATGTCCGGGTTATTTGAAGAATTGACCAACCGGAGACAGAAAGTGTTGTAGAAGGCGACTAAAGCACTAAGATCCAACGTCAGAAAGGGCATTCGGTTGGTGAGCGCCTAGGCTCCAGTAATTGCTACAAAAATTTAAACGAATGGAAAAGTCTCAAATAGCCCTGGGATTGGCTGGTGGTGTGTTGTAGGACAGTGAAGATTTGAGACAGTCTATTTGTATCCCGACCCTGATTTAACTAGGATTCAAGGGAGGATGATGATGATGACGACGATATTGTACAGTACTGATAGAATACCTTAGTCTCCAGTGACTGAGAGTCTCTGGCTAGTCTCAGATCTTCCTCAAGATCTCTGTTTCTACGCAACAGTTCCTCCAAACGTCGCTCCATATCAGCCATGACACTGCGAGTAATTTTTTCTTGAGCCTACAAAACAGAGAGATATAGACCAGTATAATTATATATATATATATATATATATATATATATATATATATATATATATATATAAATATATATATACATGTATATTATATATATATATAATATATATATATATATATATATATATAATATAATACATGTATGTATAATATATAATATATATATATATATATATATATATATATATATACATGTATATGAATATATATATATATATATATGTATATATATATATATATATATATATATATATATATATATATGAATATATATATATATATATATAGACCTATATATGTATTTTGGTTTGAATTCAGAACCTAGTGTTCCGGCTGTAGTTAAACCAATATGCTAGAAACAATTTACGCAATTCCTTTAAACAAACTTTAATTAGGATTAGATTAGTACTAGTGATGATTTTAGCAAGTAACTCAGTTGAGAGAACATTCAGAACTCTAGAGACTTCGCAATCACTGTCATAACTAGTATAATCTCTGACCATCATATCCAACAATATAAGATAAACTTATAAATGTGACATGTTTGCAACAAAAATTCAGAAAAATAATTGAAACATAATAGTGAAATAATTCCAATAAAGCAGCATTAATGTTAAGACTAAAAATATTTAGTTTATGACCATAAATATTTTATTTATGACTTAAACTGAGTACTAAAGTAATAATTTGTATGAGTATAAAACAGAAAAAGACAGAATGAAACCTCAGCTAGTTTAAGTTGAGACTCTAGCTGTGTGATGCGCCCTGATCCCAGTACAGCTGTACCCAACGCAGCCGAGATGAGTGCAGGTGCACCTGAGTTGAGTGCAGGTGTACCTGAGTTGAGTGCAGGTGTATCTGAGTTGAGTGCAGGTGTACCTGAGTTGAGTGCAGGTGTACCTGAGTTGAGTGCAGATGTACCTGAGTTGAGCGCAGATGAACTTATTGCACCGTTATGAGTCAATTGGCCTGTATAACTCATCAACTGTGCATCCTTCTGATTACATTCTTCTCTAATTACAATTACATAGTGATTACAGTTTTATTTTGATTTTACATGTCAGTAATTTAAATCATAAAGCATTTTTTTGAAACCATGTATACCACAAGGTATAAATACATTAAAATACCTGAAATATATCAAAATAGCAAGCTTATTTACTTATAGTAAATACATTTTAAATAAATAGCTTATCAACGCAGAAAATAGTAAATACCGTTAATTACCTAGCATTTAGAAGAACATAGCGAATACATTAAGATATCTGGAACTCTTGTTAATGCAAAACGTAGTGAAAATATTTAAGTACCCAGCTTATTAAAGCAAAAAATAAAAACAATTAAATACCTAGCTTATTAAAGCAGAAAATAGTGAATACATTTAAATACCTAGCTTATTAAAGCAGGAAATAGTGCTTATATTTAAATACCTAGCTTATTATTGTAGAAAGTAATGCATACACTTAAATACTAGCCTATTAATGCAGGGAATACATTGAGATAACTAGCTTATTAAGCAGAGAATACATTTAGATACCTAACTTATTAACGCAGGGAATACATTGAGATACCTAACTTATTAACGCAGGGATACATTTAGATACCTATCTTATTGACGCAAGGGATACATTTAGATACCTAGCTTTGATGAGTTCAGACTTGATCTTGAGATTCTCTCTGATCATCCTCTCCTCACATGTTTTACTGGCTTGCTGCAGATTCTTGATCTCACTGAACATTCTCTCGTTCTCTGTCTGGTACCCGGCTATCAGCGTCTCCTGCTGTCGTAGCTCCTCCTCCAGCTGAGTCAACTGTGAGTCACTCGCTACTCCAGAGTCCTTCGCCTTCACCAACAGCCTCTTTCTGTAATCCTCCACCTTCAGCATTCAACATCAGTGCTCAATAGACCTTTGCGATACATAAGAACAAGAGAAAAGATCTCTCGGTCACCTAAAAACCGAAGTTATAAAAATAAACACAGGAGACAAATAAAGTAAAATAATAACATTCCCTTGCAATGATCTGACATTAATTCCGGAGAATAATTCAATTAACTACTATCCAAATAAATTAATTATCCTCAAAATTTATCCTAAACAGACTGAATTTTGTTACTGAAGGCTACATTCATATTCTAAAGCATAAAATGACGGAAGGGTTTATGCAAAACTTATAATAAGTTAAGTATAAATTATTAGTAAAAAGGCCATTAAGGCCTTTTTAACTCTGAAACAATGTTCATGTGGTTTCCCTGAAGGTCCGATTGTTCCCCTTTAAAACTTTAATAAGTTAATTTTTAAGGAAAAATCCTTAAATTTGCAAATTTAAATTTATTTACTTATTTAACTGTTGCATATAATAATCATAGACTATACAGTTACTATTATCAGATTAATTGTGATCATTCTGTACTTCTGCTAAAAGCATTAAATATATTCAACGGTATATAAATATGATTATACTACAATTAACCGTCATTAATACATCTTATTAAACAAGTAGCCTACATGTAATTACGTCCGTCAAAGTTTAGCGCTAGCACCATGTCATTTCGCCATCACCGCATTCATTTCGTTTTCCTGTTATGGGTCATTCCAGAATAAGATTTTTAAAAATAAAGAATAATATTATGACGCCGTACAATTTAAGCTCAACTAAAATGGCATGAAATGATAAATATTTCATTTTTCTCATCGGCTTGGATATATCTCAATATATAGTGCGCAATGCCGCCATGGACGACAATATAACACTGTAATTTATGCACTTTAATTTTTTCAATTTAAGTCAATGTCATTTTGAATCATTTCCGTCGAAAATTAACTAAATTTCATCATTTTTAAGATAAATAATGCAAAAGAAATTGTAGGGAAAAGGAAATCATCTGAGCACCATAATAATCTAGTGTTATTATTTTATACGGTGTAGAACCTAAAATAACCTTAAGACGTTTAAGACCTTTAAACTGCTCGTATTCGATAGTGTTATCAAGATAACATTAGAAATGATAAGAAAAGCCCTTCTTAATTATTTATGCAATATCAAAGTGGACTACATGCACAGAGTAATAGAATATAAGCCTATAAATTAAGTTATTTAACTACAGAAGTTTTGCAAAATCAGATTTAATTACAAGGTTTTAGGTGCATTAAATTTCATTCAGTGACATTAGATAACATATCTATATGACTATCATTTAAACTTTCAAAGATTTGGTTTCCAAATTTCATGATTTCAGAACACATTTTAAGAATATTATATCAGGAATTGTGTGGCTTTCTTGGGTGCACGACGCTACGTGAACTGACCCAGAAACGAAGATAGATCTAGGCCAAGTCACTTGCTTCCTATTGGTTGGAATTTTTGAGTTTCGCAAAGGTCTAATCAGTCTCTTTCTGTAATCCTCTACCTTCAGCATTTAACATCAATGCTCAATTATTGTTCAGCCTCTCTCTGTAATCCTCTACCTTCAATGTATTACATCACTGCTCAATTATTGTTCAACCTCTTTCTGTAGTCCTCTACCCTTAGCAATTAACATCACTGATGATGATGATGATGATGATGATGAATAAAATAATTAAACATCTTAATTATAGTAATTAGGATTATCAATAAATAAGAAAATTATTAATTGAGATTTAATAACTAAGTGTGTTATAAGACAGTCCTGTCTTGGATCTTCACCAATGGATTCACTAAAGCAGTCTAGTTGGATGACTACAGAACAGCGTGACGAGCACAAACCTTGCCACTGAGAGTAAAGTTTTCTTGTTTTAGTTTGTAGAGCATCTGTTCTCGCTCACTCTGCAAAGCTTCCTCTCTCTTCTTAAACTCCACCTTCATCTCTTCCATGTCGTCTAAACAACGAAAATAACACAGTCAGTTTTATCACTAGTGCAACAGATCGTTTATACGTAGTGGCACAACATAAAAATTATAATTTTAAATATATTAGAACACTCGTTAATATCTATTTGAACCCTATTTACAATTAGCTGCATAGAGTTATAACTGCAATAAATACAAAGACAATCGATTAATTATTTACAAATTTGTTACAATTGAGACAACGGGTAATCCACTGCAGATGATAAAAGATTATTTTGGAAGATTTTCTCAAAGCAATTGATAGTTAATGCGAGTTGTAAATGAAATCTTTGAAAATTTCCCAATTTAGCGGATTATTTTCTGTTAGATGTTTATTATGAAGTGTTTCTTTCGATGAATTGTCAATTGAAGATTTCAGCAATACAACAGATAACATCATTAATTTACAATATATGATAAACGCTGAAGTTTTCTCAACACAACAGATACCTTACAGTATATCTGCTGTAACTGTACAACTACTACATGTATCAACAATTAAATTAAAATGCTAGACGTTTACTTTGAAGTCTCTCTCTGTCTCTCTTCTCCTCTCTGTACATGTCTCTCCAGTGTCTCACTTCATCTCTCTCCTCAGTTCCCTTCATCGTCGACTGCATCAGAGGCTTCCGTCGTAAAAGTGAACCCTGCGAATCAATCAATCAATTAATCAATCAATCGATCAATAAATCAGGTTAAAACATGTACATCAATCAGCAAATCACTCACTTAATCCATTCGACCAAGTCATATCAATGCAGACAGCATTAAGGACTCCAACCTTAAGATATTCTTTAAGGGAGATTCTTTAAGGCAAAATCAATCTATTAATTTAAAATTAATTATGTTCGATTACACTACTAGAAAATTCTAATATTTTTGTTTCTAAATTCCAGCCAAATGCAGGAAACTTAATTAGAAACTAAACAAATAATCAGGAAGAGGGTACCACAAAAGAGCCTAAGTTCATTGAGATAATGCAAATCCTGGTCATAACAACTGCTATTAAATTGTCTAACACGCGAATATTAAAGTAAATCAATAAATAGCAGCAGCCATCATACCTAGCATATGATTATGATAACAGAGCAGGTTACTGGGTTACTGGTAATCCAGAACTTGGAGACAAATGTCTGTTTCCTACTATAATTGTAGACTAAAGTTGAACACACCTCAGTTGATCGATGGGGTGCTCGTTCAGATGAGAGCTGAGGGTCCGAGTCAGCAGAAAATCTGACAGAGAGAAGATTAGCGAGAGAATTAATTGATTCCCTGAGAGTCCTGTCATCAAATCCTGACAACTGATCATTCGTCAGAGTCAGATCTGATGAGCAACAACAACAGAGACTTGTGACAGTAAACTATTATATCATTGAGACTTATGACAGTAAACTATTATATCATTGAGACTTATGACAGTAAACTGATATATCATTGAGACTTATAACAGTAAACTGTTATATCATTGAGACTTATGACAGTAAACTGTTATATCATTGAGACTTATGACAGTAAACTGTTATATCATTGAGACTTATGACAGTAAACTGTTATATCATTGAGACTTATGACAGTAAACTGTTATATCATTGAGACTTATGACAGTAAACTATTATATCATTGAGACTTATGACAGTAAACTATTATATCATTGAGACTTATGACAGTAAACTATTATATCATTGAGACTTATGACAGTAAACTATTATATCATAGAGACTTATGACAGTAAACTAATATATCATTGAGACTTATGACAGTAAACTGTTATATCATTGAGACTTATGACAGTAAACTGTTATATCATTGAGACTTATGACAGTAAACTATTATATCATTGAGACTTATGACAGTAAACTATTATATCATTGAGACTTATGACAGTAAACTATTATATCATTGAGACTTATGACAGTAAACTATTATATCATAGAGACTTATGACAGTAAACTATTATATAATAGAGACTTATGACAGTAAACTATTATATCATTGAGACTTATGACAGTAAACTATTATATCATTGAGACTTATGACAGTAAAACATAATGTTGTTTAAAAATATGACAATATAATTATAACTTGAACTATAAACATTTTATCTGTAATCTGGGTTTCAATTTTTTGTGTTTCTGCATTAATGTACCATTTTAGTAAATTGAAGAAAGCTCACACGATGAATTAGTATATATTAGATTTAGTATATACTTGAATTAAAAGTAATTTGAATTTTTGATTTGAAAAATAGTTACAAACACTATCAAAAACGTCAATTTTTTTACAAACATTTCACTATAATGAATTTGACAGGGATTTTAATTTTAAACACTAAGTCTCTTCTTCAGCGCACTGCCAAGTGGCGGGTTCAAGGTACATATTCATACTCAAAGTATGCTTTCTCGCTCCATAAGAGCACTCCTTAGATCAACAAGTTAGTCCCTTCACGAAGTCTCTGCCTTAGCCATACCTTATGTAGCCTATAGATTGCGAAAAGTATGGCTTCTGGGGTTGTTTCCCGTTGCCTTCCTCAAACACTAAGTTACCGATATTAAATACCTCTCAAACGATTGAAGCCACCTGGCGAAGAGAGAGATTTAGCGGCAGACATTTTCTTGGTAGCTGGCGCCACCTGGTTATAACCTGAGCCCTTAACGTGAGCGTACTTGTCTCTCAGTCGTTTAACGGCGTTGTCTCTCTGACCAGTAGGCAGGTTCCTAGGTCTTCTGTACGAGCCTGACTTACTCAGAGTGCCTCCTCCGAGACTTAAATTACTATCTGAAGTAGAAAGTACGTTCAATCAATCAGCTAATCAGTGAATAAATCAACCGGTCAATTTAACATTGAATCGGTCGCAGTATTGTGCTATTTTTGTTATTGGATGGAGCCAGTGGCGAAGTCGGTAAGATACTTGACCCAGCGGATCAGTATGTGCGGGGTTCAAATCCTGGGCTCGCCCGTCACTGATATCGCTTTCGAGTGAGAAAACTGACGTTAGCCTAGCTTTATCCGTTTATTTATTTGGCTGTTCAATTTCTGAGTATTTTCACTCCTTATAAGTCAATCCAAATTAATCAAGGAAAGTAGTACAGCACTAATTAGTTGGATAATTAGACAATCCTAATAATTACAAATATTAATTAGTAAAAGCAGCAATTGTCTAAGCTCTAGATAGAGCTGAGGATTGATTGAGTCTTGGAATCAATTCTGTCGCTAGTGGCGCCACCTGCGAGAAACAACGCCAGATTAAAGTGCTCCTGTTATCCCAGACAACATCGAGCAAGAACAAATGCCGTCACTAGAATGTCATCTCCGGCTGGAGCCAGTGGCGATGTCGGTAAGCTATTCGACCGCAGATCAGTATGTGCGGGGTTCAAATCCTGGGCTCGCCCGTCACTGATATCGCTTTCGAGTGAAGAAACTGACATTAACATTAGCTTTACCAGCTTTTTCAGTGAGTCAAAAGGATAGTAACTTTAGTCAGCACATTGCGATTGTGATAGAGTCACTTGAAACAGACCGTCTAGAATTAGAGAAAACTATATACCGAATTACACGCATAGCTTCAGAATCAAATTTAATTACGTTCAGCATTTTTATTCGCTAGCAATTACAAGCACCCGACGAGACACTTACACAATTTACTTGAAATTGCTAGATTTATCAAGCTATAATTACTCAAGATTCCACCAACTAAGACCTCTGAAATTTTTTTATTTAAATCAAAAACCAACATTGAAATACAGCCACAGACAAATCAGTTAAAATCAAATCAAATATCAACTGAAATAAAACATGACTAAGTAAGCAGCAATGAGCCACATGCAAATATCGAGCTCACACCCATCACAGCCCACTTGTTGTTTTACAGTGCATCACTAGATACATTTAACTACAGAACGAAGCAGAATTTCTTACCCAGTCCAGATCTCTTTGTGGATGATTTCAATGGCGTCTGCAAAGCATTACTGGTCTTATAATTAGCGCCATCTCCCCCAGACTCTAGGGTTCCAGGTTCAAAGCCTGACGTCTCCTGAATGAGTGCAGAAGTTGAGTCAAAAGATCCCTGACCTGTCACCCCTAATCTCTTCATCTCATTGCGCATTGCCTCCAAGTCTCTGTGAGTGTCCGTGTTAACAAGTCCTGCTACAAAACAAAGCAGAAATCAATCCAATAATCTAATAAGCAATTAGTTCCTAATAAATACATGCGTACCTCAAACAGAAACAGAAATCTAATCTATATGCTAGAAGATAGAGAACTCAGGGTTTACAGAATGAGCTTTTTTGCAGGATATATCTTTACTTTAAACTTTTATCACGCACAGTAGAATGATGGGGTCATTCAATAACAAATTAATTTCCAGTATATTAGACTGAGCCAGCAGCATGTGGAAAAGCTGTCAGACTGCAAAAGAGTTCAAACCCAGCGTTCTCCCGTAACTGACACGAATTCGAGACATGAAACTGACGTAAAACTTGACTTCAGCCTGCTTAGCCATTAGACAGCCTAGAGTCAGGGATCTCATGTGAGATAAAACAACAAAATTTAATATACCTGAGCTATATACATAAAACAACAATCCTACCTGAGCTATACATAAAACAACAATCCTACCTGAGCTATACATAAAACAACAATCCTACCTGAGCTATACATAAAACAACAATCCTACCTGAGCTATACATAAAACAACAATCCTACCTGAGCTATACATAAAACAACAATCCTACCTGAGCTATACATAAAACAACAATCCTACCTGAGCTATACATAAAACAACAATCCTACCTGAGCTATACATAAAACAACAATCCTACCTGAGCTATACATAAAACAACAATCCTACCTGAGCTATACATAAAACAACAATCCTACCTGAGCTATACATAAAACAACAATCCTACCTGAGCTATACATAAAACAACAATCCTACCTGAGCTATACATAAAACAACAATCCTACCTGAGCTATACATAAAACAACAATCATACCTGAGCTATACATAAAACAACAATCATACCTGAGCTGGTTTTATTGTAGTTTCCCTGTGTAGATGTAGTGATATCCTCACTCGCTCTGTCTGTATCACTAGACACGTGTCTCACTCTGGTGTCCACATACGTGCCTCGTTGTATCAAACTAGCACCGCTCATGTCGCTTGTGCCATCGGCTGGCACAGTGCCATCAGCTGGCACAGCGTCAGCTGCATCAGTTACAACACTTCTACCATTTACTCCACCCTTTCCATCACTTACCTTACCAGCGTAATCTCCATTTAGAACAGTTCTTGATTTGTTATCACTCCACCTGTCTACATTAGCATTGACGCTAGAGCCACGATGTATAACACTGGTTCCACTATCTCCACCAGTTTTATCACTTGAGCCGCTTCTCCCACTGCCTGTTCCACCAGCCGCATCATCACCTCCACCAGCTACACCACCAGCACCAATTTTTGCTCTACCAGTACCACTTCTGGCACTGTTGGCACCACTTCTGGCACTGTTGGCACCACTTCTGGCACTGCTGGCACCACTTTTCTCTGTAGAGAGCTCAGTGATGGTCTGCATGTTCTCAGCCAGTCCTGTGTTCAGATCAGTCGTGCCTGACCTCTTATCAAACGTTGAGTCGAGTGTCGAGTCCATCAGAGCCACTGTCAACAACAACATAAACAACAACAACAACATAAACAACAACAACAACAACATAAACAACAACATAAACAACAACAACAACATAAACAACAACAACAACATAAACAACAACATAAACAACAACAACAACATAAACAACAACATAAACAACAACAACATAAACAACAACATAAACAACAACATAAACAACAACAACATAAACAACAACAACATAAACAACAACACAACAGCAACATAAACAACAACAGCAACATAAACAACAACAGCAACATAAACAACAACAATAACACAAACAACAATATAAACAATAACAACAACATAAACAACAACAATATAAACAACAACAACATAAACAACAACAACAACATAAACAACAACAACAACATAAACAACAACAACATAATCAACAACAACTAAAACAACAATAACATAAACAACAACAACATAATCAACAACAACAACATAATCAACAACAACAAAAACAACAATAACATAAACAACAACAACAACAACATAATCAACAACAACTAAAACAACAACAACATGACTGAGTGGAGAACATGCTAGACTGGTATCTAGGAGATTAGTCAATATCTGTGTGGCACAGAAACAGACGTGAAATGTATATTTTCTATTAATATAATGGATATACTGACATGAAGAGGCAAGCAGAAGACAGAGAAGGGTGGATATGTATATACCATGGACCTGCCAGTAGGCACTGCACTAAGAAAAAGAGGGATTTGAATTTTCTATCAAATCATCCAACATCTCACGCCTCGGTCTTCCTTTAACCCTTTTTCCTCCATTCTTCCTTAATTACCTCTTTCAACAAACGATTTCCTTTCAGTTACTGTACATGACAAATCCAGTTCTTCTATTCCTTATCATGTCTTTAATTCATATTAAATACCTTACTTTAAATGTCCATATTTATTTCCTAAAATAAAACATTAAATTTCTACAAAATATTACAGATCTTTTTAATATTGTATATTTTATAATTTTAGAAAGCACTTAAAATAATAACGTTTCTTATCGGAAATTTTGTAAGTAGGTCCATCAATGAGACCATGAATAAATTACGTTAATTTTTTAATATAACTAAAACAGCAACTTTGGGATTTTCGTTATATCCAACATTACTACCACAGTTTTATACAAACCCTGTGAGAGCATGTCTTTGTTAGCCCTCTCTCTAACGTTTCCTGCCTGAAGAAAATCCACAGCATCAATACATAAAAACTGAACAAGATACACAGCACTAATACAAAAAAAATTGAACAAAATACACGGCATCAATACATAAAAACTGAACAAAATATACAGCGTCAATACATAAAAACTGAACAAAATACACAGCGTCAATACATAGAAACTGAAGATAATACACAGCATCAATACATAAAAAGCTGAATAAAATACACCGCAATAATACATAAAAACTTATCAAAATACACAACATCAATACATAAAAATTGAACAAAATACACGGCATCAATACATCAAAAACTGAACAACAAGATTCTACAAAACAGTACATCCTATCAAAGTAGACAAATATATTAAAATTTATAAAGGGTTTACAAAGGTGACAACCTCTCATGAGTGTATTCTTCTAAAACCTTTCAACAACAAAAAAAAGAAAATTACATTCACTATAGCACAAAATCACAGGTCAATAAATATGTAAATAAACGTAAACCCTGATATAGAATATAATTATTATGTTTGGTGTTATTGTACTAGTTTACATTTCAAAACTGCCATTGGGCAACCAGTGACCTCACAATAGGTAGCATAACTGACTGGCTATAATTTATATCACACTGGTTCCAGGCTCTAATCTCATGACTGTTCAAATTCAGAAGAGACAACCAATGCAGATGCAACATCTTAACATATGAAGGCTATGGCGCAGTGATCTGCTACAAACTATAAAACATGAGATCCAGCATAGCACAGATCTATTGTGACCGAGAGAAGTTAATCTTTCATGAAATCATTGTTAACAAAGTAATTCTCATGCTTAGGTAAGAATTTTCAATTAGAATCTTTCGAGTAACATATGAAATTTTAGTAGTGCAAACTATGCTACACTGTAAAATAATACGAAATGCATTTCGTACCTTTTGAAAGTTATTAGGTTTATGGCCTTCGTAAAATTTAGCTTCGACATGACCTAAAATATATACAACAAATCCATAGTTCAGTGACACTATTATTTCACAGGCCTAAATAGCATTGAAATTCACAAAGCGTAATGTATAAAAAAAAGGTAGCAAATCTAAATAAAACTCTGAGAGAACGTCTAAATGCTATTTGCTTGCACAGATATGCAATTAAGCGAACAGATAATTCTTTCCTCTCAATTACACAACTCCTACATGTCCTAGATTGATTTTTATTCAAAGATTAATCTAATATTTTGATAAAAATTTTGGTTAGAATCAGTGGCGATGTCGTTAAGATTCTCGACCGCGGATCAGTATGTGCGGGGTTCAAATCCTGGGCTCGCCTGCCACTCACATTGATTTCGAGTGAGGAACTGACGTTAACATTAGCCTTATCAGCTTTAAAATGTTCTGCCGCACATAAAAACAATCAGAAGCTGGAAGAAAAACATTCAGCAATGTGGTAATAACCACAATATTGCCAGCAATCCTGTAATCAAGTCCTATCAAACTCTTGGAGTACAAAACAACGATGAACAATGTTCATAAATCCTCAGTTTCCAACAAATTACTTCAATTGCATTTTCATCTTACACTAAATATACTCAAACTTAAAATGTCAATGCAAGGGCAATGAATTAAACTTAATTAATCATTGCAGTAGAAAACTGGCTGGAGCCAGTGGCGATGTCAGTAAGATACCCGACAGCGGATCAGTATGTGCAGGGATCAAATCCTGAGCCCACCCGTCAATGACATTGCTTTCGAGGAAGGTGACTGACGTTAACATTAGCTCTTTGCGTTTTTTAAAACCAGGCAAAAAGAAGAATAGAAACCGTTAATTAGAGGAGGAATGCCTACGTGGCCGCCTGCTGGAACAGTATCTTCGAATGAATCAGACTGATCCAGCTCTTGATTCAGTCTACCATAGTCCACAGTCTTCTCAACATTCTCCTCCAGTTTCTACGCTCATCAATCAATCAATTGTTCAGTCATAGTGCCACCAGATTCAATCAATCAATCAATTGTTCAGTCATAGTAGCACCAGGTTCAATCAATCAATCAATTGTTCATCATAGTACCACCAGGTTCAATCAATCAATCAATTGTTCAGTCATAGTAGCACCAGGTTCAATCAATCAATCAATTGTTTAGTCATAGTAGCTCCAGGTTCAATCAATCAATCAATCAATTGTTCATCAGTCATAGCACCACCAGGTTCAATCAATCAATCAATTGTTCAGTCATAGTAGCACCAGGTTCAATCAATCAATCAATTGTTCAGTCATAGCACCACCAGGTTCAATCAATCAATCAATCAATTGTTCATCAGTCATAGCACCACCAGGTTCAATCAATCAATCAATTGTTCAGTCATAGTAGCACCAGGTTTAATCAATCAATCAATCAATTGTTCATCAGTCATAGCACCACCAGGTTCAATCAATCAATCAATCAATTGTTCAATCATATTAACATCACGTTCAATCAATCAATCAATTGTTCAGTCATAGTACCAACAGGTTTAGTACAGCTATCAAAAGCTTTAGATTGATCAAATACCGGATTGAACCAAACTTTCAGAGTGGCATTATGCTCGAGTAGTACATTCATCATCATCATCTTCATTTAAATCCCAGTTAGACTAGGGCCAAGATTTGAATATTTTACAGCAATTTCTGGAACCTAGACTCATAACGACCGAATACCCTTTCTGACACTGGTTCGGATCTTAGTGCTTTGTCGCTTTTTACGACACATTCAGTCCATGGTAGGTCTGTTCTTCAGCAATCCAGACATAATGCGGGTACTGGAGTATCTACACTAATACTAACAAATCCTAACCTGGAAAAATTTTGCTTTGTCTTCCAACTCTTCCAATGTTTCTTTCCCTCCATCCAGAGTGTCGTCGTTTGTTAGAGACTCATCTGAAGAGGTGAGACAAAAAGAACAATTTTTGTATATAGTTTTACTTAGAGTATACATGAGCATTAAATGATATACAAGTCAACGATAGATCAGTACACACATACAAACATTTGTAGCTAAGCTTACATGCAACTGAAGTGTACCTATGCCTTTATTTAAACAGAATTCCTAGCGCAATCTTCCACCAAGAACAGGTAAAGGACATGAATTTCAGTCAACACGCCTCTGATAGAATCCTTGTAGTATAGCAAGATATGTTATATATGACTTATCTTTATTGCTGTATCATCCTTTATAACATGTGATAATAACTAAGCTTTAGTATAATTCTTATTCAAGAAACGTTTAAATCTAATAGCATTGCATAGAGTTTCGGCATAATTAAATCATACAGGCTTCAACTATGAATATAATGTAAAGTAAAATATAAAAAAGATTTACATATACGTCTCAGTGTTATTAATGTCTCAACATTCATTATTAGCTAAATGGTAACTAGCTATTAGTACATTGCTCAAGATAATGCAGAAAATTACATGACTTAGTTAGAACATAGCAAAGTTGTTAAGACCTTTATCTCAGTAACAATTAAGACCTGTAAGCGGCCAAGGTGAGTTTGGCATCATCTCCTACTTTTGTGCACAACGATCAGAGTAAAGAGAAAAATGTAGATTTTAATAAATAAACTTATCAGACCTTTGTGAAAGCCATTCATGCTGGAATCCATCTGCTTTCTCGACTCAGTAACAGCCTAAGACATGAATATAGATAGATAATTATTAATAATTTTTTACTTAATTAATAAGCTATGATAAAAATATACATATATTTAGCACCATGTAATTAATTAATCACATATGATACAGAAGTACAAAGAATATTAAAATCATACATTAGAGAGAAAGAGAGATCATTAATAAGAGCAAGTTGATCAGATAGACGCAAGATCGTATATAGCTGAAGATGAGGCCAACATAGTGCAGTGCGTTCATCTAAAACTTATCCGACTTAAGTATACACTGAATACTCGTATCTTAATTGATTAATTTACACACATTTTTAAATTTATTTTACAACTGAACTAAATTAAATTAATAAACTTTTGAATGAGGAAAAGAAACATTGCACTCAGTTAGTGAAATGAATAGAAATAAATGACAGTGCTGATGAGTACACTCCACGGACCTGTTGTGCAGATCTTGGACTTGGTTTTGGAGGCTGGGAAGCTTCTACCGCTGGCTTCTTGAGAAACCTGTTGCGTGACTGCAAGTCAAACTCTGAATCTAGCAACAACAACATTAAAGTGAACTATGGTCATCTGATCTACTGAATACAACAAATACTATTAACACACAAGTATATTTGATATACATGAAGATGTATACAAACAGTAATGAGAAGAACTATATTTGCTAAACAATATCAAGCCATTGAAACAAAACAAAACAAAATTTGTAACAAATCGAGAGCCTTATGCGTGAATTGACATAATTCGTTAGCAGCCTTTGTTAAACAATACCAGTGCTTGTTGCTTATAGAAATAATTTACAAGTTCTGATTCAGATTCAATAGTAGATGCTCAATACTATAGACACAACAGTATTGCAATGAAATAAACTTTTCCTCGGAGAAAATATTTGGATACTGAACACAATAAACAGATGCTGACTGACAGATTGACAGAATATTTCTTTGTATTATTCCTATGTAAAGTAACTTTCAACAGGGACTAAGATCATATATTCTCAGAGTTAAACAAAACAAATAATTTGAATGCTTCAATCACCTTGATATCATAGTTAACCTCTAGACATATCATCAGTCCAAAGAAGCCATCTAGCGGTAAAGGTCACGTTTTGCTCATGTCAACAACACAACCTACTGACCTGGATTTGAACTCATATCATTTTGTTACTGGCTCCATACACTAATGCCAGCACTACTAGTCACAGAGCTGCGATATTGAACGAATCTGAGGCACCGACTTAAAACATGCTACTGCTGAGCAGATGGTCGAGAATATAAAACCACTGACAAATCAAAAACAGAACAACCAATATTCACTGACGACGATTTCAAGAGTAACCCTTAGTAAGGATAAGTAGTTGTCACAACGAAGATGGCACTATGATGGCACAATGAAGAAATTTCTCAATAATCGCTCGATACCTGAATTAAGTTCATCATCATTGTCTTCAATAGCTGAGAATCTTGATACGCTATGAGAACCGTCCAGTATCTTAGAAATTCTTCCAGTGTCCAGCGACACATCTGAACAAGTCGACAGAGACTGTGAAAAATACATCAATCAATTAATACATAATCGTTAATAAATACTCAATTAAAATTAGCAATGATGATGCTAAAACAACAAACGAGGCCAGTAGCGGACCCAGGGGGTCGCCGATTACACATCCATGGCAGGCTCCACTGCTCCAGCGTGATATTATCTTAGCTACAGCGGGGCACAGGGGTAAGCTGCCCCCTAAATGAGAGGGCTGCCACCCCAGCCCAAAACACTTTGTATTAATTAATTATCTACCTATGCCATATCTACAAACATTTAAGCTGCCACCCCATCAGTTTAAACTGCCACTCCACGGCCTATGAGAACAGAGGATGGCAGTGGCTACATACCTGGCTACGCCATTGGGTACTACTCATTATCTTAATATTCAATTTTAATTGTCTAAATGTTATATTAAACATAGAAATACACATACATATATATCTATATATATATATATATATATATATATATATATATATATATATATATATATATATTTATATATACTATATTATAAAACATATATAATATATATAGATATATATATTATATATATATATATATATATATATATATATATATATATATATATATCTACATTATATAAAATACATCTTTCAATATTTCTTTCCATTACTTTAAAATATTTAGTTCACCTCTAGGAAATACATGAGTGGAAGCATTAAAAGCTACACATGCAACAAATTAAGAAAATTATTCAAATTTTGAAGTGTCTTTTCAGTCAATATTATAAAGGTTTATATATAAAAATTGTATAAAAATTGATATAAAAATTGAAGACCTTACCTCATTCAAAAAAGCTTCAAATTGAGCATCAAATTCTTGATTGGCCTTTTTATTTCTATTCATTTTCTGATTATTTTCATTTCATTTTTATAACACTAAAAGTATACATACTAGTAGAAGTGTTAATTTAGGGTTAGGCTTCCCTTAATTAAATCTACTGTTCTATTAGTTACATAAAAGGATTGATCCCACTGAAACCTTTAACTTCACTTAATCCTGCAGAACAATATCGAATTATAGTTTTCAATGTGTTTGTTTTAAGTAAGTAGTAGACGAACTGTTAGAGTACAAAAAATACTTCAAGCATAATCTTAACAATCTATATATACGGCATTCAAATCCACCGGAGTTGAATATATCATCGGGATAAATCAATTAAATTTATTTATGTTATCCAATGAGCAACATATCAAGATCCTAGTTAAGCTCGGATTCAAGAGAAGACGATGATGATGATAATGTTATCTAATGAGTAACAGATCTCGGCTACTTAGGTACACAGTATAACTAGATTAAAACTAAATTATAATAATAGTTTGAATAAGCGTTGTATATAATATCCTAAATATATCTAATAGTATATACATAAATTTAAAAGTAATTTCAGGAGCAAACGTCTGATATTTATTCGGTTGTTGCCGGTCAGATATGTTGCTGCAATACATTGTAAAAGAAACATAGACGTACATTTTTCTTAACTTTTAAGTTATTTCTAGAATTTCTACCTAATTTCTTCGTCGATTATAACCCTTTCGTTGCCTTCGTATGGGAAATGGGACAGTAAGTCTTCATTAATCACAACCAGATCTGTGCTTGTATTTAAAATCCTTATTGCATGTTCTGAATTTGAGAAAATCAAAACTTTAACAAAAAATGTATCGAATTTACTGGTGGCTGCCATTTGTAAACAATTCGCTACCAATGTGAGCAGATTACATGCAGCCAGCAATCCTGAGAGTTCAGTCAGTGAATGCAGCAAAAATTATGTAGCAAATTGATATTGTCTATGCACTGAATTATTTATAGGCCTGAGGCACATACAAGTAAGCGTTTAATACGCTTATTAGATATTTTAATTTTCATGTTTTCCAGTTAAAGTATATTTTAGTTAAGCAATAATTTGTACTTCAAACCATAATTTGAATTAAAAATTGTTCAACACGTAGTTAGCGCAAGGAGCTTTCAAGAGTTCAATTACGACCAATTAAGATACAAATCGACATATATGATAACAATTAAAGTCTTTTTAGCATAAATCCTTCTAGTGCACGGTTGTCATGCATCACATGGCTGTTGATGGCGATGGTTTAATTAATTAATTTAATTTAATTTAGATTTAGCTTCAATTCTAATTTTGGTTTTTAATTATTAAACGGAGCGTGATCACCAAAAGCAGAGTCTAACTTGACGGCACCAATTAAGTGATCAAATGACCCTTGAACCCTTGAATCCTTCTCTCTTAGATTTATAATTTACGAATCGTCACTGGTCGGGTTAACTGTTTTGTTTATTAAACGATTAAGTTTATTGACTCTTAGTCACAATAGTTACCAGAAGTCATCAAGCAGGTAAGGGAAGAGTCTCCTTGCAGTAATGGGAGGAGTCATCAGAGAGCAGTGGGAGGAGTCACCACAGGGCAGTGGGAGTAGTCACCATATGCAGTGGGAGGAGTCACCACAGAGCAGTGGGAGGAGTAAATACAGAGCAGTGGGAGGAGTCACCGTGAGGCAATTTGATGAGTCATGTACACAGAGCAATGGGAGGTTTCTCTCAATAATAATGGGTGGAGTTAATCTACAACAATGGGAGGTGTCCCCTAAAAAGTAATGGGTGGAGTTAGTCTACGGAAATTGGGAGGAGTTAGAATACAAGTGCATACATTTTGCAGAACAATATCAAGTTGAATATGATTCATGTAAAGTACAGGCAATAATAGACATCTATTATACTGCCTTGAAATGATGCCGTGTACTTAATTATTTAGACCATGCATCTTCCGTTTCTTTATCGAAATTTCGTTGATTTAAGACTAATCAGAAGTCGGACTGTAGACTATAGTTAGTCTAGTGTTACTTTTTATAGACTGTCTTGTTGTGTTTGTTTAATTTATTGTCTTCTTTTCTTAGTTTACAAATAACTAAACCATGACGAAAAGCACGTTGAACGACTTATAGGATTTATAGACTCAGTTTTGTAAATACATGACTGTCTGAAAAAAAATTGAAATTATTATTCGAATATTGGAATCTAGGAAAGCCTTCTAACTCGCAACATTATAAAACCCACTCACTCACAACATGTTAGCTGTAGCTGTTAGTTTGATTTTCTATTGATTAGTTTATAGACGACAATCAATTAAACCTCCACAGTGCGTTCTCATACGCCAGGATGTATGGTTTATCTTACGCATCACTTGTGATTAACATGTTGAAACAGTGAACACAGCTTATTAGACGTGTTTTCGAAGCATATGTGCCTTATTTGACTCTTAACAAACACTTTCAGTTTATCACTAGACCTCAGCTACCATGGACCAGGGCAGGATAATTATTATGCTCTTAAATTTACGATTAAATTATTTCATCTTAAGAGGTTACAAGTTTGAAGGCATATGAAACTCACTTAGAAAAAATAAATAACTCAAGAAGTTGTTACATTGTAGCATATTCTATTTTCTAGCATTGTGAATATATTTAAAGACTTTTAATATACGTAGTTTAACTTTGATTTAAACGTAACTACATAGTTTAAGCTAGATTACATCCAGTAGAATTATACTTATTCGAAGTACGTATCATATGTTGAAGGAGTAATACATTTCTGCTGGAACAATCTCTCGCTTTCTGTTGGAACTCTCTCGCGTTCTGTTGGAACTCTCTCGCGTTCTGTTGGAACTATCTCGCGTTCTACTGGAATTCTCTCGCGTTCTACTAAAAGCCTAAAAACTCTGTCGCGTTCTGCGGAAAGTCTCTCGCGTTCTTCTATTGACAAAGTTAGCCTACAACTGCAGGTTAACTGCCTCAAGAAGCTCTAGTATGACAGATGCACTGGGAGACACTGCCTCACAAGAACTGTCTATTTACAGTGTGGACACAGAGAATGACTTTAAGCCTATGTTAGATGCCGGAAGATCTGGAGCTGGAAATACTGTTGACGTCGCTGACGATGCCACAGGACCGTCAACAGAGACTTCAACAAGTGACATAAATGCAAAGTCAACGATTGTCACAAATGGTTTGTTAACATGAATTTTTATAATAGACTTACCGAGCACTGCAACTTTTTATAAATACTGACCATCATAGGTAAGCCTAATACAGAAAGAAATTGAGAATCATTTCAGAAACAGCACAACTGTACATAACTCCGTGACTCTACTCTGTGAGACTCCTATAGTGTTGCACACTTTATGCACATTCATTTGATACTGTAGCAGGCAGCACTGTTTCTGAATTAGTAGCAATGACTAAAGGTGCCTCTGAACTGTGATCCTTCAAAGACCCCAATTTCTTAAAGGCAAACTAATTTTTAAGGAGTAAGAGCGAACGAGAGAGAGGGGGGATGGTTACTCAATTCAAATAACATACACAAAGTTATAATATATATACATACATACATATACATGTGTATATATATATATATATATATATATATATATATATATATATACATACATACATATACACAGTATATATATTATATAGTAGAGAGAGAGAGAGAGAGAGCATACAGAATAGCTAATCAAGCTGATCTCTGCTGTAAAAAATCGTACTTGCAGCAAATTAATTTTACGGTTTCTGCACTTTCTGTTGTAACGCGTTCCGTTAAACGTTAAATGGTGTAAACAAAACTATCTGTTTTGTTTACACCATTCTCGTTTTACATTTCTAATTTAAATTTACGTGTTTTCAGGAGACGGAGGTGTTCTAGCGAACAAAGAAGACAAGGCCCGACTGATCCGATCTCTTCTCGAGGAGAAAATGAAAGAGAAAGAGAGAAAACTGGATGACTCTGATCATAGAGCCCAGGCCTTTCTACTAGAACGACATGAAGAAAGAGCGAAGAAACTGATAGAAAAAAAGAAAAAGGAAGACGAAAAGAGAAGACAGATAGAAGAAAGAAGGAAGCAGCTAACGGAAAAAGAAAATGTAGGATTTAAAAATATCAAATAGCTATTTTTATCAGTCAAGAACACCTTCTTGACTGCAATTTTTATTTTGAAGATCCCACTTATGTAAGATGGCACCGGAAAATTACTGCCTCCAACGATATTTTTATCATATAAATGCTTATGCCTATTCGTTAAGCTATTCATTACATTTTCTCTCAATACAGAGCTTGACAGCTTGATGTGCCTATGACTCCTTGCTTGAGAGCCGTCATTTGACAAAACACTCTGTCAAGACTTATCAATTGAGTTGCTGTGGTAAATTATGTAGTGGTTTCTAATATAATTCACTTCATGTAGTTGAGATATTCAATATATTAAAATTCATGATAATCTAATCATGCATTTTAATAGTTTAAATATATTAAATAATATTATATTACATATTCAATATATTAAAATACATGATAATCTAATCATGCATTTTAATATTTTAAATATATTAAATAATATTATATTAGATATTCAATATATTAAAATACATGATAATCTAATCCCTGCTATTAAAATATATTACTAAAAATGCAACAAAAAGTTACTATATAAGATATGTTTCAATATTAACTTAAATTTATACTATAATATATTCTATAATATATATATATATACAATATAAATAGAAATATAATAAAATATACTTGTGATTATATAAAACCACTATTGGACGCATGCGCATTAGGCTAAAGTTTGCACTGCATCGATTTGTCAGTTCGTTTTAATTGGATTTGAAACTGAGCTTAGCGAATCAATATTCTACCTTCCATCTAAAAATAGTATGTTTCTGACTCACAGAGGCTCCTGCTAAAATAGATCATTAAAGATGATTCTATTTTAATTAGTTTCTAGCTACACGTTATTACCGAAATCAATGTATTTAAAGTTTGATTCTGAAAATGGATGAATTTGTTTCATAAGAGTTTATTAAGTTCCGTTGTTGAATTTATTAATTAAATGAAATATAAGAATTAAATTCTTAAAATTATTTAAAATTTAAGTATTTTATATAATTATTTAACTGTTCTCTTTTAAATGCTTTCAGATGATCCACTGGCTGGAGCCAGTGGCGAAGTCGGTAAGATACTCAACCACGGATCAGTATGTGCGGGTTCAAATCCTTTGTTAGCCCGTCACTGACATCGCTTCGAGTGAGGAAACTGACGTTAACCTTAGCTGTAGCAGCTTTATTCACAGTAACTTTTGTTTAGTTTTAGAATGTTTTATATTGTAACTTCATTTTTTATGTTTTTCAGGAGAAAAGAATGCAGTCGTTGTCTCGCTCAGCTGAAAATGGACTCAGCGATAATATGGGTAAATATAAATATTTATTCTACTTACAGTGTTTATATCTGATATCTTATAGTTTATATTATAGTTTATATTTAGATATATTTAGATACAATTTATTTGAAGATACAATTTATTTATTTATTTATTTAGATACAATTTAGATATACATGTATATTTAAACTACTATAGTTTATATCTTATCAAAAACTATCAAAGATTGACAGGAGAAATAAACATAAATTAATTAGGCTACACAATAAAGTTTTAAATATATTGGATGTCAAATTCAATCTTGCGTGATATGTGTGACTATGCGATGGATCGAGATCAGTGAAGGAAGAGGGTTGAAGAGACTACTCCAGTGTTCAAAAACTATAAAACTAATAATTTCGATTTTTGATACAATACTGTATATGATTACTAATTTATGCTCATTTATTAATATTAACGAACCAGAAGGCTGTTCTATACGTTATCGAGAACTGCATCATGACGGACACAACCTGTGTAACTGTTACTGAGCTGTTATGCTTCGTATCTAATAACGTAAATGCCCAAGCGAGACAAGCTATACTTACTCAGCTGATTGGTTTCTACAACACGGAGGAGATTGCAGAGGCTAAAAATGTGCTCTTTGAGTTTTTAGATAAGTGTAGGAGCAATGACAATGTTAAAACCGCTTTGCCTAGGAATATAGCTCGGCGTGTTACAGAAAATAAACGCAAGCTCGACGCTGAGGATATATTGGACGCATGGATGGCGGCAGATATCAACAAGCTGGATATGCCCAAGTTCGCTGCCCTTGATCTCTCCAGAGTTCCGCCAACCAGATTTACCGAAAAGGACGTTTGTGGACTCTCTGCGATGATCTTCGAAATAAGGTCTCAAATAGATAGCTTTGTGGTTAAAATAAACTCTATGGAGGAGTTTATAAAGAAACAGGCCTCCAGTTCTGATGTTCAGTCTACTCTGGGTGAGAGGTTCGATATTATAGACTCTAAGATAGACGCCATTCTACATGGGTTGGATAAGGGTCCTCCCATCTCTCTCTTGCCTTCGTCCAGAATTCAAACTATGGATTCGTATAAGTCGCATGAACCCCCTAACAAGGATCATATCCGTGCTCCTAATAGTCGTGATGATGATGCGGTTCATAAGACAGCTTGGGCAGACATAGTTAATTCGCCCTCCCCCCAGGCCCCTGTGCAACGCTCAATCTCACAAAAGAAGCCTACTAATCTGGAGAGAACATCCTCACACCCTAGTTCCAACACTGGGGATCAGAATGGCTTTCAGTTCGTCCAGAGGAAGAAGCCTAGGCCTTCACATTTGATCGGGAAAAAAAACTACAACGGGTGACTCAAAAGTTAAAGCTATTGCCAAAAGAATGGCAATTTTTGTTGGGAGGCTGGAGAAGGAAACGACTACTGGTGATATAACAGAGTTGCTAGGAGCCAGTGAAATCCAAGGCTGCGTCTGTAAGAAATTGTCAGGGGTTGGTAAGTAGGGTCGTGAATACAAATCCAGTGCATTCATTGTCACCTGTGATGTTAAATACAAAGGTGATACATTACATGCAAATGTATGGCCTGAAAACTCTGTAATTAGGGTGTGGTGGTATAACCAGAAATAAAGATAGCCTATATCTTAAATTTAACAATGGCAATTAATATTGCGACTTTTAATATGCACGGTTTTAACAATGGTGCAGCTACGCTAAAAGAATTAGCAATAAAGCATTGTATAATTGCAGTACAAGAACACTGGCTCAGGGAAAACGAATTGCATAAGCTTTTACTCATATGTACTGATTAAGAGTTGCGTTCTGTTTCCGCTATGACTAATAGGCTGGAAGAAGGCATACTGCGAGGTAGGCCTTTCTCTGGTGTGGCTTTATTATGGCATAAATCAATTGATAAGTTTGTACAATATGTGGGAGCAGATCCCTCTAATAGATGCTTAGCGGTTAAGATATCGTTAGGTAATCGCATTATTTTATTGATGTTTACTTTCCTTGTAATTCCGAAGCTGCAACATATAGAGATGATGTTAATGTGATAATAGGTTTTATTGATTATATTGTTGAGAATAATTCCCATACTGATGTTATCATTCTTGGCGACACTAATTTTGAGTTGGACAGCAAAAATCTAGGCTTTAATATTTTCAATGAATTTCTTACGAGTGTTAAAATGAGCTCTTGTGATGATATTGTTAATTGTGACACTAATGATAAATGTACTTTTGTTAATTCATATTATGGGTATAGTTCATGTATTGATCATTTCTTTGTAACGAATGAATTGAAATCTGACATTAACTCTGTCGAAATTATAGATTGCCCTTTAAACCACAGTCCAGTTAGTATGACGTTAAATAGCTGCATTACAATTCCCTTTGAAAGTTTGCAGTCTAGTGATTCTGGGTTAAATGATAACGCCAATACTAGTTACTCAAGCGTAGATGGGACAAAGGTGACTTGCGTAAATATTATAATTATAGTGGAATGTTACTCTATAATTTACACATTTGTACTAGTTTATATAGCTGTACCTGTTCGTGTAACGATCGTTATTCTTGTAATGGCAACAATGCTAAACTAGCTATAGATGATTTCTATAACAATATTGTTAACGCGCTGTTAACAGCAGAGTTTCCATTCCTAAGATACCTTCTTCAGCACTAAAACCATTCTGGAATGATCAACTAAATGAACTTAAGGATAAGTCTATTATGTGGCATCGTATTTGGCATGATATGGGTCGACCAAAAACTGGTTTGATCTTCTCCATTAAGGACGATGCATAGTTCAAATATAAACTAGCCATTAAAAAAGCAGCTGAGAAATATGGAAGTAGGTATGATGAAGCCTCAATTTTGCATATTTCTAATAAAGACAGCACCGAATTTTGGAATGCTTGGTGTAAGAAAATGCATACTGGTCATACTAATAACAATAAGATATGTGTTAATGGTTCCAGTTCGGATAAGGCGGTTGCAGATGCCTTCATGAATCATTTTCAAACTGTATACTGTGATTCCGGTGGAGGTTGGTTGGATTTAAAAATCCAATTTCTCCAATGTCTCTAATGAAAAAAACCATTAAACTGGGTAAAACGTTTTAAATACTTAGGTATTACTTTTATAGCAAGTAAAAATCTAATGGTTGATACCAATTTGATTATTAGAAAATTTTACTCTAGTTGCAATAATATACTGAGTAAATCAGCTTATTTAACTGACCTGACAAGATTGCATCTTTTAGAGTCCTACTGCTTGCCCATTTTAACCTATGCCACTGTTAGTATTTCACTTAGAAACGATCAAATTCATGATTTAAATGTTGCCTGGAACAGTGTTTATAGAAAGCTATTTAACTATCATAAATGGGAATCTGTTAAGCCAATTATGATAGGGTTGGGTAAGTTGGATTTTAAGCACATTAGAGTTAAACTTATGTTTAATTTCTTTAGAAGCAGCCTAAATAGATTCAGTATAAATAAATTTTAAAGCATTTTGTAATTAGGTATTTGTTGAGGGATTTAGATCAAATGTGTCATTGTTTTAGATTGCCTATAAATTGTTCGATGGTTCTAGACAATAGAGTGTCTTATGGTAGAAGCGTGTATTTAATTTACGAAGTTTTAATGCTACTGCTGGTATTAGCAGGAATTCTAGTTAAGTTTCTAGTATTTCATTTTTGGTTGTTTTATGATCCTATGTTTTTGTGTGTATGTGTGTGTATATATTTATATGTTATGCATCTTGATCCTGTCTGCTTTTGACGAATAAAGAAATGAGTATATAGAATTTCTATCGTTCCATTTGACGCTATTTGATACTGTCTGGTATAGATTTAACATTGTATTATTTCTAACGTTATTAATGTTTTATTCTGTCTTCAATACGGTGTGAAATACTAAAACAATTAATACAAACATTGAGCCATATTTACGTGGCGCATCCAGTACCATGCAAGGTGTCACTCTATGTTAATTAGGCAAAAAAGGGTCTATTAAGCCAGCTGCAGAAAATCACAACCGATGAAACGGTCTAGACATTTATAGGTTACGAGCAATGCTAGTCCCGGATTTGCTCACGAATATACAAACGTACACACGTATGAATAGTGTATACAGGTATACGCTTGTGAGCCCATGTTTAGCTGTTTGTGTACACATTTGCACACATCTGCACGCAGGTTTTACATGTGTAGGGTTGTGTGCACAGGTGCTTAGTCTATCACTAGAGTAGATTTAAGTGCAGTGAACGATCTCTGGTTCAGTAACTCTCAATAACTCATCTCAACCAAACCGTTTATCATCAATCGATTATAGCAACAGACTTATTATAATTCTAGGGTGTATCAGCTTAGCATACGAGCGCGAATATGATTGAGTAAAACCCCAAACATTTGATCTCTAGTGTTAGTCCAATACCGAAACTCTATTATTTGAATGCCACCACTAATTCACAATACACTCCGAATCCAATTGAATTGAATACCTTAATTATAACCTTAGTCAATGTCAAACCCACTTCGAATACTCCAATTAGATAAAATATATTGTTAACAATATACTCGAATTCTAGCAAATTGTTCTGAATTAAGTCAACAAGAAATCAGTTTTTGATTATTGATTCTAATGCTTTACAGTAGTTCTGCTGAGCTCATTGTATTCTGTGTATAACAAAAAATGTTGACGTTTTAAATACTTATTTATCATTATCACGTTTACATAATCATCATCATCATCTTCTTCCCTTGAATCCCAGTTCAGTCAGGGTCGGGATACGAACAGACCTTCTCAAACTCTCTCTGTCATACATCACATCATCAGTCAATTCCCTATTTGAGACTTTTCCATTCATTGAAATTTTTAAGCAATTTCTGGAGCCTAGACGCTCACCAACCGAATGCCCTCTCTGACGTTGGTATGAATCTTAGTGATTAGTCGCCTTGTACGACACGTGCAGTCACCGGTTGGTCAATTCTTCACATTAATGCTATAATTTCTATAAATATTTTGTGTTTAGAGGGGGTGACGAGGGCGAGGAGGCCCAGCAGCGCCATGGGCCGCAGTGGAACGTTCGCTAACCCCACCGTCGCTCATCAGATTCGAACCTTCAAACCCAAGTCTAAGGACGACGACCCGCATGATCATACGTTCTGCTCAAGATACAGTAGGGGTCCTACTATTTTTAGCTGTTGCTTACATATGATTCTTATCTGATGATTTCTAGAACATTTCGTATATTATACTAGCCTTCACAATTGTAGAAGTGGTCTAGTTTTGATTGAGTGAGTTTTTGGATGTAATGAGAGAGAGAGAGAGAGAGAGAGAGAGAGAGAGAGATAAAGAGAGAGATAAAGAGAGAGAGAGAGAATATTAAAATTGTGAATCAAATTGTTTCCAAAGATAACTGAATGAATCTATTGATACTTGATTTGGTATAAATTTACTAACTTCATCGCTTTCTCACTCTTTCAATCACTCACTAATTACTTATTAACTTGATCACTCGATCACTCAATTAATCACGCCCATAAAATTCAATATATCTGAAATTTATTTATTTGTGCTTTATTTAAAATTATTATAGAAATTATTCTTGTCTATTCAGTTTATTTCAGCGCAATACAAGTATTTAAGACATAAATGCTATAATATTTGTAATCTAGCAGCACTGTTATTTATTTTTCAAAGTAAACACCTTTTATAAAAGGTGTTTACTTTGAAAAATCACCTTATGTATTATTTCATTCGTTGGAGGGGCGCCAATGTGCGTCATAAAATTTATTGTTTTGCGGAAGGCAACTGCAATGTAATATATCCTTAAAAAGAATTTATCCTCTCTAGATTTTCTATCTAGACATACATTAACTGGAAATTAAAACATATGTTTATGATCATTTGACAAGAAATTGAAATATAATTTTATGTAATTATTTAAAATACCATTCTGTTAGTAGATGAAGAAATACATATTAAATATATAGAAAATATTGCCAGCCGTTAATATATGCACACACCCCTCCCCACTCTCCCACTAGGCTTTGTTTATTGTGTTTATTGGTAACAGCGTTACCGCTACATATTATAAAAGGTCTATATGCTCTACCCAATTTTCATTTAATTTAATTTAATTATATTATACTGGTTCAAGAGGTCGCTAAGACCTTTAACACCAGTTCTATTTTACTGTACGGTAGTTTTCCATTAAATGAAAATTTTTAAATGGTGTTTAATGTACACAAAGCATGACTTCATATGGTAATGGTACGTGTATTTTCTCGCCTTATTTATTTAATTTAATTTATTTAATTTTATTATTTTTTTATGTTTGCTTTGCCTAGGACCCCCGTCCCCTGAACTGAAGGGACACACTCGTTCCCGCAGTGCAGATTTCAGCTCAAGAAAATATCAGCCCCCACACGAAACCCCTTCTCAGAGAATCCTACGACTTTCAAAACCCCATAAGAACCAGAAATCATCAGATAAAACCAAAACGGACTCAAAATCTGGTTCTAAGAGTTCCATGAAGGAAGCCACTAGAAAACCAAGGGCAGCTTCGGCGATTAGAGCTTCGACAAGTGAAGTGGCAACACTGGAGGCAAAGCAACAACAACAACAGTCTGAGAGAGAGAAACGGGCGGAAAGAGAGGCAAGCAGACAGCGACAAGTGACTACGGTTAAGCAGACGAAGAAGGAGGGTAGCTCAGAAACTGATAGAGGAAAGGGTTCAACCAGAGGTAGATCAGTTGTGAGGACTAATGACAGTAAAGCTGAGGTAATTCTCTCTCTCGCTCTCCTCAGTGCACTGCCAAGCGGCAGGTTTAAGGTAAATATTCATGCTCAAAGCCTGTTTTCTAGCTCCATAGGAGCACTCCTTAGATCAATAAGTTAATCCCTTCACAAAAACTCTGTCTTATCCATACCTTATGTTGCCTATAGTTTGGGAAAAGTATGGCTTCTGGGGTGTTTCTACTGTTTAATTATTGAGAAACTAGTGTCGGCAAACTGTTGAATTGTTGCATTGTTGAATAGCTCCTATACAGCTTCACCACGTTTCAGGCTGTGTGCATTATGGCTGTGTACTGTCAGCATTATTGAAGCGTTTATCTCTGAAAACTCAATGAAATTTTTTTGCCCACGATAGGCCCATGCTGGGGGTGCCCGGGGTGCCTTGGGTGCTTGGGGTGCCCCAGGTGGGCGTGCCTTGGGTGCCTGGGGTACCCCTGGTGGGGTGCCTTTGGTGCATGGGGTGCCCCTGGTGGGGGTGCCCGGGGTGGGTTTTGTATATACAGGGTATATGCCGATAGCTATTGTTAATATACATGTATGCTTTAATATTTTGTCGTATTGTTAACGTAAGGAAACTTCTGAAGGCGGCGCCACTAAAAAGCCCCTGGGTATTCTTCAAAGGATACAGGCTCTAGTAACTGGGGTTGCCACCGGTAAGAAGGACGAAAACAACGACGAAGGTCAGCCTGGGGCCAATACAACATCAGCGGGACCTAGCGGAGCTTCAGCGGGGCCTAGCGGAGCGTCAGCTGGAGCTAGCGGAGCGTCAGCTGGAGCTAGCGGGGCTTCAGTGGGAGTTAGCGGAGCTTCAGCGGAAGCTAGCGGAGCTAAAGCGGGAGCTAGCGGAGCTTCAGCTGGACGTAGTGGTGCGGAGGGTGAGGCTGCAGCGGCAGATGATTACAAGACAAAACTGCAGACACAGAGAAAACTGGCGAGAGAGAAAGCTCAGAGAGAGGCGGAAGATGAAAAGAACAGAGCAGAAGAAAAACAGTAAGACTAGCTTAATTTTCTATCTTTGCTGTAATTAAATTGTCTTATATTATATTGCCTGTGCATGATATATTTCCCACAGGCTGTGCGGATATCATTGTCAAAAATTTCAAAATGCCAGTGTCAGATAATGAATCATAAGCTTCAAGTGAATGAAAGTTAATAAAAACACTAACTAAGTAACTAACTAAAGTAACTAACTAAGTGACTAAAGAAATATTGATACAAATTTCATGTTTTTGCCCCTCGTTTTACTCTCACCCCTGATGGCATTCTGTCAACTACAAGATTATTTGTTGATTGATTGCCCCATCTAACTTGTTCTAATTGGTTCTAACTGGTTCTACATCTTGTTATTGATAATAATTCTATTTCTTATTCTTTAATTATTTGGGATTATAGGAACTTCTACGCGCTGCTCACATAACACATTGCATTGCTAAATTGCAAAAAGCAAGTGACTAGTCAAAGCATTCGACAATAGACTAAATTAATAGACTAGACTAGACTAGACTATTTAATACTATTGGCTACTTATAGTATTTTTGCTTCTGTGACAGAAAAGAAGAAGCGGAACTGAAAGGTAAGGAGGAAGAAAAACGAGCAGAAGACCAACAGAAAAAAATGGAAGAAGACAAACTGATTGAAGAACAGAAAGGAAAAGAGAGGAAAGAGAAAGAGAAAAAAGACAGAGAGGCTGAAGCTGTTAAACAACAGGAACTTAAAGAAAAGCAAGAGAGAGACTCAAAGAAGGTTTCAACTGCTTTAATTCTTAGCATATTGTAATTTATTACTCAATACAGTAAAAAAAAGTAAGTAATTGTTTAACATTGGATTATATAGTAGATATGTAATACTGTTATTGTGTATTACATATCATTAATAAATTATTATAATAATTAAGTCCATTAATTAGTAAATGAATTTAACGATTAGTACTCAACCAGTAGCAGTTTTAAATAAGCATGTGATATAGGGTCCATGTAATAGGGTCTACGTGATATAGCGTCTATGTGATATAGAGACTATGTGATATAGGGTGTATGTGATATAAGGTGTATGTGATATAGGGTGTATGTGATATGGGGTCCATGTGATATAAAGACTATGTGATATAAAGGCTATGTGATATAAAGGCTAGGTGATATAAAGGCTATGTGATATAAAGGCTATGTGATATAAAGGCTATGTGATGTAAAGGCTAGGTGATATAAAGGCTATGTGATATAAAGGCTATGTGATATAAAGGCTATGTGATGTAAAGGCTAGGTGATATAAAGACTATGTGATATAAAGGCTATGTGATATAAAGGCTATGTGATATAAAGGCTATGTGATATAGGGTCTATGGATATGTTCACCAAACTTTTAAAATATCATTTTGTTCTTTATATTTTTAAGATCAACAAGGTCACCAGTGGTTAGGTAATCCTTCAATAGATAATTAATTGATATATCAGTCAGTAATTTGATTGTAGCATTTCTATATAGAAAAGTCATTTTCAAATATGCTAATTTCTTGTTATTTCTCAATTGATGCTTTTGTTGAGCTCTCTACCGTTTCATTTGTTGTAGAAAGCTGAAACAGAGGCAAAAGCAAAAATGGAGGCAGAGAAAAGGGAGAAGGAGCGACAAGAGAAAGCTAAACAAGACGAAGAGGAAAGACAATCAAGAAAGAAGGTGAGCGTCTGTAGTTACCCAATTCCTTTAATATATGCTGCGTTATCAAAGTTAAATTACTATTCTTGCTTTTAAAATCTGCGAGACTCTCATAGGACAATTTTGAACGAATTGGTAGTAACAATTAGTAATAATATTACTAACACTGAAATATTATTACTAATAATATTATAAAATAATAGTAATATCTGTAATATTATTACTAATATTACTTATTACTTCGCCACTGGCTGGAACCAGTGGCGAAGTCGGTAAGATACTCGACCGCGGATCAGTATGTGAGGGGTTCGAATCCTGGGCTCGCCCGCCACTGAAATCGCTTTCGAGTGAGGAAACTGACGTTAAATTTAGTTTTACCAGCTTTAATAATTAATTAATTGGTAGTTTAATGAGAAACAGTGTTACTGCTCATGTTTTGCGATAGTTTTAACAAAGTAAAATTAATTTATATTTTCTCTTTCTCTCTCCGACTCTTAGTGTACTGCCCACTGGTAGTGCCATGCTATATAAGCCTCCAGTCTTCATCTTTGAAAGATTTAAGTGTTGACTTAAATCTAATTGCTTTTAAATTGAAATTAGTTCGGAGGCGCAATGACTCAATTCTAAATCAATTAATGATGAGAATAAATCTGGATGAAAATCAGCTGTAATGCATAAAATAATCTACCGTTTATACTCTTTGTTATTCCTTAGGTTGAAGAAATACCAAGAAATCATTCTTAGAGAAACAATGATTACAACTTGCCATGTTCTATTTCAGAAACTGGATTCCATAATGAAGAGAGTGAAACCTACTGATAAAGATGAAGAGAAGGTAAATAAGTTTTGTATTAATTAAATTTACCGTATAGCCGTTAATACTTAATGCAATTGATTATTAACTTGATTACGAATTGATTCGATTATTCATAGTGTTTTCCAATAAAGAATTACATGCCATATAAAGCTAATTTTTAGTCGTATTAAAGTCTCATAATTGAGAAAAGTCAATTTCTGATCATTTCTCAGTATAATTGGACTCAGTGAAAAATAATAACCACCTGGATCCAGTGGTATGGTGTGAAAAGGAAAGACTTACAATTGCTAAGTTGTGGTCTATTTTGCTCCTGATAACGTAATTTTATATCCTTATTTTACTGATATAGCTTATATATGTAAAAAGAACATAGATCACACCTGAAAATCCATTCATAAAAAGTCGGAAAACTTGATAAGCGCTCTAAATGAAAAATTTAAAAAGTGTTTATTATTAATCCAGGAGTTTTCACTTATATTTATCATCATCATCATCTTCTTCCCTTAAATCCCAGCTGAACTTGGGTCGGGATACAAATAGACCTTCTTTTGAAGTTTTTTCATTCATTTAAATTTGTAGTTTTCACTTTAGTAACTTTTATAAATTATTTTCAAATGGTTTAAAAAATATGAAAAATTGTGTTTCATATTTCAGTCACAACATGCATATTAGTATTTGATGATCCACAAAAAATAATATTTTTCAAATATATCTGTTGGGGCTCTAACTGATTAAGTTTCTTCTGGTGTTTGCTTTATCTATAGAAAGAAGATTCAAAGAAATCAGATGATAAAGGAAGACCTGTAGCATCAGATCTAACTAAACTGTCTTCAGAAGCATTGGGGACCCATTCTGGGGCTTCCGATGAGAATAGAGAAACCGCTTTAGAGATCAAATCTTCCACTAGTTCAGAGACTGCACAAAATCCTCTTGAAGAAATTTCGATCGAAAATATAGACGGCAAATCGAGTGCTGATCAGACTTCTGCTACTAATTCTTCTGAGCAACTGATTTCTAGTGCTGATGACCGGTCTACCGAAGATGTCGATATGGAAGATGAATCCAAATCTCTGAAAGTGGAAAATCCAGCTTCAGGAATTGTTATTCAGATTACGAGTCCTCAGCAGAGTCAAGAGAAGCCAGATGAAGAACTAATGGAAAGCTCGAATCATACGAACAAAGAAAAGGATTTGAATGTGGATGATTCCTCGGAAAAAGATGAAAATAGAGAAATGGCTAAAAGTGCTGGTGTAGACAATGTCGAGATTAAATCGAACGAAGATGTTGTTGATACAAATGAAATGATAAATGGTAATGACGCTGACAATACTCTAAATGGCGAACATAATGAAGATGGAAATCTTCAAGACGATATAACCAAAGTTGAAGAAACAGATAAGTCACTTAGCAACGCTTTAAACAACGATAGTAAAACTGAAGATATAAATGCTCGTGATAATGAACCTAGAGAAGATAACGCTACCGCAGATGACAGTAGTAACGCAAATGATATAAACTCAGAGAAGAGCGGAAAGAAAAACATGATTTCAAAGGAAGATCAAGAACAAGCTGAACAGGAAGAAGAGGAAACAGAAGAAGATGGCGGAAGCGGTGCAATGCAGAAAAAGTTAGGAATACTTCAAAAAATGCAGATGTTTTTTGCGGAGAAAATTGGTTCGGATAAAAAATCAGAAAAGAAGCAATCCGAAAGTGAAGATGTGGCGAGTGCTGAGGCCTCTACTAAAGGTGGAGATGGTAAAGAAGATGAAGGAGATAAAACCTCTTCAGATGGCAGCAGTAAGGAAAAGACAACCAATGAAGTTACTGCAGGGGATATAGTCGACAAAGGTGAGAGCACAGCGTCAGAGCCATCTGATCCTGACGTTAAAGCGGAAAATCCAAACAAGGAAGAGCAAAGCATCTCTAACCAATTCGAAACCCAACAGCCAATAGAAAATGAAAGCGCTGATACGGATTCCAGGGAAAGTACAACGGAAAATCCCGACGTCAATGAAACTAGTGTGCCAGTCAGTGTTAGAGCAGATCGACCCGGGCCTCTAACACTAGAACAATCATCTGATGCGACCAGTGACGAGCAAAGCCTTGGTTCTACTGACACAGTGAAAGAAAAAGACATCTTTAGTTTTGAGTCTAAAATCGATGCCACTCCAGTTTATGAACCTGTAACAGATTCATCTGATAATAACGAAATTATAAATTTAGAAACAAAAAATTTAAAATCTACAACGCTTGACGAGTCAAGTGACATTGCTGAAGCGGAAGTAACTGCTCTATCTAGTTCTCTATCTTACGTAGGGTCCAAGGCACAAACTGATGTAATTTCTTTGCCTAAAATAACTGAAGTTGATAATGCAATCCTTAATTCAGATTTATCAGATGAAATCACCGAAATTAAATCTATTACAGCTGATTTAATAAGTCTTTCTGATAATCCTTCAAGTTCGATAGAAATGTCTAAGTCAGAAATTATTCAAGAATTATCTAGCAAGCCTGTAGCGTTATCTATTATCGATTCTGCACAGGGAGATCAAACTTGTGAGAAAGAAGAAGGAAGTGTTGCCTTGGTACAAGATCTCTCTGATCTTCTTGGAAATGACGCTGCCGATAATAAAGTCGACGATAAATTATCGAACGATTTAATTCGATTAAATAGCGAAGATACTAGTGAGGAAAAAGCAGATGAACGTGTAGATGAAACAGAAACGTTTTAGACTGGCTAGGAGTTTTGCTGATATATTCCGTAATACGGTATTTCATACGTATTTGAGTTATAGAATTAGATCAAATTTCTCAGCAATTCTTCGTGATTGAATATATTAATACTACACAATGGTAAAACTAAATAGAATTAATAAACTAATAGACTGATAAACTTAATTTCGATATGTTTAATTTTAATTTTATTTTAATTAATCAATGTTAATTTTAGTTTTTAATTTGATTGTCCGGGTTATGTTTGCTTGAGGCATAGCTTCTCAGATAAATTCCTTAATCTAGAATGTGACTTCTGAAGATTCTGATAGAAGGTAATGAATAATAATAAGTGTCTTGGATCTGTCATTTCAAAGAGCACTATCTATAGAAATATTATGTATGTAGCATCACGCAATGTATCTCTTAATATACTTTATATATGTGTCATCATAATCATCATCATCATCATCATCATCATCATCATCATCATCATCATACTTATCATCATCTTACTCATCATCATCATCATCGTCGTCATTGGTCATTATCTTCTTCCGTTGAATCACATTTACCTATGGTCGGAATACGACCTTTTTTAAGTACAGTAAAGTCCAACGAAATCATCTTTCACCCATCACGCTTCAGCATTCTATCCTGCAGGCACAACCACTGAAACAGCCTGGACTCGGACTATACACTTAGAGCATATGTTAGATTAGGGCACATGTTCGATTAGAGCACATGTTATGACATGATTGAATCATTTAAATAAAAATAAAAAACATGTAATTACTTGCCATAGTTGCCTAGCCCCACTTTTAGTATCCGGTAAGCTCGCCAACCTATTTAGCAACATACTGTTAATAACTTCAGATTGTCTGCTTTACTGCAACGAGAGGACTTTCAAGTTATCAACTGCGCTTCAAATCTTTTTCAAAATAGATTTCACTAAATTATAAGTAAGACTGCAGAAGCCATTGAATGAAAACTGAACTTTTTTGTCTTTTTAGTCTTAACTTCTAAACTCATTTAATTTTAAACTAAATTCATCTCTCTCTCTCTCTCTCTCTCTCTCTCTTCTCTCTCTTCTTTCTTTCTCTCTCTCTCTCTCTCTCTCTCTCTCTCTGTTTTCTGTTTCATAGTGCTAAATAATTAGGATGGAATTCTACACGTAAGTTCTAGCCTATTATTCGCGATTATGTGCAACACCCGAGAACGTCCCTGACATCGCTTTGAACTGAGGAACCGGACGGTAAACTGTCGTGGGGAACATTTATGGTTCGAGTTTATTTATGATAACACTCGGGACATTTAAGTTAAGCACATAGTTCTACTAATTTCAGTGTATATATAAATTAATCATAGGCCTACCGGAAAAAGTTTAACACCTGATCAATTGTAAAACTTTTCCTGACCATCTGCCTATGCTCTTCCGTTTTCTAATGTATCTACACCTCTTATCAGTGTTTATATATTCCTACGTCTCAGTATAACTGTTGCCCTCTTTATCTATTCGTTTATCTCATTATATCTGTCTGTCTTCGTTTATATCTTCGTATATCTCATTAAGTCTGTCTCTTTTCGTTTATATCTTAGTTTATCTCATTATATCTGTCTCTCATTGTTTATATCTTCGTATATATCATTATATCTGTCTCTCTTAGTTTATTTCTGCGTATGTCTCATTATATTTGTCTCCCATTATATCCGTATCTCTTCGTTTATCTCTTCGAATATCTCATTATTTATGTCTCTTTTGGTCTATCAGTTTGTATGTCACTATGCATGTCCCTGTCTCTCACACATCGTGTGACTGACACGCGAATATTCAAAAGTTCGATCGTTTGGATGTGTAGCCACGTGACCATGATCAGCCAATCACAGCTCGGCACCAGGTGTTGCATTGCTTTACACTCTTCCTGGTGACAAATAAACTAAACAACATATAAAGTTCCAACTTACGACGTGAGGTGGAAAATATTACGATATTGCGAAATGCAACTGGTTTTCTTACTAAAATCTTTTGAATGTTACGAGGTTACTCTTAGAGAATGTTCAAAATGAATGCTTATTATTCCACTAATACAACACCGATTTTTCTTCAGTTTTCTGGTCTATAGGTGACAGACGATATGGACAGATGTTTCAGAAAGAAGTTTTACCCCACCCCCTCTTCCAATACCCCCTGGCGCCTCTGATATCCATATAGGAAGGAATAATGCCCCCCCCCTAAAAGTTGTGACCCAGGGGTTCATTTAAACGCCAGAACCCAGACTTTAAGGTTCAGAGTGCATAGGACTTTACTCCAGTTAGAGTGAGTCCAGCTTGTTAGATGTACGTGTAGGAGTAAACTGAATTCTAAGTAAGTCCTACAGAAGAGTAATAGTGTGGAATTAAATTTACGGTGGAAATAAAATTCTATTTTGAATTTTGATTGAACATTACAATTAGCAGATAAGATATAATTAAAATGAAGCAAATGTAAATTTTTAATATCGTTTCTGCAGAAGTTTTTAAAAAATCTACCGAAATAGGAATTTAATTGTCTACAATAATATACAGGTTATTATTACTTAGCTGTATTTATGTAAAGAATCTTAGAAATGCAAGAAAAACGAGTTAGAGGAAGACCCAGACATAGAATGCTGGATGATCTGATAACAAATTCATATAGCCTATAGAGATGTAAAGTCAGGCTAAGGATGGAGTTGGTTGGAAGAGCTACATGCCATAAGAAGGGGAACATACATTCATACAGGAGAAGAATTTGTACAGCAGTATAACATAATCGAGAGTTTCTGTCGTCCAGGACAACATCGAGCAAAATTTAATTTGAAGAGCGATAATTGTTTCTTTAGTGTCAATCAAATTCTTGGATGAATCATGTAAAAGTTAATTTAAAGTATGATTTTAACAAATTAAAGTTAAAATAAATGTTACATGTTAATGTTAAAGTTAGTTAATTTTTGACTGTAGAAAGAAGGTTTCGATTGTAAACTAGATGAAAACTGCTTTTCATGTTCTAGTGGAAGTTACGGCGGATACAAAATATAATAGTATCAATACACCAGACATAATTGAAGAATGACTTTAAAGTAGGCCTAAAAGTTACTCATCGCTGACAGTGCTTTTGGATGATGACCTGACGTCTTATCATAATTATTTATTTCGCACTATGTTTATTTAGGCTTATTAGCTACACTCTTTGTAGTTAATATATCAGGTATTATGTTCATATATTCAGCTACTATGATAATTCATTTAGTTATGTTCTACTATATATATTTTCATTAATTTAGATACTAGGTTCAACTATGTTCATTTATTTAGCTACGATGTTCTTTTATTTTCGTTACTATGTTTACTTATTTAGCTACTAAGTGTATTTATTTAGCTACTATGTTTATTTATTTAGCTAACAACACGTTGTTTATTTCAAAGCCTCAAATTCAAGGTTCACTTATTTATCAAAAACGCATATAGTCCTATAGGCCTATTAAAACAAGATGTTAAGTCTTCTCTTTGATAATATCTCCAGTATTCTGCCTAATGGCAGATCCACGATGAGCCTGTCCATACTTACCAAGACACAGTCTGTTTACTACACAAGAGGAAACTGACGTTAACATTAGCTTTACCATTAGCTTTTTAAACAAGACTGCAACTACATCAGATTTGATTTCATGTCAAAAAATGTAAATATAATCTCTATTTCACAAAATTCATGGTAGTAGAAACAGAATCTAACATTTGTCTTACAGAGTCAAACAAACATATAATATCAGCATAAAAATATAATATTTACGGAACAAAACGGTGGAAAATAATATATGAATAAAATTGTCATCAGTTTAGAGGTACACTCATACATTGCAAGATATTCGCCTACATTATTAGTTTAAGGCAGAGTCATATTACAATACATGGCCTCTATTATCCACTGCTAGACTACACTATTGAATTTATATAGTTGCAGAAAACTATTAATATTTCTTATTTAGTAACAGCTGCAGAATGGAATATTCTGAATGGGACAAGATGATTGGATTAAACACTTTATCTTCATCAATTTACATCAGCGACGGCCCAGTTCCTGATTTTAAGAAATCATCCTCAACTAATTGTGAACGAAATCAAATGGATTATTACGCTGACAAATTACTTGATAGTAATATAATAACTAGAGCAATTGAAAAGAATAACATTAACAACAATAGTAATAACGTAAAGAATAAAAACAGTTTAAATCCTGAAGCAGATTCAACATCAATCAATAACGGAAACAGCAACTTTTATATAAAAGATGAAAATCTCTTATTAACAACTCTATGTCCAGATTTAACTCAACTTACGTCACTGCATACCTCACTCTTTGCGTCACCGCTTCTAAAAACGTCACGCGTGACGTCAGACCACGCTACTAACGCAGCATTCAACCTATCAGCATTATCAACGTGTCCCACGCCCACCGCAGCTATACCTTCCCCATCTCAAGGATGCCCTATCGTCTTCAAAACCTTTCCCACCAGAATTCTACCCAAATCTTCTGGCCCAAAATACTCTTCATCTGCGAGTTCCACTCCAAGTTCTTCTCGGTGCACTCCGCTCAAACCACCGAAGAAGTACAGACAGGACGGGGAGGAAGGAAAGGAAATTTTGCGCTGTAAGAGAAGTCTAAACTTTGGCGGACGTCGCAGCAAGAGCGCCAGTTCAGCGGGCGAGGATGCTATAAGTGAAGCGAGCACACCTTCGAGTGAGCGAGGTAGAAAATTAAGACCGCGAGAAACGATAGAGAAGAGAAATCTGAGAGAACGTAAGCGAGTAAAACAAATAAACGTAACGTTCTGCGCACTGAGAGATCAACTTCCCAGCTTTCTCTGGGCTGGCAGGGAAAAAACCCAGAGTGGAGTAAATCACCCCGGGCGAGGAAAGCCTAGTAAGGTGGATACGCTGCGTACTGCTATAGATTACATCAAAGATCTGCAGAGACTTGTGGCTGAACATGATGCCAGGCTGGCTGCGGAGTGTCTGTCGCTGTTACAGTCATCCAACGACGACGATCCAAGTATGGTGCAAGTCCAACAATCTACAGATGAGCCTTTTCGTTCTTTCGAAGGACAAACCCCACGAGTTAGGATTAATCAAGACGTTAATAGAAAAACGGAAAGGATGGACAATATATCGAGAATATCAGGGGAAAATGTTTGCGGTAGAGCTACTGTTAATGAAGATATAGATGAGAGCGAGAATGATAGAGTTACGCTTAATCAAGACGAAAAGAAGAAGAGGGAAGAGACTTCTGGAAAGGTTGATGAGGATGAAATATCGTCAGCTATTGTCAGTTCTTGCACTGATGATTTCTTCATTGAACACACGTTGACACCGGCTGACGACAGCTCTGAACTAGTGGGATTTGAGGATTGGATTAGCCCTTAATTTAATAAATAAATAAAACTATTCGAGGATTGGATTAGATCGTAATTAAATAAATAAATCAATAAATAAATAATACTTTATAAGTCGCATTCTAACGATTTACGGTAGCCAGCTTGAGTTTTGACGTCTATGATAATAATATCAAGCATCTTAAATTTAATTGACTTTGAAAATTATATTACTATTATTTTGACGAATGTAGATGTAGCTAATATTGGAAATATTTCAGTTTTATAAGCTGAGCTAATTGTTGCCTGCGCGGATTCATCCATTATAAACCAAAATACCATTTTACGACGCATAGAATAAAAAAACTTTCATGATTGGTAGCATTGGACTATTAGGACGACTAATTATCGCGCATATTAATTTTTAATTTTTAATTATTTTATTTTATTTTATTTTAACTAATTATTCAATCACTTGAAAGGTTGACTTGAACTGAAAAACTTGTAGTTGCTGATAACTAAATCCTTCATTTATTTCTTTTGATAAATTACTCAATTAATATTAATTAAGAAAACTGAGCGAGAAGCAACAACCTCACATTTTATAACTTAGAAAGTTATTAGAGCATTATTAATCAACTGGGCATAATTAAGAGATGAGTTTGCTTGTGATACACACTGTGTAGTACTCCGCATAGAGCGATATAGTAAATTATTAAAATGTGTGCCTTAAACTGAACTTACTGAGCAGTAGAGGAAATCTAATTTTTAGTAATATTTTAATTATTGTCTAATTATCTCAGTAAAATTCTGCATAAACAGTAACGAGACATATTTCGCTATATCTCTAATGATTTCTCTTGTTGGTCTATATAGGAAAGATTTCTTTGCCGTCTGAAACAGTATAACACGTATACAACTATAGCTCCTTTATACTCAAACCTTTAACCTACTGCTTCACCTTCAAACATTCTCTCCAATCAGCAGGAACTCAGAAGCATAAGTCTCTAACACATCTCTCACTCTCTCTCTTTCTCTTCTCTCTCTCTCTTTCTTTCTCTCTTTCTCTCTCTCTCTCACTCTCTCTCCCTCTCTCTCTCTTCTCTCTCTCCCCTCTCTCTCGCTCCTCTCTCCCTCTATATCTCTCTCTCTCTCTTCTCTCTCTCGCTCTCTCTCTCTCTCTCTTTCTCTCTTTCTCTCTCTCCTTGTCTTTGTACTGCCATTTAACGGCAGGTTCATGGCATACGATTACAACTTATCCACTTATCTATATTCATATAACTCATCTATACTCTATTTTTCTCTTCAGTGCCCTAATGCTTTGGACCCCTCACTCTGCTCATCGGATTGGATTTGGTACCATAGTGCTCAATGTTGTCATGGACGAGTGTAGCACTTTATTTCTGGTGTTGTTGTTTTTGTTGAGAGTCGATATAGAGAACCAGCAGATTGCTGCATAATTTAGACCAGTTCATCAATTGGCTGGATTATCTTTAGAGAATTAATTCAGAAAAATGAATGAAAGTTGAGACTATTCTCTCTTGAAACGCTTTGCGTGCATTCGTTCTCTACTGCAATATGTTAGCTTATATTCACGCTTCTGTAAATCACAGTAATAATACATGTATATTGTATTGTAGTTAACACTGTCAAAATAAATTTAAATCTATGAGATTGAGCAATCACTAAATAAATATCATTATTATATATCCATTTATAACTTTTAATTTATATTTTTATAACTCGTGCAATAGTTTTATACAATAATGTCAAACAATTTTTATAATATGTTATAAATTTACAATTATAGAAAATGTTCACTAACCCATTATGCAAGGACGAGTAAAAAAGTTAATAATGGTTGTCCCGCAAAGTAGGGTGACACAAAACGGATCAAATTTCCAAAATAACAGTAGCAATTTAACGACTTTTGGTTGATAGCGCTTAAGCGATGCAAATTCGCATTTTATTATGGCACGTGCAGTTCCATTCATCTACAAAGTGGCAAGAAAGAATAATGACATTTTCTCTGTCATTGTTGAGAAGTGTGAAGCAGTTTGACTATTTCAACTTCTGACAGATCATTTACAACGCGACCAGAACCGAAACGTTTGACAATACATCTCTCATCTCCAATCATTACGCCGATCTATTCACGTCGCAAATGGGATATCATTTGCTTAAATATCAATTCGATATACGTGGAGCGTTTCAAAGGAAGTCGCTGTCCTTCATTGTCTACCATTCAATCGCAATTTCAATGAAACACGTTTTGGAGACATAGCTGTGAGTGTTTTGATAAGTAAAATGTTGTATAGAGCAAGGTTAGATTAGACGATCTGCAGTGAATTAATACATCAACTGAGAACAATGGATAGCTGGAACTGTATCAACAGTTAGACGTCTTTGAATTAAGCTAAAGCATAGGAAATGTTATTGTCTAGAAACATCACTGACAAAATTTCTATATAAACCAAATGAAGCAGACTTTTTAATAATTAAAATTGAGTCAGAAGTCTACAGGACAAGTATTATTATACATGTATATTATTCAAATAATAAGTATTCTCATCGTCACAAAAAAAAACAATTCAAACCATTCCTATTAAGCACTGACTTGTTTGCAGTCTAGGCATTCACGTACATTTTCTGCAGGTAGGTCGTACTCTTCGTAATTTCTCGCATCTCTGGCTGGAGCCTGTGGCGATGTCGGTAAGATATTCGATCGCGGTTCAGTATGTGAAGGGGTTCAAATATTGGTCTCTCCTGTCACTGACATCGCTTTCGAGTAAGGAAACTGACGTTAACATTAGCTTCAATAAACGAACACTTAACAATTTTGAATTATACACCAATATTCTTTATCATTAATTTATAGCAATCATTTAGATCAGGGTTCTTTTGTTTTAAGATAATCTACGCTATAGAAGCTAATGGACTGGAACTATCTCCAGCTCTTGTCGTCTAGGGTTTGTTTGCTGAGTGAGATGTTTAATAAAAGCTCGGAAGTGTTCGTGTCTGTTCGGCGCTATACGAACACGCGCCGAGGCACCTGGACCCAAAGAAACCACACTGCATAATCCTCAACCACAAAACCCTATTTGTTTATCACTTATAATCCTGTGACTCAGACTCTATTGGGCCCCGAACCGCAAACGAATCCTTAAATGACTTTTAATAGTTTGGGCATTCAGCCAAGTATATTGTACATCTTTGTATAGTACTTTGTGTGCATCAGAATTATTGTAAAATATAAAAAATATTTAATTATTTATTATATACAGTATATATATACATGTATATATATACATGTATATATACATGTATATATACTGTATATACAGTATATATACATGTATATACATATATATATATAATTATATATATATATATATATATATACAGTATATACAGTCGTTGACCCTGGTGTGTTCCTCCCCTATTCTGTAGTCAGCTTAGGCCTACTTCTAGACTATTATCATCAGAATGAGAATGTTTTGACATTTCGTATTATCTCAACTTTTAAAAATATTTAAATATCAATTCGAGAATATAAATAGGATGGGATTAATTTACTGGATATAGAAAAAACTTTAATTTGTCAATTTTGTGCATATTACTAAACTAATTGCACCTGTTAAATAAAATCATCATAAAAATCTCAAAGAAACATTGAAAGATATAGAAAATTTGGTAACTGAGGGGATAACCAAGAATCCATCAAATTTTGGCATCATGGTTCCATGAATGAGAAAATTAACCAGAGATCAGTTTACGATAATTAGCAGTAACTTTAGTAATAAATGATATAATAATCATCAGCTTTGAAGAATATGGCCGTTTTTAACTAAATATTTTACATTGAAGGGTGAAATATTGTAACCGACATTATACGGGCTGGAGCCAGTGACGAAGTTGGTAAGATACTCGACCGCGGATCAGTATGTGCGGGGTTCAAATCCTGGACTAGCCCGTCACTGTCATCACTTTCAAGTGAGGAAACTGACTTTAACATTAGCTTTTTATATTGGATTATTCACCCCCACTAAGTCCACCTTCAATCTCCCATCTCTCCACCCCCACCCCCGAGAGCCAGTGGGGGGGCCCACTGTCTCTCTCATTCCAATGCTGCACATCTGCTCTCCTATCAGCTTCTGTCACGAAATCCACGACATTGGAGTGCGACAAAATTCAAACTCATTTTTAATTAAGTCAACAAGACTGCAGTGTGCCAGACCTGGTAGCACTGGAGAATTGGGCCATCTGGTGTGCCGGTCGTGTTCAACGGCTGCTGTCATTTCAAAGTGCTTCAGATGGCGCTAAAATAGCGTCAGAGTTAGTTCAGTTAAAATTCTAGAAAATAGAAGAAAAAAAGTTTATGACTGTAATTGGTCGATAAATGTTAATTACGATAAAATAGATATGAATTTAGTAATAGAATTAAAATTACGCATCAGCCAGTGCCGCACTAGTCTGTGCTTCACCAGACTGTGCAGCACCAGCCTGTGCCGCATCAGTCTGTGCCGCACCAGTCTATGCCGCATGAGTTCTAGGTTCTAATCCTAGATCAGTCAACGAATTTCATCTTCTAATTGTGAGGAGTTGGGAAACAGGAAGATTAATTATATCTCTGCTCTTTTTGCTTGTTGGCAATCCGCTACAAAGGTAGAATTAACTAGTAGGAAGGACATAAAACAATACTGTGAACATGTGCGCAGTGTCATAGGCTAGGTGACACATTAAACACAATGACGAGGATTATATCTCAAGGAACTAGACTCAATCTTTCAGATGGCGTTCGACCAGATTTGAAGTTTATATGAATTAAGAGTTGATATGCTCTTGAATGAACACATGCCAATATTTGCTGTGTACGTATGACTACTGCATTGGTATTAAATGATTTTCAACCGTTACCCCCCCACCCCCTCTTTCCCGAACCTTAAGTACTTTATTACCAGATTTATCCCTTCTGGAATATTAATGATGGTAAAGTAAACGCCAGATGTGTTACTCTGATTCAATTCATTAATTATCTTTACTGGCAGCTTAGGTTCGAATACAAATATTGTAGCACATCTCGAAGCTGTAGTTGAGATTTCAGCTTCAATCATTAAATGGACATTCTCAGATTCAACCCATCAAGTTTAAACTTTGACCTATGACGCTAAATGGCAAGTTCAATTCATAAATTTCATACGTAATGTACTGTTTCTCACTCAATTAGTAATTGATGCAATGGATTGATAAGTAGGCTAATTACTATAAGTGTTTGATTTACAGGTTAACCTAAAACAATAAAAATTTCTCAAGTGGTTTTCCGGAGTCTTTCTCATTACAGGTTTAAATTGGCTGCTAAGTGCACGTGTACGTAGAATTATCAATATTTCATACATGTTAACACATTGTTTCTCAAATTATTTCGTGTATATACAATATCACATAACGCCAAGGCTCCATAAATGTCTACAAAAATTTAAACGAATGGAAAAATCTCAAATAGGAGATTGTCTGATGATATGATGCAGGACAGAGAGGATTTTGAGACGGTCTATTCGTATCCCGACCCCAGTTAAACTGGGATTCAAGAGAAGATGATGATATACAATATAATAGTAATAATAATAAATGTTTAACGTCCGTTTCCTCATACAATGATGATGTCAGGGACGCTATCCTTGTCAAGGATGATGTCAGAGACGTCCCCAGATCACACAAAGTAGCATTTGCACGTCCAATTTATCTTCCACTGTATGTTATTTATAAAATAAATGACTGCGCAGTCAGCAGTGGATTGATGGATACTCCGGGGTGAGTGTAACCGGGTGAAGTGAAGTGGAAAGGTAATTCTTTGAAGTCCCGTTTCTCTGACAACCCCTTTCATCACTCAGTACGTCTCCGGGATACCGCGGGACTGAGTGGATAATAGCCAGGTATTACGATCCCATCCTGGGACTTCCGTTGAGAGAAGTGTGCAAGACCTTCTGAATATGTCTAAATGTTAGTGGTGCTATATTATATACTACCTGTGTATATCTAACTGTTAGTGGTGCTATATTATACTGTACCTGTGTATATCTAACTGTTAGTGATGCTATATTATATTTTGTACCTGTATATATCTAACTGTTAGTGGTGCTATATTATATTGTACCTGTGTATATCTAACTGTTAGTGGTGCTATATTATATTGTACCTGTGTATATCTAACTGTTGGTGGTGCTTATACTGTAGTCTAACTGTATATCATACTCTACCTTAATGTACTTATTGCCTAATAAACTGTAAGTCAGTATGTGCAAATTTAGTTAAAATATTTGTATAATTTATGAACTAACATTCAACTTATTAAAAATGTCGAATACACTCGTATTTACATAAGATGTAATAACTGTTGGAAAAGCAATAACAAAAATGAAGAGAAGAAAGATAAATAGAATTAAAAGTAGAAACAACGGTAGTAAATACAAAAAATAAATAATATAAATTATTCATGATTTGCTAGGAGAGACAGGTATAAATGCATATTGATAAGTATAATCAGGCTAAATGAAGCAGTGAGTCCAGATCTATGGTAATGACTTCAGTATTTAAGCTTCTTTTCTTATTAACTATTTAAATAGATACAAAATCGTTCACCATAAAATTGTAGTAACTGGCTCCAGGCCACCTCAAATTCCTATACTTCATAGAATCATTAGTATACTTCACAAAGAGCATCTTAGCAAGCTTTTAGCTAAACCTCAGAAGGTGACTATTATACGTAATCAAGCTGACCTGAAATATTCGGTTTCTTAGGGAGGTTTTTCCAAGTAGTGGCTAGTAAAGGGAAGCCCTGTGACTGGAGAGATGCTTAGAGTGCTCTCAACCCGCGCGAGACACGAGTGACAAGTCATCCGTGACGCCTTGCTCGTGATGTGGGATGGATGCTATAAACTAGAATACCATTTGTATTTCATATTCTCTCTCTCTCTCTCTTTCTCCATCTTTTTCCATCTCTCTCTCTCTCACTCTCTCTCTGCATTTCTCTCCATCTCTCTCTTTGTCTCTCTCGAATGATCTGCCAAATCTGTCAAATGAGTGAGGAAACTGACGTTAACCTTAGCTTTTAGCTTTTTTTACAAATTATGGTGTGTAGTTTTTACTTTAATATTCTCTCTCTCTCTCACTCTCTCTCTCTCTCTCGCTCTCTCTCTTGTGACGCTTTCATAGACAATATGATTCCAGATTATTCAGTGTATTTTTTAAGTAAGATTACTACTCTTTTAAAAACTCCAAAATTCTTGAAATCTTCAAATTTTAATAACGAAAGTCAATGTTCAGATCTCAGCAATGGAGTTGGTACACTGTATAATAATGAGGCTATCCTGTTAATATAGTATTCAATATGACCGATCGATGATCTTCAGATTCATTGGACCGGTATAATGGATACTGTGAAGTCTGGTTAAGTATAATCCTCAAGAGAGGATCTCAGTAAATATTTAACATCATCAGTGTTTAGAATAGCGTGAATAAATAGAGGCTCAAAATACTGCCCACGTCTAAATACTGACCACATCAAAATAATGGACATATCTAATACTGACCACATCAAAATACTGACCACATCAAAATACCACAGCTAATACTGAACATTTAAAAGTACTGATCATAGCTAACATACCATCAGCATAGATATCACATCAGCATAGATATCACATCAGCATAGATATCACATCAGCTTAGATATCACATCAGCTTAGATATCACATCAGCATAGATATCACATCAGCATAGATATCACATCAGCATACATATCACATCAGCATAGATATCACAACAACTTAGATATCACATCAGCTTACTGTATATATCATATCAGCATAGATATCACATCAGCATAGATATTTATTATTTATTTATTTATTATTTATTTAGATCAACAAAAAGGGTCATTCAACCCTGTACAATTCACAAGCAATGCACACAAACAAGTAAATGCAATAAGTGAGCACAATTTAAATGTGAACCATGGTGAACTTAAAGCGAAAACATAAAGTAGAAATAAAGAAATTCAAAATAAAGAAAATTAATGATAATAGGTAGGCATAATTATACATTTAAGATCAGTATCATTAATAACTATTTAATAAGTATTGACGAAGATTAATATTGAAACAGTTAACGGAACGAGATGATCGTAAATTAGGTGGAAGGGATAGCCAGTATCTTGGGCCTTGTACAGCGATATACTTTTCTCGACAGAAGGTTCTGAACGATGGTATAGTAAATTCCGAAGCTTGTCGAAATTTATAAACAGAATTTACAACATTATTTAATAGCAACTAATAGTTGTAACATAAAGGCATATTATTATGAATAAGTTTATACAGAAATACGCAGCAGCAATGTTTATGAATATCACATAACTTTAAAATTTTAAGTTCTTTAAATATATTGTTCGCATGACTACGAAACTCTGCATGTTAAATTATTCTAATTGCTAGTTTTTGGAGTACTATCAATTCGTTGAGCAAGGTTTTAGAAGCGTTCCCCCAAACAATATTACAATAAATTAGATGTGGATATATTAGACTGTAGTATAAATTTAACATACAATGTTTAGGTAACTTAGTTTTAACCTGATGGAGTAATCCAATGGATTTGGCTAATTTCGGGCAGTATAAGAAATATGATATTGCCATGATAATTTTTCATCAAGAATCACTCCCAAAAATTTAGTCTTATCTATTCTAGAAATGTTGATATCATCTATGTATATATGAAAATTTTCAGAATTATTGTTATATTTGTATTTATACCCAAATAGCATGTAATTGATTTTTTGTATATTTAGGGATAATCTATTCGCTTTAAACCAGTCAGAGAGTGTTAGGAGTTCAGTATTAGTTGAATTCCTTAGTTTCAAAATATCAGGGTTTGTGCAGATAATATTTGTATCATCTGCAAATAAAATGAAGGTAAGAATTTTACTAATCTCGGATATGTCATTGATATAAATCAGAGACAACAAAGGTCCCAATATTGAACCTTGTTGGACACCACATTGAATAGTTCTGTACTTTGATTCTGAATTATTATATACCACATATTGCTGTCTATTGTTTAAGTAACTTTTTAAAAGTGTATTAAATACTCCCCTAAAACCATACATTTCTAATTTTTTAAGTAATATTTCATGGTTTAAAGTGTCAAAAGCTTTTGAGAGATCTATGAAAATACCCAAACAAAATTCTTTATTGTCAATAGCTTTAGACACTCTATCATGCATGTTTAATAGGGCTATATATGTAGAGTGCTTTTTCTTAAATCCATATTGAGCTGAAGTAATGATTTTGTGGTGGTCAATAAAAGAGAGCATTCTATTGGCAATAATTTTCTCAAATAGTTTAGAGAAGCAAGTTAAAAGACTGATTGGTCTATAATTTGAAATTTCGTTACTAAGACCTGACTTATGAATCGGACATACTTTGGCAATTTTCATTTTACTCGGAAATGTAGCATTCATAATACATAGATTTAGTACAATTGCTAAAGGTTTGGCTAAGTAATAGATTATATTTTTTAGTAGAATGGACGATACCTCATCGAAACCTGCACTCGAGGTATTTTTTATAGATTGGACTATGTTAATGATTTCGTATTGATCGGTTAAATAAAGAGCACATGTGTTGGAGATTTTACTACTTTTGTCTGAAATGAAATCATAAAAAGACTTTTTTGATTTAGGGATTTTATCAGCTAAGGATTTTCCTATTCCAATAAAATAGTCATTACAACTCTCAGATATAACTTTTTTTATCAGATACCATTTCACTATTTAAATTAAAACATTCCTGAATAGATTTTGGACTTATTGGGTTTTAAAATGCTGTTAATGCACTGCCATGTTTTTCTATGGTCATGTTTATATTTAAGCAATTGATCAGAATAAAATTTCCTTTGCGCAATTGTTAGAGTGAGTTTAATTTATTCCTATAAGCAATAAACTTAAGTTTATTTTCATATGTATTTGACTGCTTATAGACTTTGTAAAGTTTAGATTTTGTTTCACATGATATTGCTAATCCTCGAGTCATCCATTCTTTTCGAGGAGCATTTCTACTTTTATCAGATTTAGTTTTAGGAAAACATAAATTAAAACCACGTTCAAATATTTCTAAAAATTCATTATATACTATATCTGGGTTTGCAGTATTAATATTTTCATATTTATAAATTTGGGCCCAATTAGCATCATTAGCACAAAAAAGTTTAAATTCATTAGTAGATTTTTGATTAAATATTCTTTTTTGTAGTTCGAATTAGTTGCTGGATGGTTTGAAGCGTTAAATTTACTGAGGTCGCTGAAAATTACTGGATAATGGTCTGTTGTATCATCATAAAGTATTGCAGATTTACAGATGCTAACATCAACATTAGTAAAAATATTGTCAATTAAGGTCACAGAAGTATTAGCAACTCTGCTCGGCTTGTTGATTGCAGGTAGCATACCACGTGATAGCATAGTACTAAGAAAAGTGGATATAGGATTAATGGAACCATTAGCTAAGAGATTAAAATTAAAGTCACTCATTATTATTATATCTTGTTTCTTTGAAAAATATCGATGTCTGAAAAATTCAGTTAATTGATAAGTAAAATTAACTGCAACAAATTGTGGGGTCGGTAAATACAACCAATAAGCATCGAACTTTTCCTTAAATCCCTCTTTGCAACTAAGCTAAAAATACTTTCAATATTTTCATTCATAATAGTAAGATCATTAATGATACTAAATTGTTCATGCATATTAACATAAATTCCAACACCTCCACCTGGCTTGATGGGGCGAGAACAAGATACAAAATTATAGCCCGGTAAAGCAAAAATATCAGAATTAAATGGTTTTAACGAAGTTTCACTAAGACCAATCGTAACAAACTGTGCGTCTAAATGAGATACTAAAGTGCATAAATGATCATAATTTTTAGATAAACTTCTGACATTCACATGCATAAAATTACATAGGTTTTTAGATTTCAAAAGAGACTTGCATTCATCCAGGGTAACATATCTAGAGTCACATAGATTAACAATACAGTCATCAATTTTATTAATATCTAATTTATTGGTAGAGCTAATAGATAAACTCTGGTTTCGACACAAGCATAATTCAATTTTATCAACATTTTTTGACGCCATTTTTAAAAGATAATATCAATCGATATATACATGTATAAGCAAACACAGACAAATTAAATTATTAGTCACATCAGCATAGATATAACATCAGAATAGATATCACATCAGAATAGATATCACATCAGAATAGATATCACATCAGTATAAATATCACATCAGCATAGATATCACATCAGTATAAATATCCCATCAGCATAGATATCACATCAGCATAAATATCACATCAGTATAAATATCACATCAGCATAGATATCACATCAGTATAAATATCACATCAGCATAGATATCACATCAGCATAAATATCATATCAGTATAAATATCACATCAGCATAGATATCACATCAGTATAAATATCACATCAGCATAGATATCACATCAGTATAAATATCACATCAGCATAGATATCACATCAGCATAGATATCACATCAGCCTAGATATCACATCAGCATAGATATCACATCAGAATAGATATCACATCAGCATAGATATCACATCAGAATAGATATCACATCAGCATAGATATCACATCAGTATAGATATCACATCAGCATAGATATCACATCAGCATAGATATCACATCAGCATAGATATCACATCAGCATAGCATGTCACATCAGCATAGATATCACATCAGCATAGATATCACATCAGTATAGATATCACATCAGCATAGATATCACATCAGAATAGATATCACATCAGCATAGATATCACATCAGCATAGATATCACATCAGCATAGATATCACATCAGCATAGGTATCACATCAGCATAGATATAACATCGTCATAGCTAAAACTCTTAAACACATAAAATTCTCAATTAGAATTATGTATGCACAACTAACAACTTTAATATAACTAACGACTTTAACATAACTAACAACTTTAACGTAACTAATAACTTTAACGTAACTAACAACTTTAACGTAACTAACAACTTTAACATAACTAACAATTTTAACGTAACTAACAACTTTAACGTAACTAACAACTTTAACAACTAGAGATTTACTGATAGTCTGATAACACTGAATAAAAACGTTAATGCCTCGAGTGTATGTGCAGCATTCAGGGATAGACCGAGATGTTAGCCATCTGCCGAGATATTAACACAAATATGACTAGAAAACATTATCTACGCTTCTTGAAAATCTGGTAAAACAAAGATTTGTAATTTTACTGCTGTTTTAATTTGAAAAATCTCCAATATGAAATCAGTAGATAAGTATACAAGAAGAATAGCGACAACGAGTAATTTGATTGCTACTGCTGTCCATGACAACTGCAATCAATACTGAGCGGATATCTAGCTGACAAGAAAAATGAATAAAAGATCTGTTTAAATAAAGCTAAAAAAGTTAAAAGCTAAAAAAGTTAAAAGCTATGAATAACGTCAGTTTCCTCACTCGAAAGCGATGTCCGTGACGGGCGAGCCCAGGATTTGAATCCCGCACATACTGATCCACGGTTGTGTATCTTACCGACTTCGCCACTCCTTTCAGCTCCAGTTAAGTAAAAGCTTGGCTTTAGCCTTTGTTAATAGGAAACTTCCTGATACTGTTTACCTTACCTTGATATTAACTTAGAAGAGCTTAGTATTGACACACCCGTTGACGCACAAGTTTACAACTGATTTAAACACATCTGCTGCTTTCCACGTCGGAGATACATTTGAGTAGAGGAACGTTGATCACTTGAGCTACCATCTGTCCTTCCAGTTAAGCGACTATAAATTAGAATTTAGAGTATGTTTTCTAGTCCGACCCTGTTGCTAGGAGCGATAGAGTGGTGGCATGAATGTTGCTCTATGTAGGTGTACATGTAGAGATGAAATCTGAGATTTAGTTGAAACACGTCTTTAAATGCTTCCAATCCAATAAGTAATATCTACGTAATATATCAAATCAAATGTAATATGACTGGAACAAGTGGCGATGTCGGTAAGATACTCGACCGCGGTTCAGTATTGAGGGGTTCAAAACTTGGGCTCGCCCGTCACTGACATCGCTTTCGAGTGAGGAAACTGACGTTAACATTAGCCTTAGCATTACCTTATCTATAAGAGGGAGATCAAGGTCATTCTTCAGGAAAGGCTTTGGGGATGGCATCTCTCTCTTTTATTGCACTGTCTATTGGCATGTCCATGGCATATAGCTCCTCCACATATTCCTGTAACCTGCCTATCTCTTCATATCAACATATGAAGTAGTTATCAAATCATCCAACGTCCCAAGTCTCGGTCTTCCTCTTACCTTTAATCTTTTGATTCTTCCCTCATTTATCTCTTTCAGCAAACAATTCTATGTAATCATTGTATGGGATAGCATCTATGGGACCGGAATGATAGGAATCGCTAAATGTTAACTTGGATGGCACGTCATTCTTCCTCAAAGTTTATAACAAGGAAATTGAATGCCGAAGAAGAAATAATTTTCACATTGAATTTTGTTTTCTTAGCACAAGCACGTATAGTAAAAATAGGGTTGGATTCTAATGGAGAGTCACTTCGAATTATAAACTCGACGTTTAATCTATGACGATAAACTTGCTGCATGGTTTAGATTTTTATTCAAAATCAGTTGAGTGAAACATTTTTGCATTGTTTCGATGAAGTTTATTATAGAATATTCAACATAAACTACATATATATCGCAAGAAAATAATACTTCGTTTGACTATAGATTTATCTTAAGATTTGATACGATAATATTTGAAAAGATTTGATTAGATGTGATAAGATTTTATTTTACGATTTTATTTTACTATCAAATAAATAAATTTCTTAGTGTAGTTTCTATTTTCTTATGCTGGTGTGTCTATTTACATTACACAACGCAAACGATTATGAAGTTTTTTCTTAAAGTTATCGGCATGTAATTTTCATTATTTCCTCCATCATGCGAGATTATTATCAAACATTCTGGCTTTAATTACTTCAAATATGTACATTTAAAACATTTTAAGTGATAATAGAAATAAGCACTTGAAAACTAGAGAAAGTGAAAGACAATTTTGATGGATTTGTTATTTACATAAATTGCAACATCCGTATTTCATTATGTGAAGCATGATGCGTTTGCTTAAAATCACTTTGTTTCTGTTTTCTAAATTTGCGTAAGAATTTTCGTGGAAATGTGTGTATAGTTTAATTCAGCCCAAGCACTTAATTCCAAGCGTGTGCTACATATTCACTGTTTAGTTTTTGTTTGATAAGTTATCTGCATTAAGCTCTCGTTCTGGTTCAAACCTTTGAAGACCGATATGGTTGCTTCAATCTATCAAATTTATCAATTTTATACGGATATAGACGAGTAAAGTCACTGCAAAAACTGACTTTAACTGTTTAGAATGGAATGCAACAGGCGATATGGAATGAACTATACATTTTTATTCTAATATTCAAAATTCGCAATATATATCAAAGTGTTTCAATATACGTATGCATGTTTCTCAATTTTAACACATACATGATTGCCATTAACAACTACATTTATTTAATACCACTGGTAGGATTCAGTGGCGATGATTGTAAGATATTCGACCGCGGAATAGTATATGCAGGGTTCAAATTCTGAGCTCTTCGTCACTGACATCGCTTTCGAGTGAGGAAACTGACGTTAGCATTAGCTTTTTATTTAGGGAGGTTCTATGGTGTTTAACGTCAAGGTTCAGACGCACAAGGCTTCTCTTTAAAATGGCTTGACACACTCGAGCTACAGTCAGAGAGATTAAGTTAACTAAGTTAAAATCGCGTAGCACCTATTGAGTATTTTTATAGTTGATTTACATTTGATAATTATTATCGTATCGAGGATTGCTATATATCATATAGAGTAGAAATAACGTGTAGAGATTTCTGGCTAAGTTATAAGTTGAGTAGCCCAGTTGGAAACACGCTTGACTGCTAAGCAGGAGAGTCCAGTCTTCGAATCTCATCTAGACCGCTATCTGACAATAAACAACGAGCACCAAAACATTCGTTATACTTCAGCTTAGGAATAAATAGATGAGAAATAACGAATAAAAATTGAATAAAAACGGTTAAAATGAATGAAGAGTCAAAACATTTTAAACCAGCGATACAATAAGTTATAAATGACAATAGGAAAGGACTATAAAGGCTGATACCACTATTCGGTTATCACAATCCTCTATGCCCCAGGCGCGTGTTTCATCATAATTACACAAGGCACGCGTTCAGATGATTTCTTTCTGCAAAGAGCTTTAGAGGGATTAACGAAATTTGTTTTTGTCTTAACGCGTGTCAAGTGTACCCAGGATTTTGAGCTAATCTAACTTTTGTTTGCTCCTCAATGCTAAAGCCTAGGGTTATGGGTTCGACTCCTCAACTCTCAGAAAATCTGATTATTTAACTGCTCCGAGAAAGACGAATTCAGACAAATCTACAATATCTACATTCTGAAGTAGTATAACTTGAAAAATCTTTACCACTTTACTCTTGTTAATGAAACTAGTCCCGAAAGTAGTTTTCTGTAAAGTAGCCTCGAAGACCGAGTTCCGCCATGACACTGCTATATAATTTTTCGTTGTTAATAATCATAATAACAATAATAACAAAAATAATACTAATACTAATACTAATACTAATACTAATACTAATACTAATACTAATACTAATACTAATACTAATACTAATACCAATACCAATGCTAATACTAGTACCAATGCTAATACTTATACTAATACTAATATTAATACTAATACTAATACTAATACTAATATTAATACTAATACTACTACTAATACTAATACTAATACTAATACTAATACTAATACTAATACTAATACTAATACTAATACTAATACTAATACTAATACTAATACTAATACTAATACTAATACTAATACTAATACTAATACTAATACTAATACTAATACTAATACTAATAATAATAATAATAATAATAATAATAATAATAATAATAATAATAATAATAATAATAATAATAATAATAATAATAATAATAATAATAATACTCGACAATGAGATCACTGACGTGTTAGGTGACGGTCGCGATGTGGTTCAGAAACACTATGTGGACGCTGTTAATGTCCTGACGTAACCAGAAACATGGAAAACACTTCCATTGTTAAAATAATAATAATAATAATAATAATAATAATAGTAATTGTAACAATAATAATAATAATAATTATTATTATTATTATTATTATAATGCCTTACCATTTTTGTTAATTTTCTCTCCCCTGCGCATCCATAATTCATTATTATAACCATTTTGTCCCTGGACAAAAAGCGCGCGTGACTCAAGTGTTTGCTGTACGTACACCGGACGTTACTAGTTGAGTTTATTTGAAGAAACAAGTCGAGAGCTTATGAAGAAGTTTACTCGAATAGTTTATCCTTTTATCTTTCCAATAAGACATTAATTTCCAACCCGAGTCGAAGTCTTCGTCTACTGTGAGTATTCTTGGAATAAGAAAAGGGTATTAAGAATATTAACACCCCGCCCATAGCGTTTTATGAAGAGCACCAAGACCTTTAGAGAATAAGCTTATTCCGGTTTAGTCCAAACTGTATGTATATATATATATATATATATATATATATATATATATATATATATATATATATATATATACATGTATATATAATACAATATATATAAATATATATATACTATATATACATAGTATTATATATATATTATATATATATATATATACATATACAGTATATATCTATATATAATTATATATACATATATATAGGCCTAAACATATAATTTATAATTATATATATATATATATATATATATAAATTTTAAATGGCTTTCATTTAATTTTAATTAAATTCTAGTAGAATTATTTCAGATGTATTTAAAAATTATCTCAACTTTCGTCTCTTCTCACGTTTACATTTAAAAATTTATACTTAGAAGTCAGAATAGTGAACGTGATTAATAAAATCAAAGAATTAACTTAATCATTGAGAGGCAACTGAAAAGGCACTGAAGATAATAATGGAAAAGTATGTTACATTTCTTGAGATGGTATTCTGAAAACAGTGTGATGAAGCAAATAATTTTCAATATTGGGAGTTCTCATTTTGCAAATACACTAGTTTAGTATAGAATAGATAGGCAGGCAATAGTTTACTGTTCGCTGAACCCCGTACAGAGAATAAAGCAGTACAATGTAGATTTAACGTCAGGTTTCAACACTCATTGAGGTGTCTAATACTGAGATTTAACTTCGAACAATTATTATATTCGTTTATTGCATGAAATCTGACATACCGCAAAAACATACAAACATACATGGAACAAACCGCAAATAGAAAGTTCAATAATACAATAAAGTCCAAGATATAAGTTTCATAACAGTCATTGTATTTGTATTGTATTCTAATTATAAAATCTTATCCACGAAAGAAGTGCGTTTAAGTGGTAATGAAGATGAATGAGCCATCCCACTGAGCTTGATGTTAAAATTCTGCAACAGTAGCACCTGTAGCATGTAGGAAAACATGTATGAGCGGACGAGAACTTAAGTTGTATGGCGGAAAGTATTTCATTTAAATCTTCCACCTTATCATACCGCAGAATTATTATACTGAATAATTATATGAATAATTCTTCGTCAGAGTGTCAAAATGAGCGGAAATTACAATTAATTTCTACAGAGAAGTTACTATAAATCACTTTCTTAAAGTTTGCATACGACCTTCTAATCTGCCCTTATAAGATAATAATAAAATAATTAATTGACACTCGGGTCACATTCGAATTTATCACTTGTACGAAGCATCTGAGTGTTCTTTGAATGGACGAACGTCTTTATCGTCTTTATTCAGTGAAAAGCGCGCCAAGACACTCAAGTAGTGTTATATGCACTAGTCAAGTAGCTTGCTTACATTTCCTTGCAAATATAATTCATATCAGTTCAATTGTCTATTGGATTTGATCTCAATTGAAGGCGTTTGAAAGTAAACATCAAATTTTGTAAAACCACATTCGTTTTGTGGAAATTTGAAGCTAAATAATAATAATCATAAAGGTTTAACGTCCGTGTCTCCATCCAGGGATGATGTCAGGGACGTCCACAACAGCACACATCACTACAGATCAATTCACCCAGACCAATCTGCGAAAGAAATGTGTTGAGGAGAAGTAAGGTCAATACTAGAATTTGCAGCACTGTCGAAAGCTTTGGGAAAGTCAACTGGACCGGCGCAGACAGTGCATATGTGGTACGAAAAGGAAGTTTCAGATTTAATCTATTGCTATTTATTATACATGTATAGTGTAAATATGTTATGATTAATGACTTTGATTGATTGATTGAATGATCGGGTGATTAATTGGTTATTTAATTGATTGATTTAAACTACTATATTAATAATTTATTAATGCCTTTTTATTGAATATGCAACTAATCTACGAATCGGATGATGTAGTTTTATGTACCATGATGGACCTGCTACCCGTCAGGATTCTAGAATAAACGTGGAACTGAATTTCTATTGAATCTATTGAAGCACATTCCTAATTGCGATATATAAATTACTCACTTATTTGATGAACACTTACGTAAGTCAAACGGTGCAAGTTACATTTAAAAAGGAATTTAAGCAATTGTTGACCTGCTACTCTAGCGTGGAACTAGTACTATAATGAATAACTATTCTATGCAGTCAGCAACAACGAGTCTACATGTAGAAATGATTTTTTAAACCTCTTAACAACGAAAGTAATAAACACGGCTTTGATTTGTTGCATTCTAAATTTAGTAGAGAGCTGATTCGTGGTTAAACTTCTAGAACTAGAAAGTTAATTTATTTTAAACTCTTACAATTATCAAGCGGTTATAAACATCTCGTAATAGAGCCAATTTGAGATCAAGTACCTCCATCTTTCTGCTTGATGATTCAGCTCATCAAAAGAAACTCTAATCTACAGCATTTGCCTACGCTTCTTAACTTAATTCACATACAAATGAATAAAAGCCAAACTCACTTCTAAATCATAAATTCCTTTCTTCATTCGCTCTTCAACAAGCACTTGAACACAGTAGTGAAGCGCTAAGAGCACTGCACTCGTCTCAAAACATCAAATCTTTTATCGTTTCTTACATTCTACATCTTCATTAATGGCTTCTCTACATCTAATCGACGTGATCTTTAATAATCCAGCAAAAAAAACTTAACAAAAGCCACCGAGATCACGCGCCGAGTTCGCTCTTTGACGGTCGCTCGACGTTTATCTGGTCTCTCGAATCATTCGTCGTGGACGACAGAATTTACCGAGACACCCATAGAGCCGAATACGGAACAATAGAAGTAGAATAAGTCCGCAGAACATGCTGTTGAATAGAATAGCTTGACAAATAAATCCGTCTGTAAATTTATCTCGGCGTAGAATCTTGTTTGATAGAATGGACCTCCAGATAGGCTGACAACAAAGTCAATCTACTGTGGACGAACTTTTGGTTTATCTCAATAATTGGTCTATAACGTTTAAGGTCTATAATTTTTTAAAGTCCATCATTTTAAGGTCTATAAATGTTAAGATTCATAATTATAAGATATATATTTTATCAGCTCCATATTTTTGAAGTTCTCTATTTTTAAAGTCTAAGATTTTTTGTATTGCATTTAGTAAAAACTAATTCAGTTGTGAAGCATTGACCCTATATTTGATATTTAGAAAATTAGTTTTCAATATAACCATTTCTAAGTGACAGTCTGCAATTATTTTGACATAGGGCCTTATTCATAAATAACATTAAATTTTCTATTTCAGTGAACCAGTCAATTTGGAGATTGAATCAATGATCGACATAAACGCAATTTCTGAGATACAGTTTAGATTAAAGAAAATTGTTTGCATAGTTCGAGTACCAAAAATAGTCATCGGATTTAAGTTTGAATTTTGTCCAATTATTTTACATTTAGTAGACGTATGTAAGTGTCTTCAATTCATAGCGCAGCTTTGTGCATACTTTTAATATTTATACTGTCCTAACTGGTTGTCCAATATCAGACAGGCCTATTCGTGTATTTAAATGATTTCATTTCTATTAAGACATTAATTTGGTTAAATGATTGGTTCGCTGTATTTGGCTCGGAAAGTCTATTTAAAGAGGTCGCAGAAGGCAGAATGGAAGGAACTAGAGGGAGACCGAGATTAGAAATGCTAGATGATTTAAAGATCCACTCGTGTGTGGACATGGCGAGAAAAATGGAAGACAGAGAAGAGTGGTGGCATTATATACCATGAACCTGCAAGTAGGCAGTGCACTAAGAGAGAGAGAGAGAGAGCGAGAGAGAGAGAGAGCGAGAGAGAGAGAGATTCGGTTCTTTATATTTAGGTTAATGAACTGTATCCTTAGTTCAGGGTTTTTGTTTTACTGATTGCATCTCAACCGCTCAATGTATTTGTTTCACGTAGATGAAATATTGCTAACTTTTAGTTCTATGTATTTGACTTACACATTTGACTCATTCCTCTTTTAGTTTAATTTATTTACTTTATGTCATTCACTCATTTCTTTTAGCTCAATTTATTTGCTTTACGTCATTCACTCATTTCTTTTAGCTCAATTTATTTGCTTTACGTCATTCACTCATTTCTTTTAGCTCAATTTATTTGCTTTACGTCATTCACTCATTTCTTTTAGCTCAATTTATTTGCTTTACGTCATTCACTCATTTCTTTTAGCTCAATTTATTTGACTAACGTATTCGTTTTAATCATATATTCAATTTCAATCTTTTCAAATTTTAATTGTTTATGTTTAACGACAATTTAACATTCGTTATAATGGACACAAGCCAGAGTTTTAGTTCGAGAAAAAGTCAAGTAGAAAGGAAGGGAGGGAAGATTAAGTGTGGAGGGAGAAAGAGAGAGAGAGGATATTAAGAAGGGGTTAGCACGCTTCAGCTGACTAAACAAGTTCATTAATTGTACTGGACTGAGAGAGAATAATAACAGAGTAAATAGTAAAAAGCGAGTAAAAGTAAAAGCATGGGCAGAACCGATTGAATGGAATGAGACGAAGAATATCTGTCAGTTTTGTACTTCATATAGGTGACGTAACTGGTACTTCATGATGATCTCCTCTCAATAACTAAATAGTGGATCCAAGCTACACTTATTTTACTTTGTATTGACATTACAACAAGTCTGCATGCTCTTAATGCTTCTGATTGCAAGTGTAACATATCATTCTTGTATCAGCACCTATCAATCATCCTGTTCATTTCTGTGTTAGATCTAGAGGATTTACGATTATTATTTTAAAAAATGATTAGGGGTAAGGAAGAGATAGTTTAAGCACAAGTTATGCATAAATTCCAATGATGATCCCAAGATGACTGTAGGCCATAAAATGTATGATGTATGATGTAAGATGACTGTATGTCATATAATGTATGTCATATAATGTATATCTTATAATGTATGTCATATAATGTATGTCATATAATGTATGTCATATAATGTATGTCATATAATGTATGTCATATAATGTATGTCATATAATGTATGTCATATAATGTATGTCATATAATGTATGTCTTATAATGTATGTCATATAATGTATGTCATATAATGTATATCATATAATGTATGTCATATAATGTATGTCATATAATGTATACAATATACATGCATCTTGAATGTATAATACATATATACATGTACATGTACAGACATAAATACAATTAAGCATGTGTACATACATAATATATACAATAGAATAAGTACTGTATTTAACTATTTTACGTATTTAATTGTAAGTATTTAACTATTTCATGTATTTTACTATTTTACAATAGAATAAATACTTTATACAAACTATATATACATATATATATATATATATATATATATATATATATATATATATATATATATATATATACATATACATGTATATTGTGCCTCAGTATTTTGTATGTACGATAAATCACTAGAAACTGACGACATCTCTTATCGTTTCATTTATGTGTCTCTGTCGTTTACGCATCTGACGTTACCGTATTTTCATTTAAATGTTTTATCATTCATATTTCTAACGACATTTTAAAGTGCGATCTTGTAAGTGCAGATATTTCATTCAGCTGGTAACACGTCCAGACAGCATTGTTTGAGCTGTCATGCTGTATTTTACAGTTGTATTGAAAACGTTCGATGTATTTTACACTCAATTAAGTTTAGCTGACAAAGCTAGACGTGAAGTGGAGCGCAAGTCATTATATTCCTAAGTCATTATATCTCTTAACATGATTTGTAGAAAGCTAATTTTCTCCAGCTCACTTCAGATCCACTTATTGACATAATTAGATGGTTTTGGTCTGCAGAAATTCTGCATTATTTGTACAGGAGCGTGTGCCCTGTTGACAAACTTATATATTTGTATGTATATGTAGGCCGAGTATACACGTGTAGTTACATTCTACATGTAGCTGTCGTAGCTATACTGAGGCTAAAAATAAGTACAATCGAAATTAAGGTCAGTTTCAGCTCACGAAAGAGTGCCAGTAACAAAAAACCTAGTGCATTTGTGGTTGTCAAACTATATCTTTGAATGAATTTTAATAGTGCTCGTTTAGATTTCTATTAGATAATCTTATGAACCATGCCACGGGATAAGTGTCTGTATAGTTTTTGCATTCCCCAGATAGATTGCAAGTCTCAAGTCCAAGTCATAATGTCCTATGTTTAATAGACCTAGCGAATAGAAAAAAGTTAATAGGAGATTGACTGGAGTTTTGATATGTATGGGACAGAGAGGAGTGGAGAAGGTCAATTCGTATTCCGATTCTTGTTAAATTAGGATTAAAGGGAAGATGGTGGTGGTGATGATGATGATGATGATAATGTTAGACTACCTAGCTAAGACACTGCGCTACGACTAACCTTCCAGACTTTGTGTTTAAACCAAAATGCACCCGTCGCTCATGTGACTACGAAACGTTGAAACTGAATAAAGCTACTCAGAGTTTGTAATTATACATGTACATTGTACATGTATAATTACAAACTCTGAGTAAACATGTACATTGACATGTATAATTACAAACTCTGAGTAGCTTTATTGTTATTGTTTATCTTTATCGTTTCTGAATTGTCTATCTTTATCTTATTATCTATTATTGAATTTTACTTTTACAGAAACTACACGTAAAGCAAATGGAAAATGTTCTTTATTTGTTGACGCGCAATGTATAGTTCTCTATTTGTCTTTGTGATATTGCTTTATATGATGAGTTTTTGTCGAGATGTAATAAACGTATCAAATTAATTCTAGTTTGAGAACTTGAAATCTTGTAGTCATTAACTGTAACATTGTTGGAAACTAAATTACCAAGTTTTGTGACTGTGAATTACCTATAAATATTTAATTCATAGCAATATTAGTATTAGTCATTATCACTGGAAGGAGCCAGTAGCTTTGTCGGTAAGATATTCGACCGTGGATCAGTATGTGCGGCTTCAAATGCTGGGCTCTGCCGTCACTGACATCGTTTTCGAGTGAGGAAACTCACGTTAACATTAGTATTTAGCTTTTTTAATCTAAGAAATTATAAGTATTTCCTATTGACTATTATGGTGACTATTTTCTATTTTATCTTCAATTTATGACTATATTTTTCGCATGACTGCTATTGTGTATGTGAGTGTCTCTGCGTGTATGTGTGTGTTTATGTCAGCCTGTGTGTGCTCGTGTGTATGTGTGTGTACTTGTGTTTGTGTGTGTGTGTGTTTGTGTTTTTGTATGTGTCTCTGCTTGTCTGCGTGTTCTTGCTTGCGTGCGTGTGTGTCGGTGTGTGCATGTGTGTGATGTATTGCTATTTTTTAATTTCGATATAATATTAATAATAATATTATTATTATAATTAAGATCATCGTCATCATCTTCTCTTAAATCCCAGTTTAACCAGGGTCGGGATACGAATAAGCTTTCTCCAGTCCTCTCTGTCCCACATCATATCGTCAGTCAATCTCATATTTTTCATGTTCTTCTTAATTATTATAATGACAAAGATAATAATTATAAAAATTAAATGAACGTATTAGAATTATATTTCTCGGACATGGAAGCAGAAGAACCCATGATCTAATTTTACAATCCTTTCATAGCTCTAACATTTTTTATCATCACAACCGTTGAGTCACTGGCTCATTAGCTTAATGTCCGCTCCCTATTCCAAGGTTACTCAAATCGAACCCAAATCGTCGCTGATGATGACTTCGTAGTAATCATCAGAAGTTAATAATGGGTTAGATTTTTGACAAAGCAAGGCTTACCTTTCAAAGGCACATCTGTTTATTAAAACATGCATTTTACAATAAGCTATGATTGTACAATACTGGGAAATTCTTTTCAAAATCACAAATTTAAACATGACCACAAAATTAGAATAGAAATGGCAGCGAGAGTAAAGCTACAAATAGCTGAGTTTCACAAATTTACATAAACTTTAACAGAAAGTTTATTAAATAACCAAACTGTTACTGTTTAATTGCACAATTCTGTAATATATTTCAAAACTTACTAATTTCACATTGGCCAAGTAAACATTGAGCATGTTTGGGCGATTAACGCATTAACCTATCAATCAATCAAATTATTTAATAGAATTTTACGCCCCCGTTCCCCATTGGAGGATGACTTCAGGAATGTAACAATACGAGTAATAAAAGTAACTTACAGCGGCGATAATATACACTATTTAGTACAAATAATTTAAAATTTGGTATTCTTTAAAACGTCATTTCCTTTCAACTGACCACATTGTCATTTTTTAAACTAAAGCCTTTTAAAGCATTCTCTGGTAAACGATTGGAACTGATTTCTGGAATATATTTGGTTCAAGTGAGGTAATGGTCAAACACGAATATAGCAAACAAATAACATTATATAAAATATAAATCCTGCATATACAGTTTTCACAAATAAAATATTGTACAATAGAAGTATCATAAAATAAAGTACAAGAAACGTATAAAATGCTTAATGTTGAGAAGGCAGTTATTGACATAGAAAAGTCATGAAGATTCTAATAGAACTCAAACAATCGCTGATGCTGCCTTGAGACAGTAACCTGTAGAGTCTTGGGGTTAACGTATTTTTTAATTTGATTTGAATTTAAATCATCATCATCATCTTCATCATCATCTTCCCTTAAATCCCAGTTTAACTAGGGTCGAGATACGATTAAATTTTTAATTTTTTTACTTTGATTTGATTTAATTTTAATAAACTTTTGATTTTAGTAATAACTTGATTTTAATTTATATATTGACATAAAATTCTAATTCGAGATTATTTATTGCATAAGCCAGGCTTTTAGCTCCATTAGGCATTCAGATACGCGATCGTCATTTCCATTTATGTCAAACTTTTTCTGAGGAATATTTTCAAAGTTTTCCAGTTTAACTCTCCAGTCCTGATCCTCGTTGGAGAAGAGTATTTGAGAGCAGAGATCTAAGGACCACTGGTTGTATTCACTCAGTAGCAGAGACTGAAGCGAACAGTTCGACGGTTTCTCTAGAATGTTCGCTGTTTCGAACGAGAAGTCTGAATGCTGTTGAACGCTGCTAGGAGATTGTAGCGGGAAATTCTGATGCATATTTGTTACGTTTGAAGATTGTTCTACGCATGCACGAGACAATTCGGTGAAATCATTTGTTGGATATGTTACCATGGGAGACGGGAGAGGAGCACTGATGGAGTTTATCTGAGAGAAGTTAGAAATGTCTGCTGAATTATTGAGAGACAGTGGAGAAATCTCCGCTGACGTAGCCAAATTCGGAGACGCTAACGGAGATGATTGAGAATAAATAGAAGACTTTTCGGCGAAATCACCTGTCTCAGTCGACAGTAGGTTTGACAGAGAATTCACGCAAGAAGAATTTACCAATAATTTCGTAAAATTATTCGTTGGCGTAAGAATACACGGCGTAGGAATACACGGTGCAGAAATTGGCGGTGATGCGGTCGCCCAGCCTGACTCCTCTATAAGATTAGATTCAATGAATTCCTCCATCGCGTTTGGTGACCCCGAAAGTCCACAGGGGTTGACCTCGGTCGAGAAGATAAAAGAAGGATCGAGCCTCTCTCCCCGACCGTTCAACGGCCCGTCAATTGTCGTCCGGTCAGAGAACGTTGAGCCGAGAATGTCTCGCAGATATTTGATATAAGCGACGGCAGCGCGCAGTGTGTCCATTTTACTTAGCTTTTTGTTCTTCGCAGCAGGGGGCACATGATTCCTGAGCTTCTCAAAACTGAGATTTACCTGAAATGCAGAAAAAAGAGGTTTTGATAAGAATCGCGACGAGTTAACTTGTATCTTTTAAAAAGAAGGAAAAGATTTTGAATAGTAATTCAAAGCTATGGCAGGAATTAACATCGATCAATCGATCTATAAATTAGCGCGTATAAATACTAAAGCCAAGTTTAACGCCAGTTTCCTGACTTATAACATGTTAGTGACGGAGAGAGCACTGGATTTGAACCCTGCGCTACTGATCCGCTGCGGAACAACCTGACTACACGCGCATCTATTAAATAATAATTAAGCAGGACGTGATCTTAAAAGCTGTCTAACGTACGTATGAAGAACGTGAGCAGGGAACCAACTAAGAATTACTATTTTTCTTTATGAGTTCGCTCATCAAGAAAAGAGTGTGGATATGATTGTATAGTTCTTACGTAAAAGTAAAGGTAAAGCTAAGGTTAACGTCAGTTTCCTCACTCGAAAGCGATGTCAATGACGGGCGAGTACAGGATTTGAACCCCGCATATACTGATCCGCGGTCGAGTATCTTACTGATGTCGTAGTTACATTTGGTTTCTCATTACCGCAATTTTGCTAAGATCATTAAGCGTTACGGTAAAATTCCCATAAAAAATTTATGCCTTGAATAAACCAAGACTATAAGACAGAAAAACCTGCTTATATCTTTAAATATAAGCAGGTATGGTCTGGCTGGAGCCAGTGACGATCCGGTAAGGCACTCGACCGCGGATCAGTATGTGCGGGGTTCAAATCCTGGGCTCGCCCGTCACTGATATTGCTTTAGAGTGAGGAAACTAACGCTAAAAGTAGCTTTACCAGCTTTTTAAACGTAAACAAGCAATCACTCGAATTTAATAAAAACTAATTGATTTAAATTTACCACACCCGCCAGTAAATAATTTAACGTCAATAGTAATAACATAAATTAGATAATAAACTACCCCTAATTGATATAATAACAATTATATTAACAAAATGCAATAATCATAAATAATCGGCTTTAAATAATCAACAAAATCATAAATAATAATAATCATAAATAGTAATAATCATAAATAATAATAATCATAAATAGTAATAATCATAAACAATAATAATCATAAATAATAATAATCATAAATAGTAATAATCATAAATAGTAATAATCATAAATAATAATAATCATAAATAATAATAATCATAAATAATAATAATCATAACTAATAATAATCATAAATAATAATAATCATAAATAATAATAATCATAAATAATAATAATCATAAATAATAATAATCATAAATAATAATAATCATAAATAATTGGCTGAAATCTCTCACCTGTTTTACTCGGTTTCTTTCCCTCTCATTTCTCCTGCAGACAGCTTTTGTCGGTTCCTTGCGAATCCTTGCTCCTCCAGTTTTCTTCTTCGGGACCTCCTCCTGGACTTCCGCCTCCTTCTTCCGGAGCCTCAGGTTCTGCTCCAGGGACATCTTCTGGATGTTGCTGCCTAGCGGAAGTCTTCCATCCTCCGAGATCTGTTCCTGCAGTTTTGTGGACTCACTCATTTCTCACCCGGACTGGAGTTGTTACGAAAATATTCCAAATGATTTTCTCGTATGAAGTCAAATCGATTATTTATGCGATTATAAATCGATTATAAATCTTTTATTAGGTGATTAAACGATAACGATGTTTTGCCGATTGGTGCACTATGATAAGTCTAGAGGTCGCCACAGTTAGGCCTACTTGTTCGAATTTGTCAAGAAGCATAAATAAGATAATGATGCTTAGACGTTTCTGCGATAAAGTTCTAACAACAAAATAATCTTGATACTAGATATATCTCATCATAGGCACAGTTTGAAATTTAAATGAATAAATGGGCAAGTGAAGCAGTGACGACGCTTACATCTATATAGCGAGGTATTAGCCTATTAGCGCTGTACAGCATAGCTAGCAGCGCTGTATTCAATGCGACACTTGAGTCTATTGTACGTTTATCGCTCGAGCAACCAATACAAAGTCTTAACAACTCTCTAACCGCTGCTCAGTGCGCCATTGGAGAAAAGTAGGCACGCGATAGGTGTGTGGGTGTTTGTGTGGGTGTTTGTGTGTGTGTGAGTGTGTGTGTGGTTGTGTGAGAGAGAGAGAGAGAGAAAGTGAGAGAGAGTGAGAGAGAGAGAGAGAAAAAGAGAGATGTAGAAACACATAGAGAAGGAATGGAAGAGACATACAGAGAAAATGTGAGAAACAAATAGACACATAGGTATATAGATAGATTGGAAAACGGAGCGGCAGATTTGCAGATAGATAAAAAGAGAGCCACAGAGCGATAACGAGCCTCTCTCTCTCTCTCTCTCTCTCTCTCTCTCTCTCTCTCTCTGTATTATCTTGCTGAAGGCTGCAAGTCAACGAGAACTTATCATCTGCTTTCAAAAGATATTTTCCTACAATTTGCTACTGGCTGGAGCCAGTGGCGAAGTCGGTAAGATACTCGACCGCAGATCAGTAGGTGCGGGGTTCAAATCCTGGGCTCGCCCGTCACTGACATCGCTTTCGAGTGAGGAAAAAAAGCTTTACCAGCTTTAATCGCTAGACCGCCTAGCATTGAGCATTCGACTTAGTGATTGAGTAATAAATAATTGATAGAGCATCAACATCAATTTAAATAATTTATTATTCTCATCTCAGAAGCAAATCTCGAGTTCTGGAGTTCAAAAATCGAGGTTTTCAAGCAACAAAAGCATTTTTAAAAACCCTAATTTTGAAATGCTACGAATTATCAAAGAGTATAAGAAAATATTCTGAGAATAACAAAGACGTCTTCGATTAAAATTGAGTGTAACAACCAAGAGTAAAAGGTAAAGATAAAGTTAATGTTAAAGGCAGGTTCCTAACCCGAAAGCGATTTCAATGACGGGCGAGCCCAGGATTAGAGCCCCGCACATACTGATCTGCGGTCGAACATCTAACCGACAGAAAGATAAGCCAGTAGCAGTACTGAAAGGAAATATGGGTCACAAATCTCAACAAAATACAGCGCTTGGAAAACGAAATGTAACTAACCGTCTCATCAAATAGGTTTAACTGTTTTTCACAAAAAAATTTAAAAAAATACTTACAAAGAGGTTTGCAAGAGAGAGAGAGAGAGAGAGAGAGAGAGAGAGAGAGAGAAAAAAAGAGAGCGCGAGAGAGAGTGTGTGTGAGAGAGAGAGAAAAGAAGAGCAAGAAAGAGAACTAAGTCAAGGAGTGGATTATTGAAAGAGAACAGTAGTAAGTCTCAAGTGTTTGAGGCGGGAATGACGAAGGCAGAGTGTGGACGACGCGTGCCTCATATATCCTACCTTCCCTGTATCTCCCCTTCTGTACCATTCCTCCTGTACCACTCCCGTACCACCCTTGATCAATGAGTCTATTTTACTATCACTCCTGCTCAATGAGTATATTTTATTATCTCTTGAATTTATCGAACCCTTGATAGAGCCATTCAGATGAAGAGAACGACTTAAACCCCGATGTCTTTCGCTCTCGATCAATTCTTTTAATACATCTGCCTATTCTACATCTCCACGCGACCTCTAATGTCTTTGTACCTAGGTCAGCCTCTGCGTTCTCTCTATCCAGGGGTCGCACTTCATGTACGTATGATCATGTTAAAAACTACAAACAGTTGTTAGCAATTGTTAGTATCGACTCGCTTGCTTGAGTAGAGAGCAAAGCAAGAAAGGAATCAATAACAGTTGCTATTGATGCTTCTTACAAAGTATCTTAAAAGCTATAAATTTTAGATTATCTCAATATGGCTTCTGAAGTGGTTTTAAAATGCTTTCCTAAATGGTAGTGTATGTCAAATCTAGCGAAACACCTGCCATTTTCATCTAGTATCTCTCTCTCTCTCTAGTGTTCCGCCAAGCGGCAAGGTCCAAGGTACATATTCCTACTCACATGCTGCTTTTCACGCTCCATAGAGAGCACTCCATCGATTAACGAGTAAATTCCTTCATCTAGTATATCATCGAAATGTAGAATTGGAAAAAAGTTCGAACGCTATAATTGTCTAAATATTGAAATGGTTGAAGATATCACAAGCGCATCTAACCGTAGTCAGAACTTAACCTATCATACCACTGCATGGCTCAGAGTGGTAGGTAGGGTTTAATTTATTAGCTTTCAGGTTATTCTTTTTATAAAAAAAACATTCAACTCGATAGGAATATAAGGAGGAAATCGGCTGTTAATTTTTTATATAAATCAGTATTGCCTATGTAGATTTTAAACTTTAAATTGATATTAAATTTAAAAAATTACGGTTAAAACCTTAAATAATCATTACAGTATGTGTGTTTAACATATAGAAGTAATAATTTAAGTGCATTTTTCCCTAATTATTAATTTTAATTTAATTAATAAATTTTTATCGTCATCATCTTACCCTGAATCCAAATGTCGACGTGCAAATAAATCTTCAGACACCTTCATTTCCATTCGTTTCGAAACTTCTGTAGCAGTTTGTGAAGCTTAGACTCTCACTGACAAAATGCTCTTTCTGACGTTGGTTTGGATCGTAGTATTTTGTAGACTCTTACGACACATGCAGTCAACGCTTTGTTGCAGAAAAGTGATACTTGGTTTATATGTGCCAACACTTCTTAATAAGTGTCACGTATGTAGCAAACAGCTGCCAACTAGTTAAGAGAGAGAGAGAGAGAGAGAGCAGTAGATCAGTAGAGAGGGAGAGAGAGAGAGAGAGAGAGAGAGAGAGAGAGAGAGAGTTGAAAACGTGCGTATTATTTACTAATAAAGTGGTAATTAGATGACACGCGTATTTATACAGAGTCTTATTACTCCACCATTACACGCATCTTCCTTCACTCTACTAATTCTCTCCATTGCGAAACCACACAAAACCTTTCCTTCCACTCCTGTTTCCATTTAACACGAGCTTCCATGAAGTGGCCCCTGTATTTTACAACAATCCGCATTTAATTGAATTCTTTTCTTTATTGATATCCACCCTGGGGTGGTGAAGGAATCATAATCTCATTTGACATCTGCGATGAATGGAAAATAAATAATTGAACTCCGGTCCTGTGGGATATATTCTACTAGCGTTGCAAGTGCACAATAGCTCAGAGCAGTGTGGTTTAAATATATGCAAGTCCCTAATGGTTGATAACTGACAATACCAGTATGTATAATGTCAGTTTAGTAGCAGTGTTATTGGTTGCAAGTTAGTATCCAGCGTATCTTGAAATATTCAATACAAATTAACCAAAAGCAGCACGTATTGCTTAAGAGCCGACTAACTGTTGTTATACTTTAAAAGCTGATGATTATGAAAAATTATGGTCTCTCGAGTAAATGACTGTGTTTTAAGCACCTACTTATAGGACATCAGTTTTATGAGCTAATCAAAGGTATGCTCGCACAAGAGTGAGATTTAGTAGCATTCATCGACTAATTAATTAATTGATCTATTTATAATCCTGTTCATCACTACCACAACTTTAATTATTGGTAACGTTGTATTAACGCTACTAATAATGATGAAAGATTAACGATCTTTTCCTCATACAAGGATGAAGTCAGGGACGTCCCCCCATCACATGTCACTACAAATCGATTCACCCCAAACGATCTGAAAAAACATGTGGTGAAGAGAAAGAAAAAGATCCTAAACGGTGCCAGTCGGTTATAAACTATTAATCATTTGTTAGTACTTTTCTATCATATATCGTATAATTAGAATAAAGAAATAGAATTATTATCAGTAAACTTAACACTGGTGACTACTCTTAGTGGCTATATAAGGCTTCATTCTCCTCAGTGCACTCTCAATTGACAGACCCAAGGCACATGCTGCGTACAGAACTATGCAGACTGTATAACCTGCTCTTATCCAGGCTAAAGCTAGTGGCGATGTCGGTAAGATACTCGACCACGGATCAGTATGTGCGGGGTTCAAATCCTGGTCTCTCCCGTCACTGACATCGCTTTCGAGTGAGGAAACTGAAGTTAACATTAACTTTATCTTTATCCGTTCTCTCTAAGGATTTACCAGACATCCACGGATACTCTGATAGACTGTTACATCATCCAGACTGAGTCCACTACTTAGAGGTCCGTGACAACAACAAAGGTGGGTCCCAGTCTCTTCACGTGGCAGTCGATAATTTGAGGATTTGAGGACTGAATGGTGCCCGAGTTACACCTTGATATTGTCGAGTGCCCCGCTGTGCCTCCTCAAACCCTGCCTATGATCATAGACAACTGCTGAATACTTCGTTAATGTTGTTAAGCCATTATCTGATATCATAGTAGAGCCAATTAGACAAATTAGGTTTAACCATTCTCTATGTGGGAGTAAGTACGTGTAAGGAAGGTTCATGTTAGGAAGGAGTCAATGGTAATCCTGTAGTAGTCAATCCTTTTAGAGATTATTTTATTTCGCTATATATATATATATATATATATATATATATATATATATATATATATATATATATATGGATTTGAGGTAGGCAGTAAGAAATCGCGATACATGGAGACAGATAGTTCATAAAGTGTCCAAGAGTTGGCTTCGACTGAATGGATAACTCGTCAGCATCATCATCATCATCATCATCATATATTGCTATAATAGAATATCAATAGGTTCAAAAATCTGTAGCAGAGATTGTGATTAGGACAGACAAACTTGTGGAACATTTAAAGCAAAGAAAAAAATTTATATCAAAGCTTTACATTCTTTTCCATCGAAATGTTACAATGCAATGGGGGTAGTCTCTACTGCATATACAATATATATATATATATATATATATATATATATATATATATATATATATATATATATATATATATATAGGCTGACGTTGAAAATTTATGAAAATTTCGATTTGATGATAAATTGTTTAATTGAAATGCTGCTAGAACTTAAAAAGTAACTATGAAACGTCTGCTATAGCAATTTCACCAAGTTGCCAAAACAATTAAGTTTTTATGTGTTTATGTACAGAAAACCTTTGAGAAAGAACCAAGAGTGTAAATCAAGCAAATCTACTAGGCACTTTATATTTTGTGGACCTACAACACAATCTGGAGATTTGCATGCAATGGCTCTTAGCACGAATACCAGGAATATACGCATTGAATCCGCTATTTGCAGTTCATTTAAAAAGAGAGAAAGAGAGACTAAGAGAACGGTTTAACATGTATGAAATCTGCGTATAAGAAAGAAGAAGTGTGCATAGGCAAGTACAGTAAATTATATCAGTATATAATTTCCCTTAAAGTACTAATTTGCTTAACGGGTTTCGCCGCATGGTAAGAATTTCATATTAAACCCTTCGGTGTGTCTTTAGAGCAACTCTATTTATCTTTCCCTTGCAAACAACACTGTGCACGACCCCTGTGGGATATAATTAACTCCTTGGGTGCACAAATTTATTGTCCTAATTAAATTATGGCAAATTAGTATCTTCTTCCAATAGTCGGTTGTCATTGGACACTATAATGAACCAGTAAATTCTATGCGGGGAACATGTTTAGTGCAACAGTACGATTCAATCATTGGTTTGCTATTATGAATTTTAGAATAGAAAAATTCTGCGATTAAACTATTTATATGATCTTGTGTATGCTGCAGAGTACAGATCTGCACAATACACAGATCCGCATTGCATAGGTTCAAATCCTGAGCTCTTTTGCTGCAGTTGTTCTTTCAAAAGAGGAAGCATATTTTACACTCTGCTTTCTTTAAAGTTTTTGTTTATTTTTCGCAACTGCTTTATTACAAAACTATTTACTGATACTTTCGGCGAATCGTTATTTAACCCATTAACAGAAGAACTTGCGGTAACTTATATCGTTCGTGCCGACAATGCACGGCAGAGTAAACTATAAATTATGATCTTCTCGCGTGCCACAGCCACAAATCACCCGTCTAGTTGTGAGAGGCCGACAAGAGCGACTTTGAGCTCCTCTAGAAATTTATAGGTTTCATGCGAATTAGACCCTGCTTGTAAAACATTTGAGGTTTTGTTAAAAAAGATGCCGACAACCGGTTGAGTGTTACGCTAATAAAAAGTGTTCCGTGGTAGAGGTGTGAGGACGTTAAACTGCACATAATATTGATATACATGTATTTAGTCGAGTTTGTCCCAAATGTACTCTATATGCGATTTCAGAGTTAATCAAAAAAACAATGGTCAGGCAGTTTCGATGAACCTGTCAGGCAGGGTCGATGAATTTGTCAGGCAGGTTCGATAAATTTATGAGGCAGATTCTATGTTTTTATTCGCAGTTTCCGTGCTATGTTTACACATTGAGAATGTCCTCGACAAATCTGCAATCATGTAATGCCGACAAACTAACCAACAGACTGCTGCTGATGAAATAGCTCAAGTGATATCACTTTCCTTCCAATAAAAGACTCTGTGCACGTTGTAAAGCAAAGTCATCGTCAGACCCAAGCATATGTGAGGGCATTGTTGAGCGAGCCACTGCTCTAGAATATATATCTTGAACACACCGTTAAAATCATTAATTTCTTATATATATATATATACTATATTTAATTTCTTACATATGTGTTTGGTAAATGAGTACAGTGGAAAATACAGCACAAGTATTAAATGGATAGACAAATGACCTGCATACAGGCACAATATCAATGAATACTAATAGTATGCTATCTGTAGATTTTTGCCTAAACTTGTATAAAAAAGCTAAAACCAATGTTAATATCAGTTTCCTAACTCGAAAGCGATGTCAATGACGAGAGAGACCAGGATTTTAACCCCGCACATACTGATCCGCTGTCGAATATCTTACCGGTATCGCCATTCGCTCCAGCCATGCAAAATTATGCAAAATGAGTATGCAAAATTCAGACTTGAAATTTATGAAGAGCCACTTTCACATTATCC
>CAJHZI010000240.1:2195000-2222500 GCA_905160935.1 Enchytraeus crypticus | reverse complement strand
GTAATGCTTATTTGACGACTAAAATCTAGGACGACACATGTAGGACAGGTAACATGGATAATTGATTAAACTCTCGGTTAAACAAGTGGTATTAACACTATTAGATATCATATTTTTTATTATATTTATCCTTAGGATGATATTTACCATCCTGAGGAAGGCAACGGGAAACCACATCAGAAGCCATACTTTTCCCAAGCTATAGGCTGCATAAGGTATGGATAAGGCATAGACTTTGTGAAGGGATTAACTCGTTGATCTAAAGAGTGCTCGTATGGAGCGAGAAAGCAGCCTTTGAGTATGAATATGTACCTTGAACCTGCCAATTGCACTGAAGAGAAGAGAAGAAAAGAAACAAGGAAACTCTGTAATACATGCGGCATGTCCTGAGTCTAATCATGTGATCAAAAACGATCATCCTCATCATCATCATCATCATCACCTTCCCTTTAATCCCAGTTCAACCAGGGTCGGGATACGAATATATTGTCTCAAAAACCGTGAAGAAAAACGATAATTTCACTGTAATCATATTGTAATGCTTGTTTGACTTATAATTTTAACTAAACGGACACTTATCTCATAAATTAAAATTTCTCTTGATTGTGGACACAAATATAGAACGCCTCAACAGCACAGGAGTAACGTCATGAAGTTTTAAATGACAGATCCTGGGGTGAATTGAACTCTCGCGGGTTCGAATCCCAGCCAAACTGGCTGATCTGAGAGTAAAATATCTCGGAGATTCACTGGACTGGTTATAGTGAGAATTTATCTAAATTGCCTAACGGTTTAAATATGTGGTATTAAAAGTGATAGATATCGACATAGTTGATCATTTCACTATAATGCGTGTTTACTTTTTACCAATGCTTTTAAATAGAAAACTTCTTGGCAATGTCAGACTGAATGCAGACAGTTTACTGCCGTGAAGTAAAGCAATGAATCGACGCTAATAAACCACGCCACTGAAGGTCAGTGAATAAATCAGGCACTCGTTAACCATTCACCAGGGAGCGCTGTTTCATGGTCACACAGTCAGGCGGCACCATTAATCAATTCCTACAGAAGCTCGGTGAATTGTTGAAACCCGTATTTATCTAATGATCAAACCTGTAGTTAGCTAATCATTCAGTGGAAGTAAAAGCATAATTACAGCTTTAGCATTTAGTGACGACTACATAAAGACGTACACGTGATGTGAGAAGCACAGCGTGCGCTACAATGCTTTAACTATATATCTAAACTCGTACATAACAGCTATAGGGGCGGGGAATATGTAGAGGGTGAAGTCATCTAGAGGTGTCACACTAGAATCCATCCAGTGCCAGTCCTGGGGGTTTGTCATGGACCACTGTGTGTGTGTATATATATATATATATATATATATATATATATATATATATATATATATATATATATATATATATATATATATGATATGGGCACCAAGCCTGAACGCAGTATTCAAGTTTGGGCCGTACAAGAGCCTTATATTATAATAGCCTTACCACAATATCTTTATTTCCACATGCAATTGTTCTTTTAATCATTCTTAATACGCAATTAGCACTATTTACAACTTTATTACAATTTTCACTAAATTTAAAAGAGCTATCCACAAAGACTCCCAAATCCCTCTCACTGTTTGTGGATTTTAGTTTAATATCGTTCAATGTATACTCAATTTCTAAATTACTATTTCCTATATGCAAAACTCTACATTTCTCAGCATTGAACTCCATTAGCCAATCCCTAGACCCGTTCTGTAATATTTTTATATCATACTTTAAAATCTCAGCACCTTCAATGTTGTTTACTATCTTTGCTACTTTAGAATCATCTGCAAATTTACTAAATTTAGATACAATATTTCTGTCAATGTCATTGATGTAAACTAAAAATAATAGAGGTCCTAAAACAGAGCCCTGCGGCACTCCACTCTTCACTGCTGCCCATTCCGAGAACTCGTCCTCGACACACACCCTTTGTATTCTACTGCTTAACCAATTACCTATCCACTTTAAAAGTTTGCCCGTTATTCCATGTGCTTCCAACTTACTAAGTAATCCTTTATGTGGAACTTTATCAAACGCTTTAGCAAAGTCTAGATATAAGATATCAATGCTATTTTTTATTATCTACTTCCTTTGTAATATATTCTAAAAAAATCTAGCAAATTAGTTAAACAAGAACGCCCACTAATAAAACCATGCTGACTATTTCTAATTAAGTTATATTCTTCCAAGAAACTAATTATTTTATCCTTAATAATGCTTTCAGATGTCTTACCGATTATACTTGTTAAGCTTATAGGCCTATAATTTTCTGCTTTATCCCTATTTCCATTTTTATGTATATGTACAACATTGGCATTCTTGAAATCTTGAGGAACCACCCCTGTATCATTGAAGCTTTCAGTAGGTTTAATAGAGCTGGAGCTAATTCATCTCTTAGCTCCGAAATCAGTTTTCCATGAATCTCATCTGGACCTTGACTTTTATTGACATTTAGCGAATTTAATTTATTTATAACATCATCAATATCAAACTCAATATTATGTAAGGAGCATTCAAAGTTACCTTTGAAGATCCTAGCCGATACTGGCATTTTAACTAGATCTTCTTCCACAAATGCAGACGAAAAATATTTATCAAAATAGTTTGCAGTATCTTTATTATCTTCTATAATGTTGTTATATTACCACATAATAATATAATATAATAATATAATATAATAATAATATAATAGAATATAATATAATAATATATGGCCACATTACTATTATATTGTGGTAATGTAATATATATATATATATATATATATATTACCACATTACTATTACATTGTGGTAATGTATTACATTGTATTAATATATATATATATATATATATATATATATATTACATTACCACATTACTATTATATTATTGTGGTAATATTATATATATATATATATATAGATTATATATATATATATAGATATATATATATATATATATATATATATGGACCATATATATATATATATACTAATCTACATATACATATATATATATATATATATATATATATATATATATATATATATATATATATACACACACAATACAGGGTGGTCCAGATATAAAACTATTTTGAAGGCTAATAACTTTAACAATTTTTATCCAAACGTCTTACGCTATACATTAAGTTAAAGACAACTCTCTTTTCTATTAACTTGCTAAATATCTTTAGAGATACTATTATACATGTTTGAGAAATTATCGTTAGTCGCCGATATGTCATTTTAATGTTTTTCATGTCATATGATCGCATGTATGAAAGTAAACCTGCCAGAGTTATTGAACCGTAGAACTGGCCACCTAACAGACCCCCTCGCGATTTGAAACAGATTTACTAATCGATCGTTTACTAACGTCTTCGGAAATTAGTCTATCGTGAACCAATTCATGACGTTGAACATTTAAAACGAGTCATTGTCCCCCGTTGGGTTGAAATCAGTCAAACACTCGTAGACTGGGCAATTGATCAGCGGGTGAATGCAGTTATTCTGGCACATGGTGGACAAATCGATCATTTGTTCGATTAATTCTCGATTCATTTATGGCATTGATAGAAACTGGATTGCGCTTTTTGAAATAGTTAGGCCAAAGCATAATCTTGAATTCTTGATTTTTAGATTTTGAGTTTTCACGCAATTTCATTGAAAATTACATATCAGCGACTAATGATAATTTCTTAAACATGTGTAATAGTATCTCTTAGATATTTGCAAGTTAACAGAAGAGATGAAGAGATAATTATCTTTAATTTAAAGCATCAAGTAAGATGTTTGGATAAAAATTGTCAAAGTTATTATCCTTCAAAGTAGTCTCATTTATTCTGCACCACCCTGTATATATATATATATATATATATATATATATATATATATATATATATATATATATATATACACACATGTATACATGTATACATGTATATATATATATATATATATATATATATATATATATATATATATATATATATATACAGTATATATATATATATTTCCAGAAGTCCAAGGGGTTTGTATTCAAATCCCGTGTGGGTCACTTTGCCCTCACATTTATCACAACTCCTACCCATGCTGTTAGTCTGTTGGACACAGCGCAACGACTTTAAACAATACTACAAATAAAAACAAGACTTCTATTAACTTTTTACTTTAATTTTTAATTCAGAAGCTCCTTCATGTTTTCTACTCCGACAATAGGGAACTCTCTGCCACAAGATCTTCGATCTTGTAATTGTATTTGTACTTTCCTTGGCAAGCTAAAAGCACAATAAAAAAGTTAATAAAATCATGAAAGGCTAATAAAATGCATAATAAAAGCTCTTTCCGCCATAGGTCTAAATTTTGACCCGCTTGCCTTGGATCTTGGACTTTCAAGGTTTTGATCTCACTTTCTCTTGTGGTCTCTGTATACTCATCATGTGGTGCTTTGGCGCCTGTTTGCGTAGAGTCTGCAAGAGACGTCCCTGACATTGCCTTATGGCGAGGAACGGGACCCTAAATTCTTATTGATTGATTTACTTTATTATATACGAGATTACTTCAATTAGGAACAAAAATTGTGATACAATGCAAAAGCTTTATGTCCATTCATTGCTCTACCAGGCAATTTCGTAAATCCAAGAGCTGCTATAAGCACATGTTACATTCATCACACAGCAACAAGAAGGTCCAAAACGGTGCAAATTCCAAAATCCATAAAATCAGTCCAAAGTAAAGGGAATTAAAGAAAAGGAGGTTTAGGCGCTGGACACTGCCAGTCTCTCACTAATATTGACTTTTGAATAAATGAATAATCTGAGCACTCGAGGCAGAATCAGATTTTATTAACCCACAGTTTTCTATCAAGATTACTAACTATTGCAAAAAATTAAATTTTATTATTCACTAAGAGAACGAAAATAAAATAGCAAAGCATATTTATAATGGCGTTTCAGTTTAAAGCTATCTATGATCTTCGCTGTCCACAACTATCTTTATAAACATAATGTCATCTTTCACATATCCATTTCTTTCTGACATCAAATCTGCCAACGATATAAACTTTGGAAATCCGCTCGCAACGTTCATATCACTAGTCGGTCGTTGAAACGAAGAACTGGTTGGATCTGGAACAAACGAGTCTTGGCGGTTCTGTTTGGTATGGTTCTGATCAACGACAGACATGGTGACCTTACGTTTAAACGGCCATTTCAACAGGGCATCGTGCGTACCTTTCATGACAACAAAGAAGAGGGAAAGATGAGTTTTACTTCCGATACCATCTCCGTTCAGATATAGCCTGGCTCTCATCTGATAGCCTGCGAGCAACGATAATAATTATAATCACAGTAATAAAGATTTAGTGTCCGTCTCCTCATACAAGGATGATGTCAGGGACGTCCTTGTATGACTGCCGTAGAATAATTCAAACTAAATATTATATTATTATATTTAGTTATCAAATGCATCTAAGTTTTCTTCTAAGATTCAAATGGATTGTTGAGTTAACTGCAGGCATAATAAATTAATCGTCAAATTAATTTTAGACAAAGAGAGAGAGAGAGAGAGAGATATGTTTATTAGATCGAAACAGAGCACATACCACACAAAATGAAAACAATCATACGAAAATAGTCAAAAACTGAATAGAAAGCAAAATAAAAATAGCATCAATCAAAGAAATTAAGTAGAGGCAGAAGCAATAGGCCATCAAAGGGATTATGAATCGTTCTATCTAGTTGAACACCTATTTATCCAGAGTTATTAGACAAACAGAAACATACAATAAAATAATAAAGTAAATTGGCGTAAACTTTTACCATTTAGATAAATTGGAATTAAATAGATTGATCAAACAGCACAAGTAGTGTGTAAGGAATATTCTTACCAACTATTTATTAAATGTTTTTATATTTAAATATAGATAGAAATATAAAAGAACTGCTGTAAAAACCTGAATTATCCATTCATTAAACAAATAAAAACTAAAAAGCTAAAAACAAGCTTAATGGCAGTTTCTGCGTCACTAAATTCTCTGGGGGACCTGAAAATTAAGCTTAGTTCTTACTATGGTACCGTACTATAGTACGGCACCATACTAAGTTGCATTTTGCGTCATAGACCAAAAGGTAAGGAAGAAGTCCAGGCTTAAATTAGCCTTAATTTGCTTAATTCACATCAATGTGAGCCTACACTGATCATCAGTTTCCCACAGGTGTGCTAAAAATGAAATATAGGCTCTTAACATCACTTTCGATTGAGGAAACTGACGTTAACATTAGTGTTAGCCTTTTAGCTTTTAACAGATTTAGGTAATCTTAATCGGTCGCAGTATTAGGCCAAAAGGTATGGAAGACGCCCCTGCTTAGATTAATTAGCTGCAATTTGCTTGATTCACATCAATGTGAGCCTACACTGATCCTCTACACTGATCCTCTACACTGATCCTCTACACTGATCCTCTACACTGATCCTCTACACTGATCCTCTACACTGATCCTCTACACTGATCCTCTACAATGATCCTCTACACTGATCCTCTACACTGATCCTCTACACTGATCCTCTACACTGATCCTCAGACAGTTTCTCACTGGTGTGCTAAAAATGAAACGTAGACTAATAACAGATTCGCCACATGGTAATCTTAGTCGGTCGCAGTATTATAAACTGTTTACCTCCAGTGGAGGTGAAGAATATCGGAGAATATACGCTGGTATCCTTCCCACTAACAGCCGCCGCCCTGCGGTGAGTCACCCTATCGACCTTCCACAGCAGCGTACCATCGTAGCTGCTGGTCTCCATGAGTCCAACCCGTTGAGACAGTCCATGCACAACGTCCTGCATCCTGCTCTGTCCCTTTTCAGCTGACGTTATCTTCTTCGTTATAGAGTCAAACTGTCGCTTCTTCAGCACAGCCGATTCCTCAACTTCTGTCATCTATTACATACGATAGTTGAAAGTGTAAAGTCGTAGTTTAACTTTGTTTTTCCTATCTCAAAGGATGTCTCAATAGCCTAGGGATAACGTTACGAAGTTTTAAATGACTGATCCAGAGGTGAATTTAACTCTCGTGGGTCTCAGTCGCGCTTATCTGAGAGTAAAATCTAGGACATTCACTGGACTGGTTATACGGACAATGGACTAAGTTGCCTAACGGTTTAAACATGTGGTATTAAAAGTGATAGATATCAAAATAGTTAATCATTTCACTCTAATGTGTTTTTACATTTTTTACTCAAAGAATGTCAGTGAAGGGAAAAGCACAGGATTTGACTCAGCATCTACTGAATAGTACTGATAAACAGTCTATAACAATATATAATAAATAACGCTCCAGTCAATCAAAAATTAATAAGTAATAACTCTCGAAAATCACAATCTCAATACCAAACAATGCTACCAGAAGCTTGCCTTAACTAAACCATTCAACTGTTATAACACAGTGCACTAGAAATCTGTTGGCATCTGTTGGTCACTGTGACCAGTTCAGTTGAAAACAAACGCCATCAAACACAATTCACCATTACAGAATAAAATAATTTCGATTCACATTACACAAAATTATTAAGCTCTAACATTACAGAAATTTCTCTAAGAACTCAAATAACACCAGCTCTATGTTTGGCACACTCTTTGGCTAATATTAAAAAATACTGTGATATGTACCCTTCCAACTCAAACAGAGTGATGAAAAAAAGCAACATACCGTGGTATCTATTCTCTCAATTTCTCTCGAGTAAACCATGAAAACAGCCTCGAATACTTTCACTTTTTCGTTAATATTTGCCGACTCACTTGCTGACAGAGAGGCATCCCCCATTGAAGCTAAACTCGATTCTCTTGGTAGACTTGCCAGTTCATTCTTTAATTTCTTCAATTCTTGTTCTAATTTCTTTACTAGAGAATCACTGATCGATGTAACAGAAGAACTGGATTTTGATTCTAGAGCGCTTATCCGAGTCAAAATTACACTGGCGTGATCCGCCAAGTTTTCTCTGAGGTGTTGATCTAGGGCTGATTTAGTCACCTGAAAATTAAATGGTAATCACAACTTATCATAGACAAAACTATTTTTAAAAAGAGCAAAAAACTACAGACATAAACCTGTAAACAACTACCGAAACAAATCAGTCAAAAACTATTGAAACAAATCAGCAAATGACCACAAAGCAACTATTGTGTCATTTGCATTCTACCATAAATTTAACATTGGTTTCAGAGGTTCATTTGCTAACAGTTAGTTTTAAAATAATGCTGAAATAATTCAGCTTTATCTGTTGCTTTACAACACGCAGAGCAGAGTGAAGGTTTTATAAGTTTCACAAGCTTATTATATGGATATTAAAAATAGCACTTCAAATCAATTAAATAATTAAGTATTAGCAATAAATAAGTTTTCTGAAAAAAGCAAAACTCCATAAAACATAACATTAGCATTCAAGATGACTCTGACAGGTACCAAAAGTAATTAGAGAGAAGTAATTAGAAAGTAATTAAGGTAAGTTAAATAAAATTAAGATGCATTTATCATAAGATATTTAAGCTGAATAAATACCGTCGCATTGCAACCATAGGGACAAATAATTTCAGCATGTTCATCTTGATAATGCACCTGAAAAACAAAAACCAGCAAATAGTACTCATATAAGCGTACAGCTTCTGTCAGTCTTCAAATCCTAATTGTTCCATGCGCTAACACACGGACTGTTTACCAGATCAATGATGGGAAACACTGAAAAAATGAATCAATTAAGTTGTTAGACTTGCAATGATCATTTTCTTCAGATAAGCTCCTCTTGACACATCAGCGCCATCATTAGTAACCCTTTACAAACATAAGTAATTCTTGGTGGATTTATTTTCAAAATGTGACGATTCACTCTCTTCAGTGAACTGCCAAATGGCAGGTTCAAGATACATATTCATACTCGAAGTCTGCTTTTCACTCCATAAGAGCACACCTTAGATTAACAAGTTAATCCCTTCACAAAGTCTATGCCTTATCGAAACCTTATGTAGCCCATAGATTGGGAAAAGTATGGATTCTGAGGTGGTTTCCCGTTGCCTTCCTCAGTTAGATGGATTAATTACCATTTCATTCTGGGGGAAAATATTTCATGGTGAGGTGGATCCCCTCTAGCCGTCCTCAGCACCTGCCTTAGTCGCCTCTTATGTACACGCAGCAGATTGACTCACAGTATCTACTAATTACATTTATCTACTAAATTCACCATGCTCTGTTCATCAGTTCAAAGCACCATTTAATTACCTCTCCGAGCTTAGGTACCATGTCGTAACCCTTCATATAGGAAGTTCTCTGTCCATTCTTAAAAATATTAAACTTAACAAAACATGAAATACATGATAGTTCAAAAAGTAGAAGAAACACCAGTTGTTTCTACATTAATTTGTTTGTTTAATGTACAGCTTTTTGGGTACATGTTGCAGTTAAGAGAATTTCTATGTTTTTTTGTTTCGCATTCTATTTCTCCCAGGCCTCAACTCATTGAACACGGGCTCCTTGTATTGTGTAATATACAGGGTGCGCATTAAAAAAATACTCTTCTAGCACAATTGCGATAGCTCAGTCAATTCTTAATATTTCACTTTGAAATTTTAAGGTTCTCTTGTGGAGGAATTTCGCCACAAACTGACCAAATTTTTTAAAAATATTTTTAAGGGAACCGGAGTTATCCAAGTTTTGCGAAAAAATTGATTTTTTTCATTTAACACGCAACGTAAAACGCCAATTAGAATCAATTCCTTTTTGAAAATGTGCTGACCCTGAAAGAGGCCGTTAGATGATGATGCCTCTGATACTGTGCTACAATGTATTACACTAACACTATTCTGCCGAAACTGATTGAAGACTGCAACAAGTTAAAGTCAAATGATTTATTTTTTCCACAGGACGGTACACCGGTTCACACTTCACATCTTGCGCAATACTTTCTTGTACAATACAGGCCAGATTTCATAAAAATGGATGATTGGCTTCCCAATTCTCCAGATTTTAATCCACCTGATTCTTTGTCTGGAGACCCATGTTGGAAAAGTATTGTGCTTTCAAGCCCAAACCCAGAAACACAATGGAATTAAAGGCTGTTCTTCAAGAGATCTGAAAAGACCTATCACAGCAGTCCATTGACAGCGCAATTTTATCTGTAAGAAAAGACTTCTGGCTGGCATTAAAGTCCAGGGCGTTCATTTTGAGCACACATTTTAGCACAATATCAGAGTCGTCATCATCTAACGGCCTCTTTCAGGATCAGCATATTTTCAAAAAGGAATGGATTCTAATTGACGTTTTACGTTACGTGTTAAATGAAAAAAATCAATTTTGTTCGCAAAACTTGGATAACTCCGGTTCCTTTAAAAATATTTGTACAAAATTTGGTCAGCTTGTGGCTAAATTCCTCCACAAGAGAACCTTAAATTTTCAAGGCGAAATATCAATAATGGGCTAAGCTATCGCAATTGTTCTAGGAGGATATTTTTTTAATGCGCACCCTGTATATTATGTACTTATATTTGCTACCATATTCTTTCTAATGAAATAAAAGATGGACTATATATATATATATATATATATTGATTATTCATTGTTTAAAACTTATTTGTTCTGTTATTTTTAGATTTGTTTTCTACGATAGTGAACTTTGAGTAAAAAATAATAATTGAAATTGTAAAGCAGTCTTCTAAACCTAATAAAAACCATAGTGCAAAGCAAATCTTTGAAAGCACAATGAATACCTCATATTCCGTGAACTTTCCAGAGAAGTTGCAAGATTTAACAGAGCACTTAACTTGTAGCTGCCTAAGATCTTTCTTAATAGCTGCATCGGGATGTATCTAAATAAATCAACGTATACCAATTTATGACTGTACTAAACGAAAAAAAAGATAATTAAATATGAGACTAACTAGCTATGAGACTAACTATGCCTATGAGACTAACTGTGCCTTGATGGGCTGTAAGTACCTTACAATCATTCAACCAAGCTACTAGCCATTAAAATTCTCAATAATGCATGATACTACTTAATCACAAAAGCTACTATAATTGAATATCCAATATAAGCGTACATAAGAGAACTTGAATAACGATAAAGAAACGAGTCAATTTGCAAATGACATGTGTTAGTATTGTAACGGTGCGACAATTAATGAGAGGCATGAACTGATCAATGGACAATACTAAGAGCATAAGTCATCAAATACAATCTGATCATACATCATGCATTGATAAGAATCCATATGTCATACATAAGTTAAGTGAGTCGCTGTTCTCAGTTTCTTTCTCTCTCCACACAACAGAGAGAGAGAGAGAGAGAGAGAGAGAGAGAGAGAGAGAGAGAGAGAGAGAGAGAGAGAGAAGCCAAAGAAAGGGGGGACTTTCTTGTAAATCATTATATTTTCCCCTTCTTGTAAATCAATACATCTTATGTCTTCAACTATTCCTTTGAGATATCAATAAGTTAATACTGTGGACAAAGTAGGCCTACTAAGAGCTTACCTTTTCCATATTAATCAGGCAATCATACTCATCTTCTATGCCTTCTTCAGTGCAAGCTTCACACTTGTAAGAGCCATTCGATTGCCTTAAAAGCCAGAGACACAAATTACAAACCAGACGATTTAAAATTCACAAAGCTAATTAACAATTATTATTAATTAACTAACTATTAATTACTGTAATTAGTCAGTTAATTAACAATTATTATTAATTAACTTCTCCGTTATTTTAATAGCATATCTGTTAATTTAATTAGCAGTAGTCAAATTGACGCCGTCTATCTTGACTTCTCCAAGGCATTTGATTCCATAAGCCATAATAAGTTGATCCATAAACTGCTAGCCTATGGTGTGACCGGAAATTTAATGAAATGGCTTTTGTCCTTTTTAACTGGCAGACTCCAGACAGTTCGAATAGGAAGATGCTATTCGGACTGGTCTACCGTTGAGAGTGGAGTTCCCCAAGGCAGTGTTCTGGGGCCAATCCTATTCCTTATTTATATTAATGATATAAGCTCCTGCTGTCCTGAACTGAACTCCCTTTTCTTATTTGCTGATGATGCAAAGTGCTTCGCCTCAATAAATTCTCTTTCCGATTGTGAAAACTTTCAAAAGTCTCTTGATTCTCTCTGTAGTTGGTCTAACCGTTGGCTGCTTAGCCTTGCAGTAGAAAAGTGCCAGGTGATCTCCTACTCTTTCCAAAAAACTATAATATATAATTTTAATTACAATCTAAATTCTGTAGCCTTATCTAAATCAAAAGATGTGACAGACCTGGGAGTGAGGTTTACAAGCGATTTATCGTTTTCTTCACATGTAAAAGATATTTGCAATAAAGCCAGAAAAAGGACTTCAATAATTTTGCATTGCTTTAAGTCCAGAAATCATTTGTAATTATTTAAAGCGTTCACAGTTTTTGTACGCCCGATTCTCGAGTATTATTCTAATCTATGGTCTCCATACAGAAAATGTGATATTGTCCTGATAGAATCAATTCAGAAAAGATTCACTAAACGGCTAAGTGGTATGATAGGATTGCAATATTCGAAGAGATTAAAAGTTTTGGCTTCCGAATCTTTAGAGCAACGAAGGTTTAAATCTGACCTGTGTTTATACTATAAAATTGTCACTGGATTGGTCGATCTACCTATAGAGGAGTTTTTTGCTTTCAAAAATGGGGTAACAAGAAATAATGGTTCAAGTTTGTACATGAATAAATTTTATTTTAATGCTGAAAGATATCATTTCAAAAACCGATGCATTTCTTGTTGGAATTCTCTACCCTCTAATGTTGTAAATGCGCCTTCCCTAAACTCTTTTAAAAGATGTCTGGAGGGTATTAATGTAAGCAAATACCTAAAGAGTTAAAGTGATTGCTTTACATCATTCTTTTATCTTCTGTTTCTTCTTTTTCTATAAAAGAATCTAACTTTTAATTGTCGTAAGTATTCTAGTGCATTTGCCGTTTTTAATATTGAATTTTTAAGAGTAGATCAGGGGCAAGACCTAAATTAGTATGTTTTCATTGTCATTGTGTGCAGATATTTGTGCGTGTATATTGTTGATTTCCTTAACAATGTCATTACATGTTCCGCTAAATTTATCCTGGTACATAATTATGGCCCATACTAAAGATTTTATTGAACATTATTAATTAATAGTTAATGCAAATGTTTGTATTTTTTTTAAAATTCGGAATATGTAAATGCCACTTGTGGGCCTTTATTTCCGTTCATGCGCTCTAACTGTCTATTGTGTCTTCAAATTGTGATATCATGTGCGTATGATAAATAAATAACTAACTATTAATTAATTAATTATCAATATTTATTAAGGCATATTTTAAAATTATAAAGAAATTAATTAGAGTCACTACTTTTTAAAATGTTGCAATCACTTTAATTCTACTTAGATCTTCGGGATAGAAAAGGTCACTTCAAGTAAATTAGAGATGCAAGCCCAAATGTTAATGCAGATTAAAAGCAAGGTGTAGGGTTCAAATCCAGTGTTATCCAATCACAGACACACCATTGAAATAGCAAACTGACATTAGGCTTGGCTTTAGCCTTGAGGCTTCCCAGTACCCACTGTATATATTACATTTAGAGACAACGTATCATAAGAAAGCATAGATCTATGCTCAATAATATATATTTATACATATAACCCACACTTACATTATAAATACTTACTAAGTTGTACAATTTACATACTAAGTTGTACAATTTTTGGAGAAATTTTACAAATTTCTTGCATCACAATATTACTTTTTCCAATGTGCTAAATTTAAAATCCTTAAACTATATATTTGGAAGAACTAGTAGTAGCAATTCATCTTTTTATAATTTAATAATTTTTATAATTTAATTTATATATAAATAATCTAAATTCATCTTTTAAATTTAATTTTCAAAAGCAGTTGAGAGCAGTAAACTCCTTGCAAATCACAAACACTAATAAAAGATAAAAGAAGACAAAATGGCAGCGCAAATAAGTTAAGCTGAACATTGCAAATAACTCACATAAGCTACAGTAAAAAACACAATCTAAAGCTGATAAAATCTGAACAAGTCGGTAATATGATTAAAAAAACATCGAACTCTATAGAATTACCTTACTGCATAAGCAATGCAGTCGTGGCAAAACCTGTGACCACAGGTACTCTGTACCGGTTTCTTTAATATCAAGCGACACACATTGCACAAGATGTGATCTATATTTGACTTTGTAGATAGAATTTCAGTCGGATATCCTTTGGGTTGAACAGTTAACTGCGATATACTCCATGTTCCACTGGGGGCAGCTGATGAATCGCTAGCAGAAGACTCTTCTGACTTTATCGCTGAGGTCATTTCTAGCTGAAGTGTATCAAATAATATCGATCAATAATCAGTCAATCTAATCAAGTGATCAATTCATTAATTATTCAATCGGACATCCTAATGAAATGATCAATCAACTAATCAAGAACCTATCAGTCAATCAATAAGACAATTTAATTAATTGATCAGTCAACCAATCAAGAATCAATCAGCAAATCAATAAGAAAATCTAATCAATTGATCAAACAACCAATCAATAATCAGTCAGTCATCTAATCAATTGATCAATGCACTAATCAAGAATCAATCAGTCATTCTAATCAATTGAAGAATCATTTAATCAGAAGAATGATTAAGTATTCATTAAGCTTGGAGTCTGCAATATTATTAAAATCTGTAGCGATAAAAGCTTGACAAGTCAGGTTAGGGTAATGTATTTTATAAATTGCATGACTCTTAAAATTGCTTTTAGAGTTACTAATTATTAAACAACATGATTTACTATCAAATACTAGTAAATTTCTCTATAAACTTATTATACAATATACAGTCATATTGAATGATCATCTAAGCTGATCTATCACTTTTAATAGAAAACATTTACATCCGTAAATATTTATATAAAATATTTATATAGAATTTAAATAATTAGCAATTTAGTCAGATATGTATCTATAGTCTACAGATATTCCAGTTACAGTCGGCGTTGTGACCAAGTCAGGGAAGAATAGCAAAATAAAACGAATGTGCTCGTGCGGCAACATAAAACAATAGGCACAAAATCAGGAACAGAAGAAGGCAAAGGTATTCGCAACTTGCATTGACAAGAAAAGATTTAAATATTTGATTATTTTCGTGTCTCATTGATTTAATACGAACAACACGTGAAACTCATTAGCAGTAGGCCCATCAACTGCAAATAAGTAATTATGATGAAAAATTACACAGAAATCCAAAAAACTAAATGTTTACAAACAATTCCATGTGAATTTACCCATTCAAAACCATTCAAAACTAAATCGTCCGACAAGCTAGAACCATCACATTTATCACCACATGGGTTTTTTTCCCCGATTAAATGTCATTCCAGAATAAGAATTTTTCAAATAAAATTTTTTATCCTGCCAACATTGAGCCTTAATAGAAACCATTTTTGATCGTATATAATGAAATGCTTCATTCTCTATCCATCAATATCGCTTTCAATCATTTCTGATGAAAATTGACGAAATTGTAACATTTCAAAAATTACTATTATACATATAGTAATAGAGGAATCGACGCGAATTCTGAAAACCTCTGAGCGCCGAAATAAGCACTAAATTTATTCCTTTTCGAGTATTTGTCATGTAGTGTGTCATTCTCTATCCATCGATATCAGTTTCAATCATTTCTGACGAAAATTGACGAAATTATAACATTTCAAAAATTTCTATTTCAGATATAGAGTGATATAGTAATCGTCGCGAATTATGAATATCTCTGAGCGCCTAAATATGCGTTAAATTTATTCCTTTTCGAATACATTTGATGCAGTGCGCCATTCTCTATCCATCGATATCGGTTTGAATCATTTCTGACGAAAATTGACGAAATTATAGTATTTCAAGAATTGCAATTGTAGATATAGTAATAGAGTAATCGTCGGTAATTCTGAAAACCTCTGAGCGCCAAAATAAGCACTAAATTTATTCCTTTTCAAATATCTTTCATGCAGTGCGCCATTCTCTATCCATCGATATCAGTTTCAATCATTTCTGACGAAAATTGACGAAATTATAACATTTCAAAAAATTCTATTTCAAATATAGAGTGATATAGTAATCGTCGGTAATTCTGAAAACCTCTGAGCACCAAAATAGGCAATAAATTTATTCCTTTTCGAATATTTGTCATGCAATGCATCATTCTCTATCCATCGATATTGCTTTCAATCATTTCTGACGAAAATTGACGAAATTATAACATTTCAAAAATTGCTATTATATAAATAGTAATATAGTAATCGTCGCGAATTCTGAAAACCTCTGAGCACCAAAATAGGTATTAAATTTATTCCTTTTCGAATATTTGTCATGCAATGCATCATTCTCTATCCATCGATATTGCTTTCAATCAATTCTGACGAAAATTGACGAAATCATAACATTTCAAAAATTACTATTATATAAATAGTAATATAGTAATCGTCGCCAATTGTGAAAATCTCTCTGCGCCAAAATAAACGTTAAATTTATTCCTTTTCGAATACATTTGATGCAATGCGCCATTCTCTATCCATCGACACCAGTTTCAATCATTTCTGACGAAAATTGACGAAATTATAACATTTCAAGAATTGCAATTGTAGATACAGTAATAGAGGAATCGACACGAATTCTGAAAACCTCTGAGCGCCAAAATAAGCACTAAATTTATTCCTTTTCGAGTATTTGTCATGTAGTGTGTCATTCTCTATCCATCGATATCAGTTTCAATCATTTCTGACGAAAATTGACGAAATTATAACATTTCAAAAATTACTATTATATAAATAGTAATATAGTAATCGACGCGAATTCTGAAAACCTCTGAGCGCCAAAATAAGCACTAAATTTATTCCTTTTCAAATATCTTTCATGCAGTGCGCCATTCTCTATCCATCGATATCAGTTTCAATCATTTCTGAAGGAAATTGACGAAGTTATAACATTTCAAAAATTACTATTATAGATATATAGTAATAGAGTAATCGTCGCGAATTGTGAAAACTACAAGGTAAATACAAGGGTTAATGTATCATTAACTGTAGAAGAGTAACGTAAATAAGAAGCAAATTAAATTAGTTAAAGAACAAAGAGATATGCATAGGAAAACAACGAGCAATAATAAAATATGAAAACAAAGCTTTAATTACACTATACTTCCAACCCTTAACCGTGGAAAATTTGGATATGCAAAATTTTCCAGTGAAAGACTTTCAAATCAGTCATACACTCAAGCCAACAAAGAACTAACTATCAAACGGGCATACAAGCAATGCCAGCATAGCGTAGCTCAAACAAACAGCGTTCAGCATGCAAACTGTTCATTAGAAGGCGTACGATGAGGAAGATCCAGATTGAAGGACGATGAAGAAGAATGCTCTCCTGAGATCCCACAGAACGACTGAAACCTCACCAATCGTCACATCTCAGCTCATGAAATACAATCAAATAATACCAATTTAGCTCCTGCTCATATCTCCTTATCGATACGTCGTCGGTACACGGTGTATAGGAAAATGACATATATTATCGCAAGTGATCCGTTCACGTAAAATAATAAATTCTGGTCAACTGAAGACTAGAAGCATGTCTAGTTTCATAACGTTAATTAATCCAAGCTAACTTGTTATTTGAATCATTACGATACATCATAGGTAATAATTGCGAAACAAATCAAACATTAATTGAGCATTAACAGCATAGTCTCCAACAAAAAGGCAATGTTCCAGTGAAGAAATGAAAAATTTCAAGTATTATGATCATGAAAATCAGAGATTATAGATTAAACTTTATTTCATCTGTCGTATCACAATAGATCTCAACTCAATATATATATGTTTGCCTCGTTTAGTACGCAAAGGTTTGCCTAACGTACGTAGTACACTTGATAACGGTGCCAGATATACAAAAATATAACGACCTCATCGCCAATAGCTGCTCATCATTATATATAATACTGGGCTCATAACATCAATAATATCCAGACTATATAACTCATACAACAACTGCATTATTAATATTTAGCAGTTGACCCGTGCTTGCGTTCATATACAAATCCACATAATAGAACGAAAAGCTTTTTCGTCAACAATTTAAAAAAGACTATTAGAACTTAAGTAGTGTTCACCTGCTATAAAACCTTGTGTTTGGAGAAGACCTTTTGCATGACAAGCTCTTTATAAAAAGTTTTCTGCCACATTCTATTAATCATATGTCAATAATGCTTATACAAACTGGAACTAAATTCCAACTTCCTTTCGAAATATATCATCTCTCTCCCAACATTCTCTTATAAATACAAGCATTACTTGCTTAATAATTGGTAATCTTCCATTTTTAACCAAACACTCATACGTTTAATGATAATTTAAAGAACTTAATGTAAATCTCAGAGTATTTTGCTGGAAAACCATATTGGAGTAAAAACTGGATGTTCAATCGAATAGGATGCCATGTGTCCTCTTGGGTGGCCTATTTTTTCCATTTCGTATGCATAATTTTTTGTTTTTGTTTTTTTTTGCACTTACAGGACGTATTGCACTTGTTACTTGGAGTATGATAATGTCTATTTAAGTTTTTGTCACGCGTTTATTGATGTCATTACTCTGTAAAATGTTGTTAAAATAACACATATTTCTCTCTCTCTCTCTCTCTCTCTCTCTCTCTCTCTCTCTCTCTGTCTCTCTCTCTTTGACAATGTACATTCATCAAAGCAAAATGTAACCTCGCGACTTTCTGGTTCAAGTCGCATCATCGATTCTGATATTTTTGCAAATTATATAAGCAAAAGCATAGAAACACGACTGACTCTAAATCAACTAGACAACAGAGATTTAGACATACAAATATGTCATGACATCTCAAACTACAGGACTCTTTTACAGAGAATCAATTGTTTAAATAGCCCCTGAAAATCATCAATGGAAAGACGAAATATAGTTGCTAAAACTTAAATATCCCTGAATATGTAAGAAACTCCACAGAAAGTTGTGACAAGAAAATAACTACTCCACTTTTCTCAACATAACTTCAAAATACTTTTAAATGTTGAACTTGTAATCTACAGTACAATTAAATTTTAATGCTGAAACAAATGCACCGTTATACTATTCCAAGATCCCGTAAAGAAAGAAACTTCAGAAACTGACTGACCCAACGACAGAAAGAACTTCTCCTTCCATCAGAAGAGAATCATCCAAAGAAGATTACAAATCGATAACTCCAAGAGATATCCCGTCTCCCTCACTCCTCCAGAAATCTGCCGAATCACCACAATGCAGTGAAGGCATACTGCCGTTTGTCCGCGACTGCTTATTCGTCTGTTTCCAGCTTATTTCGCAGCTAACCAACATGTCTGCTGGCCTTTCCACTATCCGCAACCTGTGGACGCGCTTGGTAGCTATACGGCTCCGGCCCCAAGAAAAATATGCCATTTACAACGAATGGACTCAACCGACCGTCTAATGTCTTCGGCCAACGATTTGGTTTCTTTTTTTTCTCCAGCCTCGTCATCACTCTCGATCCTGCTTGTTATCAACGTCAACGGCTCCAAATATCAGCTGATCTGACGACCAACCACCGGTTCTGAATGAGTGAACAAACGCATTAAAAAATAATGTATTACTTTACTCTGATATACAGATAGGCTACTATCACCGCACATCATTTTATTGTTTTAGGCCTATCAATATAGCCGATAACGAACGCCTTAATGCGATATTGCGAGGTCTACTGGCTCTAGTGTTTTTAGTCTCAATTAAGCTGTAGCAGTAGCATAACCGTTGTTGCTACGTACTTTCGAGAATGATTCACATCATTCAATCATAAATTTAACTGGAAGATTCCAAGATCAGTAAGTGCGTGAATTAAGTCAGTATGGAAGACGTGAATTAAGTCTGACTAGTTCAATTTTGCAGAAATTGTGCCTTGTACCAAATTGCTGAATTTAATTGTAATGTACTTAATTCGCTTATTGTCATATCCGAGGTGTAACGGTATTACAGATTGATTCTGCTATACATCCGAACTCATTCTAATACATTATTGATACTGACTGTAGACGAGATGTTTAAAAATAAATTATTAAACAAGTTAAGGGTTTTCTACTCCATTAAAGTAAAGTAAACACGCATTATAGTGAAATGATCAACATCGTTTATATCTATCACTTTTTAACACCACATATGTAAACCGTTAGGAAATTAAGACTATTTTCTGTATGACCAGTCCAGTGAATGTCCGAAATTTTGCTCTCAGATCAGCGCGGCTGGGATTCGAACCCACGAGGGTTCCATTCATTTCAGGATCTGTCTTTTAAAACTTCATGACGTTACCCCTATGCTATTGAGACATTCAACTAATTAAACTAATTAATTTGAGACCTTCGCTATTAAACATTTCACATTAGCAACCATTTTCAAATTTGCTACTTGCGTAATGGCAACAGTAATTAGTCAAAGTGCTACAAATAGCAATTAGAAAGCAGTGCGTAATATTATGACATTTCATAAACTATAAATCTTCGCACTGAATTACAACATTTCACATTATCTAATGGAATTTAGTAACTTAGTGAGTACTCATAAGATTTCATATATTTACCTGCATGCTTTCTTGTAGATCCTCGGCTTAAATGCTATTTCCTCTTTATTAATACAGGATCGATCAAATCTGTAAAGTTCATCATAGCAGAATTTAAAAGGTTTGCTAAATGCATATTTTCATAATAGCATTAAATATATTACTCTTTATGTTAGCAGTCACTGATATCTACAGCAGTTATAACAATTAGTAATTTATAATGGCAATTATAAATAAAATATATAACAGTAATTGCAGTTTGCTTGGCCTTCTTAATTTAATGCCTTATATATAAGTTTTGAATTTGAATATATTGTAGATGTTATTCTCTTATTGGTTAGTCTGTGTACGATGTTTTCGGTATTCAAATTCATGATTAGCTTATTGGCATTTTCTGTTAGGGTCAGAACTTCATAGCAACTAGAGATAGATTAATTTGAATTACAGAATATTGCTAGGTCTATATAATGAGCAAAATGAAACATTCCAGTATCAAAATATAAACTTACAAATTCACAACATCAATTAGTTATACGAAGTTGCAAGTTATCAAAAGTTGCTGATAATAAGTTAAATATATGAAAAATATAGTAGGATGAGGATCGTATATGAGGCCCACATCTTCATTAGTAGAATTTCCCCAACCCCAAGAATATGGGTATATCGAAAGGAATGCTAGATGATTTAAAGATACCCTTCGCGTGTGGGCATTAAGAGGAAAGCAGAAGATAGATATGAGTGGAGGCGTTATAAAGCATGGATCTGCAAGTAGGCAGTGCATTGAGAGAGAGAGAGACGGCAGGCTATATGCGAATACAGTTTCTCCTTCCGAAGAAATATAAACATTTCAACTTATTTTGTGGAGTTTTCCTCACATAAGTTTGGTTACATTTCCAAAGTATGATATCAATGCATAAATTCCTGAATAATTTAGCAAAAATCCTGAAATATTAACCTAGCCTATATCTAATTAACGTCCAGAGCACTAAAAAAAGAAATAGTAGGCCTATGTAACTCAAAGTAATAAGTAGAGTATGCTAAATATTTCTCATGTCCAATCTAATGCTTACCTGTGCTTCATATCCTATCTTTATCCTTACCAACAGTAGATGGTTCTTCATTAATCTGCACAATGCTTACACGAATGTTCGATTTAGAGGCACATTCTTGAAAATATGTAATATCTTCAATCTCCTTAAATCTGAAGCTTTCTGCTTTCTGAATTTTACTTATTTTCTCCTGCCGTTCCTTTTCGTCGATACAATCATCAAGATTCTTCAAATCTTGTATTTCTGCACGGGTCAGTTTTGATATAGTTGGCAGTTCATTTATACCTTTGAATTTATCCCGTAACTTAAGGAACAACTTCATTCCTTTACTGACTTCAGGTGAAAATTCTTTAACTGCTTCGTTGATACTTTGCTGTAAAATATGAAAACACAGCAGGCCCAGTATTAGCGTAATATTCTTAATTTTTTAAGTATTAACAATAAAGTGTGGTTACTTCGTTGAGAACTTTAAATAATTCATTCTGGGGTTCCGAAATTGCTTTTAGAGTATTGAATAGCATTATTAATCTTCCTTATTCTAAATTGAGATGTGGTTTAGGCCTAAGTTTCCATTAACTGCTAAATATAGGCCTACATTAAGAAAAATTTAGAAACTTAACGTGCAACGAAACTTACCTTTATCATGCAATGTTATAATTCTGTCCTATAATTTTTATTGGCCTAATATCTTTCAATCATGCAATGTTGTGCTGCTTGCAGTAGGTTCAAAAAATAAATTTTAAAATCCTTACCTGAAACGTATCAGTGAAGCATTGATATTCACAAAAGGAACAGTACCAGTCGCCGTCAACTATGGTTGAGTTTGCATCAACCTTAGCACATTTCATATGATACCAATGCAAACAATAGCTGCATTGAATCATATTGTTGTTGCTTGGTGAATAGCATATGCAATGGAGTTTTTGTACGACGGTAACAGTTTCCGATTTCCTTTTTGATCTCAAAGAAGGGAAAAGTTCAACTTTGCCCTCATCCAAACATTGCTGTAGATGAGGGGCAAATTTGGACTCGTCGTAAATTACACCTGTGGGATCTTCTTTAGCGCAGCAAGCAAATGCAGCTGCAACTGCATAGAAGCCACATAAACGAGTTCCAGCAGTTTGCTGTTTAAAATTTCTTTTGTGAAAAGTTATGCTGTCCGGTTCGTCTTCATCCCTGAGTAGTGCCGTTACTTCGATCACTTCACTTTTTGATATTTTACCAAACATACTGTCGTAGAGAAACACATCATGGGTAGTTTCACCAAACACATTGCTAGCACACACCCAGTGATCGCCTACGTTGATTATTTGAACGAACCGTATTCCATTAGCCGGTTCATAATTAGGCCTTTTGATTCCATATACGTATCCCGTGTGATATGTTGGTTCAAGACCCGCAATGCTATTTCCATACACATTTTTCATAACTGTAGTGGCATTGTATATATCATTGTCAATCAGTTCAGTTTGACTTCTCAAAAGTAGTCTACTCTCCCCCTTCTTCTTTATTACTGCATTAGAAGAAGCATGATCTTCAACCGATGTTGGTTTGTTATTGGGATTGAATTTCTTTTTTAAAATTGCTGTAGCGGTAATTTCTTTTTTGTAGCCTTTACCCTTTTGTCGTCTTCTCCATTTCTCAGAGGTATCTTGAATAGCCCTTTTACTTTGCTTTTCCGAACATTTTTTACTTGCTGGTAATTTCTGTTCGTTTACCTTACCCTGAACAAAAATTAAGTGAAGATTTAAGAAATTCATTGGCCGAAGCTTCACCCTACCGCCTAGTGTTCCGTGCTTAACACTTTTAAAGTGCGATTCCACGACTGCGTTACTGTAGCATTCCATAGATGCCTTGGTTATATCTCCTTTTTCTTGCAATGAATATCCCTGCAAAGGTGCAGCCCACAGAGGAAAGAGATGTATGACGTCAGACAAAACCTTGAAAACAGCGGGAGAAAAAAAGTCATTTGTTGTTGTAGTCTCACTGTCATCCTTGCTTTGCGCGTTATAATAAGTTACAGCCCTTTGGAAGTGTGAAGTGAAAGGAGATTTGCTTTTGATGCTTTCTTTTGTGTCTAAGTCACTCATCATTTCCGGTTTTCTTGAGACATTCTCTTCGTCTACACTGCAATATTCACTTGATACGGTTAGGATTGTTTCAGTAATTCTATCTTTCTGCATTTGTGATAGCTTCTTCGCAGTGAATAAATTATTAACTGTTGCATAAATTTCAACTGCCTCCTACAATATAAACATATTCAAATTTACATAAGAATACCCAAATTTGTAATACAGATTATTGGGTGTTTCTATTGATAAATGTTTTCAGATTATTGGGTATTTCTATTTCCATTCATTCTTTCCGCCTCTCCGTAGCCAATTATTCTACGAAGAACTTCAGGTTCTTCAATTTTTCTACGAAGAACTTCAGGTTCTTCGTAGAAAAATTGGCTGCGGAGAGGCGGAAAGAATGAAAGAAAATAGAAACACCCATAGTCTGAATTACCATTATTTGCATTTAATAAATATTAATAATAAATAAATAAAGGCTTAACGTCCGTTTCCTCATCCAGGGATGATGTCAGGGACGTCATTTTATTAGTATTATACATAATATTTTCAGCGGATCATGGGACAGCAGAACAGAATAAGAAAAATAACGACTAAGGATACTTATACGGCATTCATTTTATCATACACATGCAATCTCATAGACGCTTATCAAACCACAAACAATTACGTTTAAAATAGGTAGATGAATGGAAGAATAACTGCAGATTGTAAAGTGACTGCAAATCAATCTTTAGTGCATGTTAGACGATAAAGAATAAATTAATTCCTTATGCTGACTGACTGTAGGACTATAATAAAAAAATTAAACGAAATTTATTTTCAGCCGTTGTCAAGCATGATAAACTATTAACACCTTAAAAGCATTAAGCACCGAATGCCGACTAGCATAAAGCACACTCTAATACAAGGAAAGAATTGTACAAATAAGCAACAATTGGAATCTTCAAAAACAGAACATTCATAAAACTTGACCTACGGGATGATGTGGTTGAAGTAGAATAAGAGAAATACCGACAAAGACTTATGTTATTAGACTAATATCAAAGAAAGAAATGCATCCAGAATGGAAATGAAAAAATCTGATAGAGTAATATTGACAATATTTAACGGCAACATACGTATTGGCTAATAATGTAGAAAAATAGTAGAGAATCATCACGCGAATTAATGCTTAAATTTAATAGATTTCCACTAATACAAGTTAATTTGATTTCAAGTAAACTCTCTGCCAAGTTAGAAGTTTTACATTAGGAGTTTTTAACTTTTTTTAATAATAGTAAATAAGTTAATTAGTTATGTTACAAATTTTGAAATAAAAATCAAGCATTTAATTTGTTGACAATTTTTTAATTATTAATGTTTTCAATTCCTCGCGAAAATTTATCAAAACTAAAAAAGATAATCCGTTAATGTTTTATAAGCTTAAGCCTATTATTAATACTTGCATTACCTTCAGCGTTGAGCAACGTTGCAGTCTGCTAAAGCAAACAAGACCGGCTTGACGTATGTTCTTGTTCATTTCAGAGTTCCTTAACTTACTGGAAATTGTTCGCATCATATGAGCACTACATATGGCTAATATAGTTAATGACTTGGAGTCGCCTTTCGTTGTAGAAGCATTGAGAAGTTCATATGTCTTGCGTAGATAGGCCAGAATAGTCATTTTATTAAAGGATAACATTACGGCGTTGAGCATTGCAAAGGAAAAGTCCGTTACGATAACGTTACGTCTGAATGCTTTTCCATTATTGCAAGTTCGAACATCTGCATTGAAGAGCTCCAACATGCTGCATATCCAATTGGCAGTGTGCTTCGTAGTAATAAATTCAAATACTGGAATGCTGCATCGCCCGATCACCAAGCTGTATAGAAATACACGCTTTTGATTTTCAATATTGCGTACAACACTCCCGGTGCTATCGAAGTGCAAAATACACTTATCAGAACTCTTCAATGTTGATAATAACAAATGTATCTGTTGTTCTGAATAAAACGTGGCATAGAAAGGGTCGATGCCCAGAGCTTGCACGTATCCGTTCAAAACACTTCCTCTTAATGCAGCTTTCCATGCTTGCATTTGAATACGTACCTCAGCTATCATATCATCTGCTAGCTGATTTTTCGGCGTATTTCATATGCAGCATTTCTTAAGATTTTAGGTGTTTGACAAGCTGTAATGTTGCCTGCTTCAAGTTCGGTCTCATTCATGGTAGCTAATTTACGGTAGTACACGTTACTGCCAGTAAGTTTTCTGCTATTCATTTCCTCAGAAATTTCTACTCTTTCTTCGCCTTTAAGAAATCGCTTTTCAAGCGTAATATTTGATGATTCAACTTCATCAGCCAAAATAGACTGCACACCTCCGTGAGTGCACGTGCCGGTTATCACCACATCGACTCTTACATTCTTATCCTGCTCTGGTGTTTCAGCAATTGAAAATTTCACTTTTATGCAGTCTAATTTTCTGCATCGTGCCGACGCTACCCAATAGCTGCTACTTTGTCTCGTTGACGTTGGTAAGCGAAATCTATTCCTAACAAATACGAGTGCGCAACTCGGATGTAATTCATGAAATTTATTATACATTTTATCAGTCCAAATACTTCTAAAGTGCCTACCCGGTTTTGTTTTATCTAACATTACATCAAACTCATTGTATGCTATGTGAAAATGACTTTTCATTTTATCCAAATTTGAATCGATGTTAAGTTGATCATCGTTGGCATATTTATTAGCACGTTCATCAATTAAAATTTTAATTTCTTCATTTACAGAATCATCATTTCCGTCATCATCACTTTGTATTATTTCAATTACGTCATCTCTCTCATGGGGTTTATATTCACTGTCAATGATATTTTTAACTTCATCACTTTTTTCAATCGCATATTGGCTCTTACCATGTACATCATATTTATCACCATCGGTTTGTTTTAGTTCCAGTTCATAATCTTTATTGCATAGATTACTATTCGTATCAGTATCATCTCTAATTTCCTCGTCGTTTTCATTATACAATTTTTTTGGCCTATGCGTATAATCAACGTCACCGACATCATCATTATCATCGCTGTTAGCATGGTCATCATCACCATCATCAGCATCTTCATAACTATCCGACTTTGATATATCATGAATATAGTCTCGCTGAGGGATATCATTCTCGTTAGAGACGTCTGTTACTTCAGCAGTAGTTTCTGCTTGAATCTGTTTCCTTTCTTCTTCCGAAATACATTGAAAATATGACATTTCTTTCGTTCTTGTTTTGTCAAAATGAATCTCATCTGTAGAGTTAGACGACACTTTCCTTTCAATTAAATTCTCAATTGGTTCTTCACTATCATCGGAAAGGGTGCTTTTACTATTCTCTGAAGTTTGGATGTCTTGACTTTTTCTGTCTAAATTTTTACTACTGTCTCTCTCGTATTGCACTAAATTGCACTGAGTCTTCTGAGCTGGTTTTTGGATATAGTGTACAATCATGAATTCTTTTATGTTCTCCAAAAGGAAATATTGATGACAGGATAACGGCTGTTGTTTCGATTGTGAAATTTCCCGGAAATACAATTTCTTCAGCTCTGGTTTTCGGCTAGGCATTGAATGGCGTCCCATCTCTTTCCAAGACTTACAGCATAACACTAATCTAATTAGCGCTCTATCTTTAGTGG